>CM051503.1:21744391-21800340 GCA_028031935.1 Paedocypris micromegethes
TTTTTTTTTTTTTTACCTAATATGAGAATTAGTTTGAGAATAGATTGATACAACCTCTTTTGGAAAAATTGTTCCAAAATTGTTCGACTTGCCACTTGCATGAATCTGTGTTCTGGAGAAACGGCGTGGTGAGCGCACTCACACATCGACTTCTTGGCTGTTTTAGGATTAATCGTGACTTTAGTGGCTTTTCTTAAAAACCGACATCCCAATTATTTTGAATCCACTTTTTATAATAAAATTACACAATATTGTATGTTTTCTATTGTACATAAGTTTGTTGTTTTAGTTTTGTATGTTCCATGAAATGTCCTGAAGCTGAAATGACAATAAACTAAACAATCAATATTATAAAGTTGCTTGCATAGCATTATAAATGAATCGAAGCCTGCTTTAAATAAAATGTTTTGAGTCAGTGGAAACCATTACATTGGTAAACCATAGGGGGAGATTTGACGTATCTGTAAATCATTTTTCATCTGTAAAAGATTCTGTAAATCATTTTTCATATTCTGTTTTAAACTCACTAACTTTTAATTTTTAATATATCATTCACTATTAATGAGCTTCAAACTCGGCTAAAAAAACTCTGATAAAGTTTGTCTACTTAAATAAACATTTGAACGACAAACTTTAAATTAACTAGTCAAATTGTCCATAAATGGCTTGAATTAAAAAACAATTCTGAAAAAATAATAATCCGCCAAATTTAAAAATAAGTAAATAATCTGCAATCATCTGCAGAATAGTTCACCTCAAAAAGCAAATCCTTTAGGGCAGAAATTCTAAATTTAATATCTATTTTTCCTGACACTTTCCCAGCTTGATTTTCCTTGCCAAAATGTATTTTGTAACATTTTGTCACATTTGTGCGTCAAACTTAACCTTTGTAAGATTTTCCAACAGACAATAGTGACAGAAATGTCTTCTGTAAATTCAACACAAAACAAGTGAGAACAGAGAACATCATGGCTGTGGCTTGTTTGTTTGACTCCATCTGAAGTTTGCTGGTAGCTCCTCATCCTAACACGTACTTTTCTTTCCGTATCTGCAGGAGTGCGAAACAAAAATTGCGCAGGAGATCGCCAGCTTGTCAAAAGAAGACGTTTCAAAGGAGGAGATGTGCGAAAACGAGGAGGAAGTCATTCATCTTCTCCTTGCCCAGGTCAGGCGCTTCTTTAGCCTCAGTTTGCTGCGTTTCAGACCCAAGCATCAAATAAACAAACATTCCTAGCTGGGTAGGGGTGGGCGGTATACCGGTTTTAACGTGAATACCGGTATTGAGATGCGCAACGATATGGATTTTGCAATATCGTGGATACCGTGGCACTTTCATGAATGTACTTTTTATACACACATATCAACGCTTTAATACATTAAAATACATTTGTTTGGTTATAACTTTTAATTACGACACAGATACATTGCTAATCGAATACAGAAAGCGTTGTAAGAAACTGAATTAATAGATCACCCGCGAGGCGCATGGGTCGCGCATGCGCTGTGCCGCTCCATGTCTGTAATGTGCCGGTTTTTTAGAGCGGCTGTTTTAGTGAGCGCGAGTCCGAAAAAACGCGCGCACGAGAAAATTCTGCTCGTTTTATTTTGGTCAAAGTCTGTTTTCGATTATTAACCTTGGTTTCACGCAACTTTAGATTCAGACGCGCGCGCGAAAGAGAGGGAAAGCGTGAGTCGCGCTGGCTCTCTCCATTTTTGTCTGTCTCTCTCTCTCTCTCTCTCTCTCTCTCTCTCTCTCTCTCTCTCTCTCTCTCTCCACTCTCTCACTGTCTATCTCACTCTCTCTCTTCTTAAATGATAGACCCAGGACATTTAATTTAAATGTTTTTTTTAAATAAATGCCTGGACTACTTTTAACAGATATACGGTATTAAAAATGACAGCTGCTTCTCCAGGTTTCCCCTTGCGTTTTAATTTCGTACTTTTTAAAATAATACCCCCCCACACACAATATCGTGATATAATACCGATACCGTCTGTACACTAGAAAATACCGTGATATGAATTTTAACCCATATCGCCCACCCCTATAGCTGGGTTATTTGAAGAAATGACCAACGTTCAGCAGAAATGTATTTTTTAACTTAAAGATAAGGGAGCCTGTAAAAAAATAAAACCATGGCAAAGTTTTTTGAAAATATACTATCCACTCGGCTGTTTATTTCTGAGATTGATCTACATTTTTTTTTGTCTTTCCGTTTCTTTGAATTATTCACTGGGGTTAAGAGAGTGGTTCTGTATGTCTGCCTATCTCTGTTTGTCTTTTTTAGCCACCTTCTCATTTAGTAAAACCTAATGTTATTTTAGACTCTGTTATAATAGTTCCTATTCTCAGAATTTCTCTTCTCTTCAGTCAGTAAAAGTGTTCCACACGTGTGTACAGGAGAATGAGATCCTGACCGAGCAGGAAGAGTTGATCTCTCTGGAACAGGTGCTGCGCAGGCAAATCTCAACAGAAAAAGAAGAGATAGAGCGTCTGCGTGCGGAGATTGCGGATATACAGAGGTGAGAGTAATTACAGCAGGATCTTTTGCTGAAGCCTGACTCTTCTGTTCTTCAGCCGCCAGCAGGGCCGCAGCGAAACCGAGGAATATTCCTCAGACAGTGAGAGTGAGAGCGAAGATGAAGACGAGCTGCAGATGATTCTAGAAGACCTGCAGAAACAGAACGAGGAACTAGAGGTTTCTTTCTTTTCTGAACTAGTGTTTTTTTGGAAGCAACTTGTTTGTAATGTCATAGTGTTATGTCCTGAATTGTGTGTGGGTGTATGTTTATTGGACTTAAAATACAATAATTTACATTTAAATTGGCCAGTTCTCAGATGTTGATTGACTTATTTTGATTTTGATTATGATTATTTTATCTTTTGCAATTTTAATTGTCACTAACAAAAAGTTCCATAAAAAATAATCTTCCAGCACACTAAATCAATCTAAGAGCTGCTTTTGTGTCTCTTTTCAGAATAAAAACACTCATCTCAATCAGGCCATCCACGAGGAGCAAGAGGCCATTTTGGAACTCCGTGTTCAGCTCCGCCTCCTCCAGAGTCACAAGCTTCAGCAGGAGCTGGTTCCTCCGCCCATCATGGAGCAGACCACACCTTCCATGCCCAGTCCAGAAGAGCGAGCACGACCAGACGAGCCAATCAAGGGCAATGCAACCGCTGCCTCAGATTCCTCCACCATCCCAACCAATGGGAAACCTGTGAAAGACGCAATAAAGCCGTCTCCCAGCAAAGATAGACGAGAGACCAGCATGTAAGAGGTCGTAACGTGACTTCCTGCGGGACAAAAGTTATGTGAGTGACATGGAGGAGGAGGTGATAAGTATAGGTCAATAGATCTGGTGTAAGTTCAGGAAAGGTTTCTGATTGGTCAATATCAACTATGGGCATGTGTTGCATATGTTTAGAATGAACGTCTAGATGATCATTTATATTGTATTTGGTGTCTTAATAATTTCTTGTTCCTTTCCGAGCAGTTGATTTTTTTTTTTTTTTTTGTTCAAAGTAATTTATCTAAATCAAAATAATATATCTATTCTGATGCATATTGACAATGAATATTTGTTAATATTATCTCTATAATCTCACTAATTGAATAGAAGGTGTTGAATTTCTCAAATGATCTATTTTTAAAGAGAACATTTCAGTGCAATACATCCAGAACCATTTAAAAATCTTTTTTTTCCTCTTAAGGACAATATTGATAACATAAAAAATTTGCAAAATTGCAAAAAAAGGTTGTTAAAATGGCCTTAAAAATGATACAGTTACTCGTGAATATATACACACGTACAGTACTTTATTTTATTTTTTTGAAGCCCAGAATTGCCCTTTGATTTGTGTTTGTCTGTTGGTTTGTAAGAGCTGTTTAGTTAATTAAGTGCCAAAGTTCATCCAGACCGAAGGAGATGCTCGGGCAAACTGATTTGTTCTATATTGTTTCTTAAATTCAATACTATATATATATTTTTTTTTTACTTGTAAATTTCCCCCCAAACGCGTGCGCGACATCTTGGAGGATTTTCTGCCCTATGTTCTTGTTTTCAGTGAAAGCAGAAAGAAGGTCTGAGTATCGTACATCATAGAGAAACCCACTGTGCCAAAGGTGACGCTCTGAACAGCCTGAAGTTGGTTGCTTTCAGAAGTTTAGACCAGTGTAAAACACAAAACCAGTTATGTTTGAGAGTGAGTGGCATTATGGGATGGCATTGCAAGTGTTATTTCTTCAAGAGAAGACGTGGGTTGTGATGACCAAAATGAAAAGATCTTGTGTGATTATTGACATTTCAAAAGTTACGTTTTCAGATTTGAGGACGAAAATGGCACAAGGCAATAATCTCACAGGTCAAAACACACCACACTTTGTGTGTGTGTGTGTGTGTGTGCTCTTTATTTTTTCTCTTTTAAAATGTGACTGTGACCCTTCTAAGTCCCACTTAAATTTTTTTTTTCTTGAATCTTGAAGTTTTGCCGCAACCGTTGCTAGTGTGACCCACTGATGTATGTCGATAGTTGTTTCAAAAACTTGCACTAAAGTTGGACCCTTTCCACTCTTTTTTTTACCTTTTTTTTTTCTTTTTGTTAAATTCTGTAATTTATCTTGTTTTGTCACTATTTAAGGTGATTATTAATCGCTGGCGCACTACTGGTGGAATATGTGTTGTATAGTTTCTTTCTGTACAATCAAACACGTTCATCTTTAGCTTGATTTGGTTATATTGTGGTTTTGTGTTGTTGCTTAATACTGTATGAACCCAATTCATTTATTGACTGACTGATTGTTATCGTGTGTGTGGGGTAAAAGCAGATTGTGTAGTTTATTTCTGTTGAAATGAGATCTGTGGCGTGTGTTTTCACAAATGATGATTTTTTTCATACCTTCATTGCTTTTTGTAGCTCATGATTGGTGGAAGCAGATTCACCAATAAAAAAGCAGAAATAAAAGTCATTTTGGACAGGGTCTGTGTTTTATTTTTTATAACTTGGAACCGAAGCTGTAAGAGGTCAAATGTTAAACTCGGTCTCGTGCTGATAGATGACATCACGTATGTATTTTTTTTTTTTAGCTTAGGTTCAGTATGAAACCATACTGTGAATAATTCAGTAAATTTAAATATATTTCAAAAGATACTATGAATAAAATAATCTTGGAATATGTAACGTGTAGCATGCTCAAGCTGTTTGTGTTGTCTTTCAGGCGGAGTCTGCGCGGTCACGTGATTGACAGCTCTGTTCAATTTATGCTGTTTCCGTTAGATTTAGGAAGTGGAGCGTCAAAGTGCAAAGAGCGTTTTTCTTCTTTTGTTACAACAGGACACTTCTTTGAGTCAGTGATGCACGAGTTTTAACGAAATAATACCGGAAGCATGCTTTGGCTCTAGTGAAACGCCTCAACATGGCCATAAGGGAGCTGAAAGTTTGTCTTCTTGGGGTATGTACTGTAATTCCGTTTCGCGATCCGTCGGAGTGAATCGAAACAACTAATTAATTACTGTAAAATGCAAATATTCCATCAATAAGAAAGGCGTTTCTTTCACTTTCAAATGCAACATTAGTCCGTTTAGAAATGCGTTTTACTCTAGGAATGTTTGCGTGAATGACGTCATGGCCGGCTAAAGTCGGGGGCGTACCGAAGGGAACGGAATAGTCAACTACTACACCAAGTAGTGGTTATTTAGTCATCTTGAAATATACATATTTATATATTTTTTTATTTTTTATGACGCGACTTTCTGTCTTTAAATCCACAGTGTAATTATAAAAATGTATATACAATGTTTTCATGGTTGATTTGATCAGATGTTATCACTACTACCTTCTATCTTCATGCATCTTCCTATTTATAACAGTCTATCCTTCTGTCTGACATAATTTTATCCATCCATCCATCAATAATCTATGTTTGTCTTCTCTCCCTACTGTTCTAAATCTACAGTAATTAATTACAAGATTAATTCTCGACCTTGATTTGCATCTCTGATGTTTGCAGGACACTGGTGTGGGCAAGTCTAGTATTGTGTGTCGGTTTGTTCAAGACCATTTTGAGCACAACATCAGTCCGACTATAGGGTAAGTCCATCCACCCATCCATACATCCATACATCCTTATGCAGTGCTCCTGTCCTGAGCTCCAGAAGTGTTAGTGTGTCATTGATTTCTCAAGTTTCATATCATGAACGCTTGATATCTGATGTCTTTGTTGTCTGTTTTCGTTTCTGTTTGGTTTTATCTGTTTTCAGGGCATCATTTTTAACAAAGACAGTCTCTTGTGGAAATGAGCTTCACAAGTTTCTGATCTGGGACACTGCGGGACAGGAGCGGGTGAGTTAAATCACTTCCTGTTTCAGAGAAATTGTTTTTTTTTTATTCTTAAGGCTTTATTTTTTTGCATACTTATTAATACTGAACAACTATTAAAACAACATTGTTTATCCCCAGTTTCATTCATTGGCCCCCATGTACTACAGGGGCTCTGCAGCCGCCATCATTGTTTATGACATCACCAAGCTTGTAAGTTAACATGTTTTTTTCATGTAATTTTTTAATTATTGAAGTTCTTGTGAAATGCATTATAGTTGAGTGGTCCCTCCTATGAGTTTTCTAGGGGTTCTAGCCCTATTAGGGCTGAAATTTGCCCAGTGTCTCTAAAAGTGAGTGCACATCCCAAACCTTAAGTCAGAATGATATAACTTTGTTAGTGCGTGTATGTCAGTCCCAGAAACGGAAACCACATCTTGTTGATCTCTATGTAATGGTGATATACCGTTTATTATACATTAAAGTTCAAGCTCTCTACATAGTTGGGGTTGGAGGATTTATAATCTGCTGTAAAAACATTACAACCAATGAAAATTGAGTGCCAGAAACTTTTCCGTTTGTCTCTATAACCTAATAGTATAAAAATGAATCTCAAAGGAATCAGGGGTTCAAGGTTTTTGTCTGATAAACCAAATTAGTTTCATAATAATCTATAAAGTTGGTAAAATTGTTGAAATATATTTTTAAGTTCTCATTTGGACTTTTTCTTCAAAACAGTAAGTGTTAAAATAAATTTTGTGACATGGATAGTCACGTTTACTAAACATGCTATAACTTTTGAACCGAAGAGCTGTTTACCTTTCAATAACATAACTGCTTGTAGAAATTTGAGAAAAAATTGGACTAAAGGTGGCGGTATACAGTTGTGAGAAAATGTTGAATGCATGTGAACTTCAAAGTAATTTGCGACATTTTTGTTTAACAATAGCCCCTTTCACACAGCAATCCAGAAAAAATAACGATAAATACTGTTCACACAAGCGCTGCCATTCCCGTATTTTACCGGTAAAGAACTATTCACACAGCGTTTTCACAATACCTGTATTTTCAATGACATTATCTAATGGCAACACGTTTTAAAAGCCAAATGAGCAATCTTCGTTCCGCTTTAACGCAGGGCAGAATGCAGACAATATAGCGACAATGTTACAGGTGCCCATTTTCCCGGAAAGAATTTCCTGGCATTTGTCTGTTCACACATGACTGCATGCAGACAATATACGCATTTTGCCTGTAATGTCTGTATGCGTGAAAGGGGCTAATGTTTTTCATAGAAAGCAGCAGTACGATTGAGGGTTTGAATCCTGCAAATATAGTATATTTTTAACTGGTTTGTTAATTTTTTTTGTACATTTCGATCTATGCAATTATGTGCTATGTGAACTGTGGAATTTTTTTAGGACTCTTTCCAGACGCTAAAAAAATGGGTAAAGGAGCTGAAAGAGCACGGACCAGAGGATATAGTTGTGGCCATTGCAGGAAATAAGAATGACTTGACTGACATCAGGTTACTACAGATTTTTGTTTTCTTTTAACTTTTTTTGAAATTTCACAATAAGCCATAATATCCACCAGTCAAGTCTTTGCACTACTGATTTGGTTTGCGCTACTATACCAAACATGTAAAAAACATAGGCGTCTATTGTTTCATAAACTGAAGTAACTGTTATTTTCTTCAAAAATCTTTAATGTCAATTGTTTTTAATGCTAATAACTCTGGAACAGTCTCCCACCTGATCCCCGGACAATAACTTCACTGCCTACCTTTAGGAGTAAAATCAAAACTCATCTATTTTCATTTGCATATCCGTCCTAAATGTACTATGGTGGTTTTGCAATTTGCATGTTTTTGTCCCATCCTTGTTCAGCGACCTTGGGTATCAGAAAGACAGACACAATATAAATGTAATGTATAAATAAATAATANTTTTTTTTTTTTTTTTGCTACTAGATTGTCTGAAGAAGCAATACAAAGCACACATTTTGGCTCGTTGTCTTCACTTATCTGGTTTTCCACCAGTAGCTTCATTTGATGTGTGTGGTTTCTCTATGGTTTGTGCAGAAGCTGATTCTTTCCCTGTGTTTTTAGAGAAGTTTCCACAAAAGAGGCAAAAGACTTTGCTGACTCCATCACTGCCATATTCATGGAGACCAGCGCCAGAAATGCAGTTAACATTGAAGAACTGTTCCAGAAAATCAGTAAGTGTCAGTGTCAAGAGCTAAAGTCTTTGTTTTCCGCGAATTAATGTAGCAAATTGACCGATCTTTTCACATCTTAACATGGAAAATATTTGTACTTTCCTTGATCAGGAATGATTATTCCAGGTTGTGGAACCCTAGGCTATCGCCTTTTTGGCCTATGCACAATGTGTGTGCGTGTGTGTGTGTGAGCAAGACAGACGAGGAATAACAGACATGAAACAGAAAGCTGAGACTTGATTGTGTGTAGGTCGACAGATCCCTCCGCTGGAGAACACGGGAGATGCTGACAGTCACGAGTCCTTCAAACTGACACGACACTCTCCTCCCGACAGTAAGCGCTGCTGTTAGACACGCCATCCCCAACAGTGCAGATGATTCGCTCAGTGATCTACTTTAAGATACATTGAATCTGGTTGTCTTTGTAGCAGAGCTAATGTTTCCTAAAAGCAAGAAAGAGTTGAAAAAAAAAAACGTTTTTTTGACCCAAGACAAATTATTTTACAAAGGGATTATGGGCATTTTTCAAAGCAAAAACAAATGCTAAATTTTCCTAAATACTATATATATATATATATATATATATATATATATATATATATATATATATATATATATATATATATATATGCTGCAACAGATGGTTTACAGTCAAATTGCAAGCTGTTTGAATAATGTAACTTTGAATTTCACTAATTCACATAACAAAGCAGTTTAGGGTTAAAATGTTGTGAAATTGTAAAATGTTAAATGGTGGTGCAACAGGGTTCTGTTTTTATCCTGTATTGGCGTTTTCTTGGGCATTTATGAGTGCTGTAACTTGAAACTAGATTATGCATGCTGTCAGACTTTTATGATCGTGAAATATAAGTTATGACCACCAGAGGGCGCAATGTGCCTGACAAACAGTTCAAACTGGAAGCCTTTTTCTTTCTGCAAAATCCTTGTAAACTTACAATTGACAATCTTGTTCTTGTGTTTTTTACTATTGTTATTATTTTGGTTATTACTGCATTATCTCAGTCAAACATAATTTAATTACTTACATTTGTCACTCTGGGGCTGAACAAATATTTAAAGGCTTTTTTGCTTTGTTTTGTTTTTTGCTTTTTAATTTTGTATCTAGGTTGTGTTGTTATTTACATTCATTTTATATATGTATTGCAACAAGTGCAATATGTTATAACAACATGATTATTAAATCATGCAAAAAAAGCCTACATTCATATAACATGTGAGTATAATTGTATGTGTAAACACATTCATATTTGAAATGCATTGGTGTAAAAATGGAAAATGAGTATGTATGTACTTACAGTATTGAATTTTGCTCTGATAGATCCACCTTAGATTTTCTGATTTGTCGAATAGTACAACAAAGGGAAAATGCTTTTTCAACTTTTTTTGTTTGTTGGTAATTTTTATCCTGGTTTAAACTCTTCTGTATTTAGAATAAACTATTTAACTGACTTGTGTGCTTCCATCCATTCCTTCTTTACCACTCAACTGGCACTGACCAGAGATGGCACTACCCTTCCTCGAACCCTGAGAAAAACCCATTAAAGCTGCTGGAATCCCAGACCTTGGTGAAACCTAGGCCTTGATCCAAAACTCATGAACGCAGTTGACATTTGGAGCCAATGTGTAGAGATAAATTGAGATCTTTGCCTTTCATTTCAGCTCTTTTTGTATCCACATCAGATCAATGGCCCGAATTGACATTTGTGTGTGTGCCAGAAAATAGATGGATGAACATTACTTTTTGCAATTTATAGTTGTTTTGTAGAATTGTTTTGTAAATTGTGTTTTTAATGAATGAGCTGAATAAATCCGAAGGTGTGCAAACACAGTTTCTACAGGTAAAATCTTTAGTTCGTGATGAAGGAATGTCTTCA
Source organism: Paedocypris micromegethes (assembly GCA_028031935.1). NCBI lineage: Eukaryota > Metazoa > Chordata > Actinopteri > Cypriniformes > Paedocypris > Paedocypris micromegethes. The sequence goes on from CM051503.1 coordinate 21,754,826, forward strand.
CAGTCATACCACGGTCCAATCTACTTTCATAAAATATGCAGCAGTAAGATCCTTGATTTTCTCAGCACCGACTTCACAAAACTCACAGTCTTACATTTTGGTTCTTGATCACAGATTTTCCACACATTTATTCATCTGTCTGAGGAAATTGGAAAGTCCATTTTCTCAGGAGTGAATGCTCGAGCTCGTTCCACCTTCATTTTAACATGTCAAGTAAAATGAGAAGTAGATTGGCTTAAAGCAGCACCTCGTCTCCACCTGGAGAGCAGATTGTCACTTTGTTCAAGGAAGAAAAAAAGATTTGTTTGTTTAAAACCAACTTATGCTATCTTATAAAGCCGTCTTATGCAGCTTCAATGCGCATACTACATGTAGTGCGCGAACTGTTTAATGTTAACAAAAACTAAGGCAAAAGTGTGCTGCAATTCACAGCACATATGCGTCAATATCTCTGCAAATGTTGAAAAAGTACCAAACAATGCACAGATGTAAAAATACAGAAAAAACAATGCACAGATCACATCACATTTTTACTATATTTTGTCTTAGATTCCAATATTTGAATTTTGCGAGATTAAACATATTATTGGCAATAAGTCACTGTCAAGGTCAGGTTGGGAGCTGCTATGTGCCAAACAAGGTATGATGAATTTCCTATTGATATTTTAACATAAGATACAACTTTATGGATCCCACAATTGGGAGATTTTAGCAGTTTACGGCAGCCTTACATAAGGAAGAGTTTATGTAAGATATCTGCGTTCTCGTCCCTGTTACGTATGTTGTTTTAATTGTTATATACATAGAAATTGTTGCATGGACTTAACATTATACTGATATTTGGGTAGAGTGTAAATATTGACACATGCCCTGACTCATGTGCATAGTTTATGATACGTAAAATGATGGGTAAGAAAAACCCACGCTATCGGACTGAATTTTAGGTGCTCTGTCATTTTCTTTTTGTCTGGTAGGACATATTCATGTTTAATGAACGTGCACAGCACGAGGTATTGAAATCTGAAGGGTAGGAAAAAATGAGTAACAGGAGTTACAGGAAAACACTGGAAAACTCTAGAAACAAACAGCACTAACGTACAACACTTAACACAAACATACACACAAAGAACTAGCAACTAATGACAAAGAACACAGATTCCAGACTAATAATTAAACTACAAACGTAACTAGAAGGCGGGAGAACAAGGATCCGCGACGTGCAAAGACTATAAAGATTGAATTTATTAGAAATACTATTGATGCTCCATACAGCGTAAAGTAAAGTAAAGAGTGAGTTTGTCCAATCAACCACTAAAGTGTAAACTGTATTTAACCATACAGTGAAGTTACACACACACACAAACCTGAAGCAGTGGGCAGCCTTAAGCCGTGGCAACTCGTGCTTTACCTTGGATCTTCAGAAGCCTTATGTATTTTTTTCACAACTTTTAGGACTGAAGGTTTTTACCAGTACCAGTTTTACAGCTTCAAATCATGAGATCTGATGAGTTTACTTTATCTGAGCTGCCAGTAATCTTGAAAAATTGCGCTCAGTTTGAAACCCCATCAGATTGCCAGCTCTCTCCCATCCTTTTCTCTAGCAGGCTTTGTCAAACTAAAAAGAGAAGAAATGTCTCAGTGTCAAGCACTTGTCGCAATTTTCATCCCTTTCGCTCAGAAAATAAGACTTTTTTTCAAGGCAGCAGAATCCTGGAGCCGGCCTCACTCTCTGCTGACCTCTGTGACCCATTTCATCTCGCTTAAATGCCCGCGCCACCCTCTCTGACAGCCGGGTGACGTGCTGCTCCGACGATGCTGGTGTTTGTGACAGCTCGAGTTTGAGGTATATTAGGGTCTTATCCACATTTTCTTCTTCTGAGCATTAAACATATCCACGTGCGGCCGCCCACTGCTTCTCTGGACTTTCTTGCCGAGGAGACAAGTGGGCGATTCAGCGGAACGAAACAACTCGTGGCCAAATGTCAGAGAATCGTGTAGCCCGTATCACCATGGGAACTAGCTGGGAAAGAGACAACAACAGTGGCGGCAAACTGGGAGCCGCGTTTTTGAAGATGATGGCTTGGTTATTTCTTCACAGATGTTCATTAGCAGACGTTCTATGAGTGGAGGATCAAAAAAAAGAAAGGCATTAAGCCTGGGAACGTGATGTTATTTCTGAGGGTTGGTGTCCAAATCCAGAGATTAAGATTCAGCCGCAACAAACTGAGCATCTCATAATAGCTGCCAAAGTGGAAAAAAAACAAAGCACATATCTCTTGGACCATAACGACATACATAGATAAATATGGTATTTCAACTAATTTGCACGAATGCTTGTGTGACCATTTAATCAATGTTTTAGTATTTTTAACAGTCTTGCTACAGTATGATATGGACATTCAGGAGACAACGCTTGCAAATTGGAAAACAGATTTTAAAAAATGTGTTGTTTTATTATTCCTGTCAAATTCCTGTAAGACCATCTTTAATCCCCTCTAACCATCATTGCAGGCTGCTCAGTTGAAATGAAGATGTGCATCACGGCATTGTCTCTTCTACCCAGAGTTCAGCAGAGTTCAGCAAGTGTGAGAATTACCCGCTATCGATCATTAGACCTGTTGTTTGCTCGGCTTGTTAAAATATCATTCTGTGACATTTCCCAGAATCTGTTTAGATTCTGCTGCACGATAATAAATCAGTTAGAACAATAGTTTAGAAGGCAATGCAATGCAATGAAAATGAAATGTTATTAATAAACAACACGTCTTGGGTCTTCCCTTGAACTAGCTTTTTACTCCATCTTCTTGAATGTGGCCAACATTGGTGTGCCTGCAAATCCCATAAAAGCCTTTAAGATACACAAACACAACAAATCAAAAATAATGAATGGTGTCAGTAACAAATGGTGGCCCAGTTAGTGTTTGACATTCACACCTGGGGTCTGATTTCTTGCTAATGGGAACCAAATTCCTCTTTTAGTCATACAGAGTAAGGAGATGCCATACTTCTAGACTAGCTCTTGTCAAGATAATGTACATGCAGACTGAAATGGTGAATTCTTAAACACCCCAGGTATCGGATTGTATCGGAAAGCTGCAATGTTTGCCACAATTTCTTTGAGATAAAGACCAACAGTCTTCACAGAACTTTTGCCATACAATACCGTAATTGCTGGTCAGCCAACAATATCAGCCATCAGGACACTTTATCCAGTTTGACAGCATTACGTCCTTGGGGATGCCACAGCAAGCAGTAGGTGAGGTGAAAACCATCGTTCCAAACCTCCGTTAGAATCTGGGTAAAGTTCCTCTGGAGAGAAAGAACAATCTGCCAAGACCAATTTACTTACCATAACTCACCACCCGCAGCATCTTCATCTGACTGTACATCACTGGTAGCTCGATGCCCTTGGGGGTCCTGGCGCCATGTGCAATAAAATCTACAAGCCAAGTCCAAAAACATGGCTACTTTAGACAGAGAATAACATTACATCTTGTGTTGCCATTGAGACAGTTTGTTTTTTGTATTACTTTCAGAAATTCCAACGAAAATGTGCGCTGCCTTTGGTATGTATAGGTACCAATTACAGTGAGAGACAAATCTCCTAGCAGCACAGGGAACTAGCGGAACCTCTGGGGAAAATTCCAGCACATCAGTGCTAAGTTGAAGCCTGACCACCAACTTTATCTGGAAATCTCCAGAGTAAAAAAGGTGATCTCTGTCACGCATAAATACTGCAAAGTCATAGGCATGTTTGGTTGTTTGTGCATTATAGGTGTATGATTCAGTTTGGTGAGATAATGGCATAAATGTGAAAGTGCACTGACATGACTTTAGCTCAGTGCTTGACGCATGGGAAATTAGAGCCAATGTGATCATTACGGTACTTTCAGAGCCATAATGCTCCTCACCTCTCCAGGCAATTAGTTAATTGCATTTTAATGTTAAGCCCAGACAGCATCAACTAGAGAGAGAAACAGACAGACAAAGGGAAAGATGCTACTGACAAAGAGAGAAACTGAAAAAAAACACGAGTCTTTCAGAGAGAAAGATTGCATTTGAGTGTGTACGGGAGCGGCACACACACACAAAATCTTGTTTGGGATTGAAATGTATACCTGGGGATGAAGTGTTCTGTTTAATCAATGCATTTAACAGGAGACATCGAAGAAATTTTAAAATTAATGAGTCCATGCATTTCATTATTCACTGCGTCTAGCCAGGGCAACAGTGGCTAGAAGCAAATATTATGAGCAATTAATTTGAAGGCTGTGTTTGCCAATGTGCTGCTTTGTTTGATTAGTCAAACAAACAAATTAAAAGTCTGTCATCGCTAGGAAATTTATACACGTTGGTTGTATTTTTAAATTCTATTGTGAATAATATACAATATTCATTACATTTTTATAAGTTGACTATTAAATAACTAAATAACTTTAAACAACTTTGTGTTTCACAGAGATTGCAGTAATGAGCACCTTGAACTAAATACATATCTAAATACATATTTGTCAGGGGCCAATTATACATATATAATATTATCCTTTTGTTATCAATTCTTGGCTTTAAAAAATAAATTTGGATGAATTGTTGCGTTATCCACATACAGACAGTCAAGTTGACAGCTCAAAACTTCGAAATGTCTTTTTTGTTGAATGTTGAATTTTCATTCAAGTCTTTTTCTAAATGTAAGGAAAGTGTTGCATTTTTGACGGATTTTACGGATTAACACTGCTTGCTTTCACTAGTTCATGGTTTCCATGGCAACCAACCGACAGCACATCAAACATAATTCTACATCATCTTTGAGCGTCATTTCTTCAAAACGCCTTTTTCACAGAGTCAGTTATAATATTTCACCAGAAGAAAATAATAGACTTGAGGTCTTTAAAAGACCAGGCTTTTTAAACATAAACTGAATTATGCATAACAGTTTTAGAGAAGCATATTTTAAAATGCACTCTAATCTAAGTTTTGTTAGCTTTTTTAAATAATGCGCTTAAAACAAAGTTTCAGATACAGCTTTGTGATAATTCAGAGATAATTTTACTCAATTATGCCAATAATGCCCCGGGAGACAGTGCATCAAGACTATCTGCCTAACCATCGACAATTAACATGTTATTGAATTTTATCAGACGTTGCACTTGAATTTCCGCACAATGATTGATGTTGAGCGCTCCACTTTGCGCGCTCCCGAATGCGCGCGCACGCAGGAAGGTGCGCTCTTAAAGCCTTTCGCGCGACGCCGAAAGTGCGCTCTATTAAAAAGCCATGAGCAGACGAGCAGTGCGAAAACAGTAAGGAGTAAGTTGTTGGATTGTGGTGTGCAAGCAAGGCCAGCAAGAAAAAAAAACACCTACGGTAAGTTACTCTTGCGATTCAACAGGTGTTTAGTAAACCGACTTTTGAAAGTTAATTTGCAGGCGTAATTTGGCTGCCAATTTTATGCTTGTTGCTCCTGAGCATTTTATATCGTTTATGCAAGGATCTCGATCTTAACATTTCTTGACTATAAATGAAAAAATACCGCGTTTTTGTAATCTACTCTTGTTATTCACAAAAATATGTATCCGTCAACTTTGCATATTGATTTGTATTGTTTTTATAGCCAACTTTTATTTTGACAAAAATAATGTTATTACAATTAATGTTATATTAGTCATAATTAACTAGATCATGCAGTCTTTTGAAAAACGAATTAACTTCGTTCTCTGCCTCTCTTTCTCAGTATGTTTGTGCAGTTAGAGCCAGTGTTTGCGCAGAACAGCATCATTATCACACAGACTGACCTGTGATGTTCTTCTTTTCTTGTTTTAAACCTGTGAATTAAGAACTGCACAGGGAGACACGTTTTGAAAATGACTAATTTTAACTACTAGAGGATTTAACTTGTATGTACAGACACAAGGACCACCACAATTCAAAGGTACATATTTATTTTTTAATACATTGCATGCATACATTATTCAATATGTTTACTGCAGTGATGTCATGACATCATTCATCTGCACTTTTTATATATTTTTCATTTTGACAAGTTTGTGTATGTCTTTTGTGAGTTTTTTTTATATACTATGTTAAAAACTATAATAATGATATAGTCAAATAAAATATGCTATTTACTGGTCTACATGCAAAATGTTCAAATGGTTGATTTAGGACAAGATTGGATTTGTGACGATGAAAAACACATGTAGCCTGCACTAAAATGCATTCAGTCGAGGGAAACGCACATTCTCTTTTTTATGCTAAAGTCACAGCAACATGTAAAGGACTGAAATTAGTTTGTATTTGTATTCCCAACTTGCAACAAGAGGTGTGGGTTGATAATTTTTTCATCTCACCCTCTGTGCACACAGGGAGCTCGCTGAGATGTGGCTGCTGGAAAAGATCCGCGGTTCAGTGGAGGGAAACGTTCTGCGGCAGACAGACGCGACTGACAAGCAGAGCAAAGCCCCCACCTACAGCAATGTTCTAACCCCTGACAAAATCCCAGAGTTCTTCATTCCACCCAAACTGGTGTGCTGCCCCCCGGAGGAGGAGACTCCAGAGTTGAAGCCAAAAAATGGGCTGCATCCATCAACATCCGAGCAGACCATATGCTGCAAGACGCCACAAGGCAGTCCACGCAGTCCTCGTCTTATAAATAAACTAGCTGGAGACACCAAGAACTTGCTCAAATCTGCCAACCGACACATCATTCAGATAGAGAGCGCAGATGATTTGGTTGTCACAGATGTGGGGGACCTAAACACCAATGCAGACCCTCAGTCACAGACGGCCATGTCTTTGCCGTATGTTCCAAAAGCGCAAACTTCTTATGGGTTTGCCACTCTCATGGAAAGTCCTCACACAAGGCGTAAAGAGTCCCTGTTCCACAGCGACCCAACAAGCCCATTGACTTCGCCCAACGCTCAACGCAAGTCACAGGGGAACCACCTCAACCCAAGTGACTGCAACGCCGCTCATTCCAACCCGTATCGCTATTTTAGCGGAGGAGAGAGTGACACTTGTTCCTCTGCTGAGTCGTCGCCATTTAACTCACCTCTCTTGAGTCGATCGGCATCTCTTCTGAAGATGTTCACCCACGAAACCCAAGCCAAAGTATCCCGGGCCAAGCGGTCTTTTGCCCGACACAGCTCTCTCTCAACCGATGAGTGCAGCTCAGTTGAGACCAGCCCGAACATTCAGCGGCGTTTCCGATGCCCTCCATCGCCGGCATTCCGAGGACGGAAAACTGGCGGTAACATGGATCGCTTTACCCAACACACCGTCAACCTTCACAAAAGAGGAACGCTGCGACTCTGTACCGATTACGATATTGAAGCGTCTCGTCTTCATGTCCGAGTGTTGGCGGCTGAGGACCTCTATGACAAACAGTTTGACGTCAAGAGCATCAATTGCTGTGTGTCTTTGTACCTCAACCCAGGAAAAATCCAGAAGCAAAGGAGCACTATCATTAAAAACAGTCGTAACCCGGTATTCAACGAAGACTTTTACTTCGACTCCCTTCCCGTAGCTCAGGTGAAGAACCTGGCTATCAAGATGAAAGTAGTGAACAAAGGGACGAGTCTGAAGAGAGACAACCTGCTTGGAGAGCGTGAGGTGCCTTTGAAAGAGCTTCTTGCTGGAATCTAGAGGTCTGTACTTACCATCAAACCAACATTAAGGATTTAACCAGACGTTTTTCATGTTCTTGCATGGCTCTTTTATTGGGATCTTACACCTTCCTCTTGATCTCACATTGTGGAACTAATCCTGTGCACGCTCCTGTTTCTTAACCAGCAAGAGAAATGTTTGGGATCTGCAAGCTTAATCTTCCAAGTTTATTGTTTTTGTGGGTGAGATGAATTCCTTTATTCATAACCCCAAATTGTTTTCAACAAACGCCCAATTCAGCGATACATTTCATACAGCGCATCTCTGTTGGCACCAGTGAAAGCTATTCCAAATTTTGATTCGGTTGGAAGCAGAGTGACAATATGCCTCCATATTTTCCTCTTCTTCGATTCAGCTCAACTTTGCTTTTCATCACCATTTAGCCTTACTGTAAAACAAGCGTGTCACTTTATAAGACATAAGACTCACAGAGACATGATTGGACCAGCCCTGTGACATCATAATAAATGTCATGGCAACAATAGCTTCTGTAAATAGAACGCTGACCCGATCCTCTTGTTGCTAGTTCTTTGCCTGAAGCTTCTCGCTGTTCCCTATGAAGTCCTCAAATGTTTAAAAAACGGTGACGATTACTTGGTACTGTGGTACATCGTGCAAATTATTGCCAAGATTCCCCTGTCATTGACTCTTTTTTGTACATTTATAATCAAGTGTTTCTGTCACTTCCTGTGGCTTGCTTTCTCAAGGCTTTACAATGTTGAAAACCCAAACAAGTGGATTTTTATTGTTTAAAGTAAGAAATTGTGTCATTTTTGTGGTCTCAGAATGGGACATTTTGATGTGTGTGCACTTTGATTGGCGTACTGATTACGAGAAGATTATGATGCATTGTGGGTATTATTTTTTTAATTAATGTGTACATTGATTGTTAGAGATTAGTGATTGCCTACAATTTCAGCATGTTTGTATTGGATGTGTATAGATGTTTATTATCGGGAGTTGTAACAATTTATTATTGTTCAGATTTATATTATCTTTTTATTAGTCACTTTTGATGAAATGCATATGGTTCAGAATTTTCCACATGAATCCATGATCGCAACCATATCATTTTCCATTTCCCTCACTTTTTTGGAAATCAAAAATATGCAGCCTCTACATATTTGTTTTTTAATTTCTGGTTTGTCTCTTTATCTTTATCTTGATTTCTCTAATTTTGTGATTTATTTATTAACTGTATATAGTTTTATTTACTAATTTTGGCTTCTTGGTTATTAGATCAAGCTATTTGAGGAATGATAACAATGTTCTTTTTTATTTACTTTGCTTTCAAATGCTTTTACAATTAAAGAAATTTAAAAGTTGATGAAGATAACATTAATTTACTTTATCAGTTTTTTGTGCTTTGCTTTTTGAATATTTGCCTTAAAGCGTAATACATGTAATTATATCAACAGTATTTTAATTAATCAAGTAGCAAAATAATTGTGATTTTATTATAACAACACACTCAGTAGAAAGTTGTACTCAATTACCACCAATTAAAGCCAATTCAGGATGAAATTGTGATTGAAATTGGCCCTGCATAACCCAGATAAAAATGTCAGAAACAGAATTCTCTGTATCTCCCTTATTTGATCCAAAAATGTGTCCAGTATTATTTCTGAGAGCTCTTCAATCAGGTCAGAGCTCTTATCACTTCTCAAGTGCACTCACAAGTGCACTACAGTGTGACAGATCCGAGTGCGTGGCAGGACATCACGACTGGAGTCATTCTTATACTTCTGCACTTGAAACATGCTATTTCTCGGCTGCATCAAACAATATTAAAAACTCAGTCTGGTTATGAGCTTTGAGGAGGAAAAAAAGCAGTAACAGATTAGAAAGAAAACAGATTTAATAAAGTAAAGAAAATTAAAATTATATATGTACAGTGAATCAAGACAGAATGCAATATAGCATACATTATTATATTATTATTATAGCATGCTGCACAAAAATTATAAATAGTGTACAGATATTTTAATTAGATTAGAATACTAACAATTGACAATAGTTAAAATTGAAATTGAGATTTGAGCAGTAACAACACAAGCTAAGTTTTTGTTAATTTATAAAATCATTGCTCATGGTTAGTATACATCCACATTTAGAGTAAATACGATGCAGTGGTGATCAAGTTTTTGCACATACAGTACATACTATGATATATTTTCGATTTTTAAGTGTTTTTTTTTCAAGAATTTATTTTGCAGTGTTTGAAAAGCAAAATACAGTATTTTTTAATGTATTTGTCTTCATTTGATGTAAGCCTTTATGTAGCATGCATGTGTGTGTGTGTGTGTGTGTGTGTGTGTGTGTGTGTGTGTGTGTGTGTGTGTATGTGTGTGTGTTATTACAGTATTTTTAATTTGAGTGGTGATCATGTGTTTAGCGTCTTCTTTGGCCTGTGTGTCACACAGTCGGCTCCTTTAATATATTTTTGATAAATATCGGAGATGTGGGGGCTAACACGGATTACTCATTTCGCTTGATTATTGGTTCTTTGATTGATTAGTTGATTCACACCATGTATGATTCATATGAGCAGCTTGTGTTCTCGAGCTGAATATGTTCATCACATCAAAGTTAAAATCCCAGCATTTGTGCGCACAGTTGGAATAATTACACTGCAGAAATGAATCACTCCACGTGCTTCATGCTGATTCTCCACCGGGGACTTTCATCTTGAGTCGATTCCTTTCAATTGTTTCCGTATCTATTTTCAGAACTCTTTTAAGTGGGCAAATTGCAGGTATATTAGATTGGCCATCAGAGTTTGATTGGCTGGGATTTCTAATTAAAAGATGAGAATGGATTTCAGAAGAGATGGTGCGAGGTGTTAAATCATTTCCATTTCATTTTTCTGCTTTCCGTGTCACATTGGGCTTAGAAGAATTGTGAAAAAATTGAAGTGCCTATCCACTGTACTTGATTCTTATCCCTGCCCTGACACTAGACCCAGCTTTCCTATGCATAAACTCAGCAAACTAGATCTAGTCTAGATCAGAAGAACCCAAACTTTCATCTGTGAAGGTCCAAACCTTCCACCAAGCAAACATTGCTCTACACTCCAATCTATGAAAACTTCCAAGGCAAATAAAACATATTGAACTTTTTAGTTTCTAATGGCTGGGGCAGTCGAGGGTGGTGTCAAGGTGTGATAAAACTATGATAAAACGTCGATTCAAACTACTTTATACGTGAATCTCTTTGGCTAATAATAATAATGGTTCAAGTTCTCAAAAATCAGGTATCACCATAGACTTTGACTCTGGCGTTAGTTTGGGTGTCTTTGTTCTAGACAATGAATAGCATAAATGGGTTTTTTTGGAATTGTCAAGTGGTCGTGTGCTGGTGCACTGATGTGGCTGTGGTTGCTTTGTTCTTCCTGTGTTTCTTTTCGTTTCACACTGATGTTCACAATGGCTAACCCCAGTGGTGTTTCTTTCTCACTTTTCATAGTTTTATGAATAAAAGTATTTTTTTTTGTGCTGAGCCTTGTCTGTTTTTGAAATACTGCTTGTTAAGATACATGTACTAGTATTTTGACTGGTAATAAGAGTCCTGATTTTGGATCCAGATGATAATGGTATCTTAAATTAATAGATTTCTATACACAAATAAATAAATGCGTAAAACACGTAACATACATACGGAACATACATATACACTACAGTTCAAAAGTTTGATTTTTGAAAAAAAAAAAAAAAAAAAAGCACTGAAAGTTTAAAGTAATTGTCAATGAAAATAACTTTAATCTAATCAGAAATACAATCTATACCACATTGTTAATGTGGTAAATAACTATTCCAGCTGTAACGGTCAGGTTATTTGTGCAATACATAAGGTATCTACATAGGTGTATAGAGGTCCATTTTACAGCAACTGTCATTCCAGTGTTTTAATGATGCAATGATTTGCTAATTGTGTCAGAAGGATAAAGGAGATTGGAGAACACGTGCAATTATGCTAGCACTGCTGGTTAAAGAAGATAAAAAACGAACCTTTCTTGGTTAAGCAGGTGAATATGAAGCATCACATTTATGGGGTTAATAAAACGCTCAAAATGTCCAGAAATAGAGAACTTTCAGGAAACTTAGAAATTGCCAAGAAACTGAAGATCTGACACCAAACTTTTGAACGGTAGTGTATATGTATACACATTTTGAAAAATCTCGGAACCTTCACATTTCTCATTCAAATGGTAAGACGAGACGCGAGGTGAGACAGCAGCTAGCCAAGCCTCACCATGGGTTGCGTGGTGCTGGAATACTATGTGATGAGACTGTATTGTTGTCACTCTGTATGAGATTTTTGACTACAATACAGTACAATGCAATATGTAAATAAAAAATGTTAACTAAATTTGTACTTTTTACCTAAATGTTTTAGCTGATGTTTTCATTATACATTTTTTTTAAATCAACAAGTGCGTGTGTGTAATGAGTTTCTTCTAACTCTGAGCGATTTCGGTGAGGTGTGCAGACCTGCCTCATGGCTCCAGGTCTTCATTTTATGACTCTTGCAAACAGAAGTCCTAAATGCACTAAATAATTCAGAATTAGTGACAGCAAGCTACATACAGTTACAAGTTGCAAGCATCCAGTTTTTTTGTTTCCCTTATTGAAGCAGAAGATAATAACAACTTCTACAAACCCTCCATCAATGCATCTATCTAAGTAACAGTGAGATGATAATAAACATTTTTCTCTGCTAAAGAATGTAAAGAATTCTGATAGTAATTTTGACTGATGACATCAGTTTCTCCCCCGCAAACAGCATCACCGCATGTTACTGAGATGTCTGAGGCCTTCAACGCTAAACCTCTGATTCTAGAATTGTCTAATTCTGTGGCAGAAAAACTTTATCCAATATGACTGCAAAGTTGTTAGTTCCGGGCTAAAAACACCCTAGCTGACACCTAATGCTTCACAATTTTACACAAGAAAAGGAACTAAAAAAATCTCATGCAACTTTTAAAAAACTATTTCCAGTGTCGAAAAAATGCATGGTGTGCTACAGTAGCATTTAAAAGTTATTATTTATATTAAACTTCAGTCAGTTCAGAATGTGAGTGCTAGTTTTCTTACAAGAAACAAACTACCGCATTCATGCTACCAGAACAATTTTAAACTATTATAAAATAAAAATGTTAAGTTTTTTTTTAACATTCCAAAACCTCAATAGTTTTACACAAGATTCGGCAAAGAGCCCATATTATTACTAGAAGCCACCTTAATTACCGTGTTTAATCAAAACTCTGGTCAGTATAAGAATAATACGTCATATTTTGAAAACAGATGCTTTCAGAATGCAATAAAATCCTTAGCATAAAAAAAAAATAACAAAAAAAGAGATATGAAAGGCTGCCTTATCTAGACCAATTTAATTGCATAACCAATTTTAAAGTAAAGACAGTAAATCAAAGTACAGTACATTTTGCACAATTAAGTGCACTTGTAAATTAGCTGTATATGTTATATAAATACATATTTTGTAAATTGGCTGTATATTATATTTAAGATGTAATTTTTGGGATAACGACTAAGCATATCCCAAAAAATCTGGTGTCATTAACATCTGGTGTCATTAACTGTAACATTATTAACAATAATGAAATATCAAAAACTACAATCACACCCTTGAACAACAAGCCTCTTGCATATAGTGATTAACTAACATCTCACCTTTAATTTCTGTGAAGACAAGGCCTTGGATCTTTGCAATGCCTGATACTGTGCCAGGGAAAAGCTTTTTCTATTATCTAATGTGACGGCACGGTTGTTCCTGCCAGGATGAAAACTGTGGCTGCTGTCTAATGCTTCACAATTTTAATTGCAGTATACAGGCACATTATCTAAGGTTCGAGATGTTGTTTTCTTGGAGCTAATGGATAGATATTTTCTAGTTTGCTCTAGCTCCTGGCTCCTACAAGAACAGTTGATCTCATATTTTCCCTTATTCAAATACAAATTTTAATTGTCATATACACATTATACATGGTACGACATGCAATGAAATGTATTTTTCCAATCGTCCAGCATTTAAACATGGGGTGGAGAGGGGGTGCATGTGAAAAAGAGATACAAAAAAAATCAGAGATAAAAATACAATAAAATACAAAATAAATAAATAAAGATAAATGAATAATATGAATAAAACACAAGGAAAAAATATGAAGATGAAGAAAAAGATAAATTAAGTGACTATTAAGTGAGCAAGCATAGTAAATCTCTACATTCCATTTAAAAAAATGCTATAATTTCTTATCAATTGCTACATCTGTTTTCCAATTGGATCAAAACCATTGCGTTATAGTAAATCCCACTTTTCAAGTTCAGGTTATTTATAAAGCACTTTTCCGAGGCTTAGGCAGTCCAAAGCAACTATTTCAAATGATGTCATTGTTGCAATAAACATATTTTTATGGACAATAAAATTAACTGATCAAACTGACAGTGACAAATATATGATCTAGAAGAGCAAAAGAAGTAAACTGAAAGCTTCAAAGCAGCAAAGAGGCTAAATTAAAATTTTGTCCGAAAACTAAACTAGAATGTTTTTTACTTTTATATTTGTTTTGTTCATAGAGCCATTAGAAGAGGCCATTAGACAGCATGAACAAATTACAGAAGTATCAACATGAAATAATTTCAGAAACTGCAAATTTCCTGTGTCCTGTGAACACAGGGAAAAGTCCTGTGTGCTTTTGGATTTTCCCTTGGAACGTGTCTCTGCTTGGCCGTTCTGTCGGTTGTTTGTATTCATTGCCTGTCATCTTGACTCTGGTTTTGGCCAGCCAGTTATGTTCTTCTGTGCTACTTTCTGTCAATAATTATCTGCATATGGATTCACATGATGCTACTTCTGCATTATTGCACCAGTTTTGCACCATGGACGGTGAACCAAAAAGTGAGTAAAGTAGAACATTGATTGAATATTTATTATAAGAGGGCAAAGAATACAAGGATTCAGTCTGGAAATCTACTTTTTTATTTTTTAAACCTACTGTTTTAAAAGACCCATAACTCCAGGGTGATATTTTGAACTTATATGTTCATGTGTGTTTTCTACTAATATGTTTAGCTAGTCTTGATGACTTGATGCAGGCTTAAAGAGGTTGAATTCAGGGTTGTTTTTCTTTTGTTTGTTATAATAAGTTGTATAGTGCCGGAGCAGTGTGCGGTGGTGCACGGGGAGTATGAAGGTTTCAGTGTCTTGCCCAAGGACACCGCAGTGGAACCAGACAGAGAGGAATATGAACCTACAACCTCTTGGACCCAAGGCCAATTTCTTACCAATGGACCGCCACTTTTTATGGGGTGTGAGAATTTGCCAATTATAGAAAATATTTAATGAAGAAATCCATTGTTTGACATTCTGACAGCAAACACAATCTGATTTAAAAAAAAAAAACGAGCAGTCGTTAGAACAGAGAGGGTAGACATACACACAAACATTTAAAGTATGCAGTATTTACATTATAAATCCCGTTATATTGTTGAGAAATGTGTACCATCTTGTGTTAGGGAATGACAGTTTGTGGATGGTTGCTATGGCAACTACTGAATATTCCCAATTTCATATAAGATTATGTGTTCTGGGTTGACGTCGCAGAGAGAAACACTTCATTGATTAAATTATATTTACCACACTACCCAATGACAAATCATAAATTATAAGTTACGAAAAAACTTTTTTCTTTTTTTGCCATGGACTCTCCTTAGATCAGCCACCACCATGCACCCCCATCTTCTGATTCAGTGCTGTGGCTGCTACTACAGTCATGGGCTTTGAAAATAAGCTAGCGCCACTGGCCAGGAGGGTCCAAAGCCATTACCTGCAGCTTCTATGATGTTGTCTGTTCCGAAAACGCTTTCTTCACCCTCTGCTACATTTTTTGAGGACATCAGTGTTGAGCCCCAACAGGCTAGTTGTTGGATTAGTTGGGCACATTTCAACCACCATGTCCTCATATTTCAAGAGGGTCCTGGGAATTTCTGCTTGTTGCAGGACTAAAGTACATGTATCAGGAGCCACGCCTTGGGGGGGTCTCTGTAATGACACGCAAGTGCAAGCAGTCAAATGGACTCAAAGCTCAATAAATGTAGAGTGCCTACAGCTGACAACCACACTCTTTGTTCTGTGTATGGTTATTAGATTCCGTGGTTTTTGATCAATGTTTGAGTTTATGGATTCTGAATGTTTAGCTACCAACCACGACCTTGTTGCTTGTCCACAATTTTCTTGTCTCATGTATTACATTGATTTGTACTGAAGGTGTTTACATCATAGTAATATAACTAAAAATGTTTTCGAAATTGCATGACGATGCTGCAATGATGATAGAAAAACATTTATACTTTGAAGAATGTGATAAATGTTGCTAAGGATTTAATGTCGCTAAGATTTATTATTAGCTCGATCATAACAAAGAGAGAGAGAGGGAGAGAGAGAATAGATGTAGTCACGGCTGTATTACATTTAGGTGTGCTTGTTTTAGCATTAGTTTAAGATTATATCATTTATGATATATCAACAATACAATACACAACATCTGTAATACAGACATATCAGGAGTAAGCAGTAATTTCAGATACTCAGATGTTTTTATTAGGTTTCTCTAAGCCATCTGAACTTTTTTTATTCTCTCAGTGTACGCTACTGCTGTAAAACATTGCAGATGACTTAACAAGAAGCATAATGCAAAACACTGATAAAGACTATGACAAATAAGAGGCATTTTTGAATCATCCATTTCACTTAGTTACCAAAAATCAGACTAAATACAATAGTTATTGAAAATCATAAGCATCGATATGTAAAACCTTTTGTAAAAAAATGCAATGAATATATATAGAACAGAGTTTGATTCTACATGTACATACTTTTTAATGTCCCCATCCCACCAGCTTATTCCTAATGTAGACACTATGTACCTATTCATCTATAAATATATCATTAATCTCACCTTCAGTCAAATGTTGTCTAGCATGCAATTTGAGTATTGGAATGGATCTGTTACCTGTTTTGTTAAAAGAAAAAAAGAAAAATCACAATATCAATTTACACCCAGCACTGAACACAAATTATTAATCAGTCTCCTACAAGCCTTTTTTATATGCAACCTGACAAAAACAAGTTAAACGGAACCCTTAATTTTCTCTGTTGCACCGAGCACAAACAGCGTCTCTGCTTATGTGAGTTGTGTTCAGATGGTTGTTGGTTGCCTTTCAGTGTGCAGATGAAAGCCGGCCTGCTGAGTTTTGATGATTGCGAGGACGATGGCGAATAAAAGAGCCAAAACGCTGGCGCACACCAATCAGGGGCTAATCAGAGGCAGCGGCAAGCTCTTCGTACCTTCAACCGCTATTTATAAAAGATCAAATGCTGCCGGCCGCTCACTGATATTCTGGTCAAAGCTCGGCACTGAGTTGTTTACTAGGCAGTAATTTAGATTGGACCAGGAGCCTTTGGTTCCAGCTCGCTCAGTCCTAATGACCTATTTGGTTCCTTGAAGCGCAGACATGTGTGATCACGTCAAGATACACATTGTGTGCCACTCTGCTTGTGTGTAATCACAAAAATTAGAGAGAAGGAATAATGTCCTGTTCATGAGATAAACAAGCAATTCCATTTTATCCTTTTTGTTGCTGCCATGGCAACATTACTACAAAATTGACTCTTTGATGTCCAATCCAAGGATTTGTTAAACATGTTTGTAGCATTATATTTATAAGTCTCACTAAGTCAGGTGTGCAAACATATATCTCAACTAATTATTGGGGACCGCTGCTAAACTATTAATTAAAATAAAACCTAAACTGACTACAAAATGTTTGTTACGAAATTGAATAAGAAGCTTCCATATACTGAAGTGTATTTGAACAAGATTCCATATGATCACTGGAAGCCTAACACCGATGCACAAATTGACTTCAGTGTTTTGAATGTTGGGTTTGCGAACTGAGCGCATAACTTTTTTCATCAGGGAAAAATGTCAATTTAGTAAAAGTGAAAGTAGTGAGCGGTGGCATACAGTGAGAAAGGCTCAGACCAGATTTAACTTTGTGGCCCATTGTGTTGAGTCTCCAAGTCCTACAATCCAAAAACATACTTTCAGGAAAATTGTCTAGAAAATTATCCACAGGTGTGAGTGAGAGTGTGAATGTGTGTCTGCGTTTAGTGTTGTGATTGGCTGGCCACTACTCCAGGTGGTGTGTCTCCAACTCCCTGTCAACTAAAAATAGAAAAATTGTTACAGAAAATGAATGGATTCAATTAGTGAAGAGTGAAGGCAGGAAATAAGACTCGGTGTACATAATAATCATATTCCTGGAACTACCAAGAAACGAGCCAATCAATGCTGAAAAAAACCTCCATGTGTGTGGCACGTAATGTGTCATGTGGAGGTGTCAGCGATCATCAACACCCACTCTTCATTCCAACTCTATATATTCTCATATATGTGCTTTTCTCGCTCATTTCTGCACGTTTAAGTCTGAAGCGCTAAAGCCACTCTCCAACAGAAAGAGCTTTAACTGGAGCAGAAGTGTTGAGGACAATGGGATTCATTTTTCCTACTCGCCAATTAACACGAGTCGCCTATCAAATCACATAGAATTAGGCCCCAGCTCAACAATCCAGACAGAGAATAATTACGACCAATATTGCTTTTTAAAACTTGTTTTCTCTTAAGCCGTGTCTCTATTAGTGCCTCATCTGATGATTATGGCTATGTTCACAGTTGTAGTTGTATGTTCTTTTCTTGGTAAGATTGGAGTTCGCCGTGATTATAGGGGTAAACAGAAGAGCAGATAACGCGTTCCTTTTGCTAAGGTGAAAATTGGGACACTGTAATGTCTTCTTTGTTGTCACTTTAAAGGGCAGACATCAAAAACTTGGTTTTAGGCTCAGTTTACTTAAAAATGACTGTTTACACAATTTTTTTAAAAAGCACAAAATATAATTGCAAAGCTATGTCAACATAAAATGCCACGGGGTTGTGCTTATTGCTGATGCTTCAAAGCAAGAATAAAGCCTTGTCGAGGTCTTTCTGTGTGAACATTGCATGTTCTCCTGTGCTTTCTTAGAGACCCGGTTTTCGCCAAGGGTCCAAAAAATTGTGTTCAGGAGAATTTTCCAGAGTCTGGAAAAAAGCCCATAGATGTAAGTGAGATTTGTGCGTCTGTTTATAATTAAGTATATCTATTTTTAAATGTGGAAAGATTATTTCGTCTCATACATTTTACAAATGTTAACAAAATTTATTTTTTCTTTTTTTTACAGTTATTAAAAAAAAAATTTTTTTTTACTTTTCCATAAATATTTGTGTTCGTATGTACAGTACGTAAGTGCATCTTGAGCATGATCTAAGTCTTAAACTGTCAAATTTGTAAAGGTTTGTGTTTTTGTACACACATGGACACTACGTACATTGTGGCTGTTGAGGTACAGCGAATGGAAGTTGGACCTGCTACCCAGGAGGTTCAAATCCCTGTCTGGTGGGTTTCACAACTGAGTGTCCTTGGACAAGGCACTGACCTCCACATGCCCGGGAATCACGACTTAAGGCTGCCCACTGCTCCAGGTCTGTGTGTTTTAACTTTACAGTGTGTGCATCACTGGATGGTTAAATGCAGTGTTGATACAGTATGCTACCAAGTGGGCATATTGACAAACCCGCTTACTATTCATTACTTTGCATTCACAATTGTTAACAATTTACCGAAGTGACAATTATGTTGAAAACATGGGTAGACCATTGGCCAAACATAAAAAAAACACTACATGATGAACATTACATAATGCGTATTAGACCAACTCCTACATATAAATTAAAAAATATATTTCATCAGTAGCACTCAGTATATTCTACCAATGTGTACAACCACTGTACAAATAATTAAATGCTAGGAATGCGACTTTATCAACTAGTCAAATTAACTTTTTTTTCAAATTAATCTTTTTGCGAGAAGCTGTGTTGCTAAACAAAGGACAATTATGTACATAATAACATTTTGGGAAAAACAAGGAGAACATAAAATACTAAAATAGGGATACAAATGCGACAGGACTTGGAACAATAAAAACAGGAAGATTAACACTTTTAAATATAAAAAATACTTAATAAATAAAAAATGTTTTTATTTTTAATTCAAATTCAAGTTCAATTTTATATATATAGCGCTTTTCTTAGTTACAGACCAACGCAAAGTTGCTATGCGGAATTAGGAAAAAAATTGTCTTTAAAGAAAAATATGTCCATTGTTCAACTGTGTTCAAAAATTAGGAAAAAAAAGTCAGTTCAAAAAGAAAAATGTCCATTGTTCATCAGTGTTCAGACTATGGACTATGACCCATATCAAGTTTTAGGCAAATTGTGAAAAATTATTAAGCATGAAAATTAAAAGCATGAGCACATGTGCAGAGAAAACAGACTGCTCTGGTCACTGTCTGAATACCAGTCCATCATCTCACATATATGGTGACGATTCTGACGATACCATGCAAATTGTGCACCAGGATTGTGTAGTGATGCGGATTACAGGTCCTCATCAGTGCTGCATTTTAATGAATCGTCTGCTTTCAGGCTAAGTATGTACTTCTATTTACCTGAACCGACCTCAGAATCTCTGCAATCAAGCAGAGTGATTTACAACAAAGCAATAACACCAATCTTGATGTCAACGAAGGAGTGACAGTGGCCTCAAGCTCATGATTTTGACATCCGCATTGTTTGGAAAGTGACAGAGCTCAATTAAGCGACAACCGTGTTCTGTCTGGTTTTGATGGGAGATCTCTTCTAATGAGCATGCTGTGCTGAATGCGTCTGTTTCTCTCGATGAATCAGCCTCAAACAAACACACAGCAGTCCTAAAGCAGACCCCACTTCTGTTCTCTTCCCTGCAAATGCCATTTGTTCTTTTTTAATTGGAAGACAGACATGGATCCCATACTGCAGCAAGTGTACAGTAAATATATACATTGTCCATGGCAATCACAGATATTTCTACTGTAATCTATAAGTTTCTAGTCACTGTGGTATTTGCACATGAGAAAGACTCACTTGTTGCTGCTCTGACTTTAATAAAAAAATTGTCATAAAAGTTGCCTGACTACTGGAAGATTGGTGCTGACATAACCACCATGCCACAACGAGACCCTTACAGCTGAAAAAAACTGCAGGCGAAAGCCCCCCTGGGTATCAGAATGTTTGTGTTTCTTGGGTTTTCCTAATGACACACTACTGAGAACAGCGGACCTGCTCATTATAGCCAATGCTCCAATATAAGATGGATCAGATTTTACCTCCTTGAATAAGTATGTGAGACCTTAACCGTTGCTATTTGACCTAAAACTCTTTGGACCACTACAGCAACACCTTAGTAACCACACAAACCATTTTGTGCATTAGCAGTCGCTTAGCAACATCATAGTGGCATATTTTATGTTTTCAAAAAAGCTTCTTATTGCATAGCATCCATTAGTTCCTGATTGGTACGTAAGTCCCACAACTGAGAGGAAATGTTAACACGCACACACGGACTCACAAACGCTAGTGATGTAAAGCATCTTTCTAGAAGTAAAGATCATGACCATTTTACTTTTAAAGCTTTTCCATTTTGGGATCTCATTGAGATATTTTCTCATTTCAGGGTTATACAGCGCTAAGCTTTTGTGAAAAAGGAAAAAAAAAAAGAAAAGAAAAAAAATGAGAAATTGAGCATTTCTATCTGCCATTAGATCTCACCATATGACAGAAATAGCACGTAATGAGCCACAAACAATCTAATAATGGCCCTTAATAAGAGGAACATTTAGTTATTAGCTCTTAAAATCTCAGTGCTGCATTTGCCAATTTAACTCACAATATTTTATTAGACATGAAAAACAGAGAATTCTTGTCAAGGAGTTTGTGAAAAATCTCAAGACGTTAGGACATAAAACATAGACTAAGATTATTCAAGATTTTATGTAGGTTAATCTGAAAATCCAACCTGTTTTTATTGTGCTTATGCAGTAAACAAAACCTCTTCACTCAGATATAGAGCCAAAATCAGAGTACGGCCCAATGCTGTTTCCTCTGGAGTACATTATCAAAAGCATAGCCACCACTTTCATTGTTTTTCAGATGTCACACAAATGTACCACTCCTCTTGTGTTAACTTATCAATTGTCAAATGTAGCAAAATAGCTCCAAGTCATCAGTGAATAAAAAAAATAAAAAAATAGCGTGCTGATTCGAAGTGTTTTTTTATAAACATCCACAACAATTTAGGTGTCATAGTCGAAAGTGATCTCTCTATTGAAAACCGCTTTATTAATGTAAGGCAGTTGTAAACTTGTACTAGAGAGTTGGACTTGAGGTCATTCAATATGGTTCGCCATATTGACAATTTCACTCACTTTGAGGTTGTAGGTTTCATATCTCGGACCGTAAATGTGAGCAAGAATCCTCAACACAATTGGCTCATTCTGAAATTCTTAAGATTAAAGTATCTGCCCAATAAATGGGATGTAATGCATGCTAAATTGCATACATTATTAATAGAGAACATGGAAATGCTCTGGACCGTTGGGGGGCACTCTGGGGGGTTTGAGGGTTTTCTGCACTGTTCACGAGAGGAATATGGGGCACCATGACAACTAGGTGAGAGACGACATTCATTCAACCAACGTACTAAATGACTGCGACATTGGCATCTTATCAGTGTGCTTGTTCTTCCCAAGTTTATTTTTTTTCTCTCACAGTTTTTTTTTAGGATTATGGCCCGAAGAAGCATCTATCCTAATGTATTTGCACAAATTTTGTCATGAAAAAAAGTTCTGTGAACAGGAAGTGCTTTTCAGGGAGAAAAACAAGTATTTACATTTTTCAACACAAAGGTCAAACTCGGCAATGTACAGTCACAAATTCTATATCAGTAAAATTGACAGGTAAGGCATAACAAAACATATTTGTAAGGTATAAGTTATTTAATCAGTTACACAAACCAATGTCTATAATACGCGTTGGACCCAAACTGTGATTTTTCTCGAGTTTGTCATTTGATTAAAGCCAAATTAGTTTGATATCAATATACAGTATGTTGTAATAATAATTATCAAAAACAAAAATGTACTAATTAGAACTAAAAACATAATGCAGTGCCTAAGCTGCCATGTCTTGTATTTAGTATAGTTCATTTTCCTAATTTTTTATAATGTTCAAAATTTCAACATGTTTACATTTGAGAATATAATTTTATGGAAGACAAAATATTTCAAGTTTAAGGTAAAGTTCAATCATATTCTGGAATGACAATGCTTCAATTGCCTACAGGATCGGTGCCAAGTTGCATCACATTGTGGTATTAACTATTAAATTTTCTTTTTTTATGATATTGTTTCATGTAATTGAGCCTTTCCTTTGGATTGAAAAAAGGTGAAGAGATGAGTGCATGCAGGGTGGAGCGGGTGGAGGAAAGTGTCAGGAGTGCTATGTGACAGGAGAATGTCAGCTAGACTCAAAGGAAAGGTGTACAAGAAAGGGGTGAGACCAGCTCTGCTCTTTGGGCTAGAGATAGTGGCAGTGAGAAAGAGACAGGAGGCAGTAATGGAGGCAGGAGAGATAAAGATGTTTAGGTTCTCCTTAGGAGTGACAAGGTTGGACACGTTACCAGTGTCAGCAACAAGGCCAGAGAGGCCAGACTGAGATGGTTTGGACATGTGCAGAGGAAGGATAGTGAATATATTGGTAGAAAGATGTTGGAGATGGAGCTGCCAGGAAATTGTGCAAGAGGACGACCAAGGAGAAGATATATGGATGCGCTAACAGAAGACATAAGGTTGGCTGGGGTCAGAGCGGAAGATGCTCAGGATAGATTGATGTGGAAAAGGATGATTTGCTAAGGAGGGAAAAGTCGAAAGTGAAATAGTATTATGCGCACATTCAAATGATTTTGGTACTACATATTAAAAAAAGTTGCTTAGTTTTACAATTTTTTTCTGTATTGTAAACCTCTAGTCACAAAGGCATCGGCCGAGTAACAAAAATCTCTATTATTTAAAGAAAAAGCAAGGCAAAGTGGTCGTTTCCTCTACTGCTAGAAACACAGACAATTAATCAATTCGGGCAGGTTACGACTCTACTCACATGTCAGCAAACAACAGGCTCCTTGCGTGTCAACGTCAAAAATGCCACCAGCTCTCTGGCTCGATTTTCTCGCTTATATACTGGGTTGATTGTTCAAGACATCGACAGCACCTGTGCTGCTTAGTTAGGGGCTGACTGCTCACACCTGCGTCCTGGTGCGGTCCATGGTTCTGGTCATGTAGCCTCTTCTGTTCTGGTTGCCGCATTGATGGAGTCCCACAATATTGATACATTTATGAATATATGAACATATGTATGAAAATATTATGTAAATGCAAATGTTCACCTGTTTGTTTGCAATAATTGCAATATAAAGATGCAAGTCAAAGAGTCTGTTTAGTTGGTTGGTCGTTTTTTTTGGTTGGTTGGCTGTCAAACTAAAAAGACGTATATAATATTTCACTAACAAAAATAAATCAAACTAATGTGTGGTAATCATTTTTGCAAGATTAAAATAACTCACAGACACATTTGTAAATTATTTTGTTTTTTTACTGATTCTGCATAGCGGCTTTGAGTTATCGCTTGTTTGGTTGGTTGGTTGGTTGGTTGGTTGAATGGAAGGATCTTCAGGGCATAGTTTTTGGAATTTTTTTTCTGCTGTTAAGAGAGTTCTTAATTTAAGACATGAGACGCACAATCTCATCCATGGATTTCTGGGAAGCTCAGCGCCATTGTCCCGCAAGGCTGTGCTGACAAGCCTTACCATTATTAAATGCTACAGTGGAAGATGTCAGTCATAATGTGAAAATTATTTTCACTAGGCTGTTGTGTATTTGCTTGTTTGTTAAATTTCAAATATCTGATCAGAATCAGAAGAATGACAAAATAGTGGAACTGCAACAGGAAAAAAATTTTCCCAAAAGAAACTGCAAGCCAAACGTATAAAATATTTCTCTAACAAAGATAAATCAAACAAATGCATGATAATCATTTTTGCAAGATTAAAATAACTCACCGATGAACAATGGACAAATTTGTAAATTACTTATTTTGTATAGCGGCTTTGAGTTGGTCTGGGTTCCGAGTTACTCAGCACCTTTATAAATTAACTTGAACATGACTAGTTTGTTTTGTTAGAACATCTTTTTTATGCTGGTTGGAA
Organism: Paedocypris micromegethes; assembly: GCA_028031935.1. Lineage (NCBI taxonomy): Eukaryota > Metazoa > Chordata > Actinopteri > Cypriniformes > Paedocypris > Paedocypris micromegethes. The sequence continues at coordinate 21,779,734 of CM051503.1, forward strand.
TAAATCTAAGATGATATAGGTATAGTTGTGAAGTCCGTTTTAATTATTTTTTATTATTATTTATAATTACGAACATTTAATATGCCTCATGTTTTGTCAATGATGTGTTCATTAGAGTGAAATTAATCTGGGAAGAATGTTAATGAAGGTAATCTGTACATGTCGTGTAGCATTTATGGTTTAAAGAAAGGCATTTTTCTTGTTTCTACATGGTTTACGTTTCTCACAAGCTTTCTGCTTTGACTAGTAATGAAACAATGTTAATATTCCTAGAGGATATTTGCAGTTTGCATTGGAACTGTTGCTGTTTGCATAGGAAATGAATAGAGGTTGAAAGTGAAATTGTGCCAGGGCAAAAGTGTGATTCATATATGAAAGCAATCCAAAGAAAAACACAAAAAAGTAGAAGATGGCGTATAAATCACCATATTAAAATGAACGAGTTTGAGTCACAGCAGCTAAACTCAGAGAAAGGCTTCACTGGCTCTTTCAGATTGCTATAAACATCTGCTCAGAACTGATTTCTTTTTTTTTTTACAACATAACTTAAACAAAGACACAATATACTATGTATGTATAAGTTCTCACAGGACCACGGTGCTACATACATATTCAAGTACACGTTCACACAAACAGACTGGACAATAGTATGGACAAAAGTAATAGGAGGACAGAGAGGTTGGAGTTGAGAGCTCTCACAGCCTAGGGAAGAAAGCTGTTGAGCTGGAGCTGAAAGAGGTTGTGGGAGGGGTGGGTGTGGTCCTTCACAATGCTGGAGGCCTTGCTGGAGCATCGATTTAAAAAAATGTCCATATTGGAGGGGCACCAATGATCTTTGCATTTATATTTAAGAAATATAAACACCATTTTTGGGAGATGTGTGAAAGATCCACAAGAGTGGATCATCTTGTGGCTCAAGAGATGAGGCACAGTTCAACTCTCATATTTAAAGAACGTTTCCTTCTAATTGAATTGAATTGAATTGAATTGAAAGTCCTTTATTCGTCCCCACAAGGGGGAAATTTCAACGTTGCAGCAGCAGTACAATTTAACCGGAAAAGGTTACAATAGGAAACAAGAACAATTTTGTATAAATACGGTAAAGTAAAATATAAGAAAATATATGAAATGTAACATATTTACACACATGTATACTAAATTTGCACAGTTTACAGGTATTGCACATGCACCGGATACATATTGCACAATCACACACAGTCAGGAAGTTATTGTATGGGATAGAATTTAGTTTAGAGTGGTTCACTGGGAGCAGCTCAGGTTATTGAGTCTCACAGCAGCAGGTAGGAACGACCCACGGTGTCGCTCCTTTAGGCATTTTGGATGTTTAAGCCTGTCACTGAAGGAGCTGCACAGTGATGACACTGCTTCAAACAGCGGGTGGGCATCGTTCTCCATCATGGATGACAGCTTAGCTACCATCCTCCTTTCCCCCACCTCCTGCATTGAATCAAGGGGCAGCCCCAGAACAGAGCTTGCTCTCCTGACCAGCTTCTCCAGTCTCCTCCTGTCTGCTGCTGAGATGCTGCTGCACCAGAAGACCACTCCATAGAAGATGGCTGATGCCACCACAGAATCATAAAATGTCTTTGTGGTCCCTGGACTCCAAAGGACCTGAGTCTCCTTAGCAGATATAGTCTGCTCTGTCCTTTTTAATAAATTGCTTCTATGTTATGTGTTCTATGTTATTCTATGCTACCTTGGATGTTCACCGGTGCTGATGCGTGTGTTTGCCTGCGGAAGTCTACCACCAGCTCCTTTGTTTTCCCTGCATTTATCTGGAGATAGTTCCGCTGGCACCAGTCTACATAGTTCTGAATCAGTTCACGGTACTCTCTGTCATCGTCATCCTTAATCAAGCCGACAATGGTCATCCGAGAACTTCTGCAGGTGACGGGATGCTGAGTTACACATGAAGTCAGCGGTGTAAACAGTGAAGAGAATTGGTGCTAGAACTGTTCCTTGTGGCGCTCCGGTACTACAGACAACCATATCCGAGTCGCAGTGGCCGGCCCTATGGACAGTCCAAGAGACGTAAAGTCCAAGAGACGTAAGGAATATGAGACTGCTTAATATATCTGAAACATCTCGGTTCGAATCCAATCTACCTCAAAAGTTGAATCTAATTAGAAGACTCATATTTGGTCATGATTCACGAGGGGAATGATGGGGTCATGTCTTGCTCAAGGACACTTAGTTGTAGGACCTACCGGATGTGGATTCCAACCTGCAAGGCAAGTTCAAGTTCAAGTTCTGAGCATTTGTAAGGCGCTTTTCACAGTGTCTCAAAGCGCGCCTGTGAAATATGTAAGAGAATTGTTGTTTTTTATTCATTTGATTGTCTGGTTGTTGGTGTTTAAGTAAATGGCTATGATTATCACTATGACAATGACAAAGACCTTTGACAAAGACAAAGGAAAGAGATCAAAAAGAAACTTCCATATTTCTTGGAGAAGTACAGAACTCTTTACCCATTATGACTGGTGTTCCTCTAGGTTCAGAGCTTTGGCTTCTACATTTCTCCATACAGACTGTCCATAGCCGCATTTCTTCACCAGCTCCAACTAAACTTTTAACAAGACAGAACTAGGTTATTCCTGCTCACCGGTCTATACAACAGAACATTACTGTTCAGCTTGAAACATTAACATAAACATTTAACTATTTGATGTCCAATAATTGACAAAAGTGAGCGACAAATGCTTGTTTCACGACGGTCTTTAGACCAAAACTACAAGCCTCAAGCACAGAAATAAAAAAGCAGCAAAACAGCAAATTCCATCCGGATCTGTCATCTGTGGGTTTCGGTGCATTAAATTTGTGATTATTTAGATTTGAACAAATCGTGCATTGGCCTAAGCTTATACATTACCACTGCAGAACACAAGCAATTGTAACTGCATGTGAGACCAACCGAGATAAAAACAAAACAAAACTGAATGAATGCGAAAAATAGATAATGGCGACAACAATGACCAAACACAAGGTTTCATAGGGAGACCTTAAGTATTCTGGCACTCGAGAGCAATTGCTCATTTTCCTAATCACAGGAATGTCAGCAATCCGCTCTTTTTCCACTCGTCACTGTGACTGGTTACAATTTTGTGTTTTAAGGAGTGCTTTTTTCCTTAAATTTGTTCGTGATGACTACAGGTATCAGCGTCACGGGTATGGACTAAAAGTCAGGATTCTGTGTGTTGCTCCCTTCCTGTTTTTGCAGTCACGTGCTTCATTGTTCCCACCTGTTCCCATTGTATTTAAGTTGCCACCTGTGTTTGAGTCCTGGTCTGTCATTGATGTTGCACCAGCCTGTTTTCGAGTTTGTCCTGAGTTCATGTGAGTTTTTGTCATTAAATGTGTGTTTTGTGCACTACGATCTCCAGCTCTCTTGTTCTTCTCCCGAGTCGTGACAGACAGAGATCCCAAATTATCAGATTGTTTGTTTTCTTTGCTTTTTTATTTCCATCGTATAGCTTTTGGTTTAGTTTTGGTTTCAGGTATTTTATTAGTGCACCTTTTGTCCTCAGAATGAGACTTTTGAGAAACTTTTTAATGATGCTTTTTTTCCAATTGATGATTTCTTAAAGCCTGTTTTATTTGGAATCCTGCTTCCGCCTGTTTTTTCCTACCATGCCACACCTTGCCTTTCTCAAAATGCTAATTTTTTATACCTAACTTTTACTTCAGGCTCCTGCAATATCAAGGTTGGATTACAGTGTCTTGGCAGGCCGCCGCAGCAACACAGGCTCTGCACATAATTTTTCCACTATCAGAGTAAATAAACTGTGCTTGGTACTGTAGTTCACCTGCAGCAAGGATTAAAATCCTGTATGAGAACTTCATCTCATTCGGATGGTGGAAGTGGAACAACTTGAATCTCACTACATTTATAAAAGCTCCCCATTTTGTAATTCACTTTGGAATAAAGCGTCTGTTAAATTACTGCAAAGTAAAACCTGTTATTAGTGTCTTGGTTACTTGAGTAAATTCTGTTTTGTTATGGAAGACGTTTAAAATCAAAGAATAGTCTTATGAAGGTCAATAAAATGGTTTTGACTTAGTATTTAAAGACATATTGAAGATTACCAGCACAAACATAAATCAAATTCCTTTAGTAATATGTTTTATATATATATATATATATATATATATATATATATATATATATAATTATAAAATATATATATATATAATTATTGCACTTCTTATATATGGAAATATATGATTATTTTGTGCAAATTAATTTAGCCAGTGTGATTCTTCTGATCTTCTCCTAGATTTCCGTTGAGTGAACTGACAGATAGAAAACATCTGACTTGAACTTAATTTTATTTTAGCTGTTTCAAAAAATATTTTTTTAAAGTGGATTTTATGAAAATAATATTTGCAAAGTTTTATTTTTGATGTAAAATATGCATGAATGATAAAAATGTGTTATTAGACTTTAGTGTTTGTAAACTTCAGTTTTGTCGTTTTATCTGAATTACTTAATCTTGACTTTTATAAACAAGGAAAAAAAACATTTGTTACAATGCCACAGATGTTAACAACACAAGCATTTCAGAACCATTCAAATAAAACACCACACTTCAGAAATCTTCTATAATTTAAATCCCCTCATTCATTTCACCTTCCACTTCTGAGGAATATTATGCAAATTTGGATATGCCTAACATTGTATGACTTTAGATCTTTTACTTCAACTTTCATCTTCTTCAGTCAGATCTCTTATTCATGCTCGTCAAGATCCATTCTCCGTTTTTCTCATCAACACCATTTGAAAAGAAGAATAAGACGCTTCACATCAATTTCTGTCCATTGTCTCTTTCTCAGCTGTTACTTATTCGCTCAATTGACTTCCTGTGCAGCTCTCCCCTGTCAATCAAACCCTTTCTGCTCTCAATCTGACATTTCCATTGAAGCACATTGTCATTTTTTCATGTGAAGTACCGAGAACATGCAAGATGCTTTTCACAACCTGATTGTAATTCCACTTTAATTCCCCACCATTCACTCAGCATGTGTTTTTGTAACATTGCATAAACATTGTGAAATTATTTAACTAAATACGCTTAAATATTAACTAAATACGGCATAAATATTTGTCCAACACTTTTATAAAACCCAGACTCACTTTTCACACCTAAGGACAGTTATTGGGAGTGATGGGAAGTTGTGACCAAATAAAGGCAGGTTCAAATGCCATTCCGGCAAGTTCCACGCCTGAAGACCCACAAGCAAGTCACTGAACACGCCACAGCTTAAAGCTGCCCACCATTCTGGGGTTTGTGTGTGTATTTGGTTACTTTTTGGATGGGTTAAATGTAGAATACAAAGAAATTGTTTTTTCATTGTTTCCAAACCAGAAACTTAATAAAGCAGTGTGGTGAACTTGTATTTTTAATGAATTAAAAAACAAAGGTCAGTGAAAATCTTTTATCAGCTTCACACTAAAGGTTGTTATTTAAATTATATAATTTACTGTAATATGCAAGTAAAGTGCTTGTGTGCGTTTTTCTCTGGGTCTCCAGGTTTGTCACATAGACAACATGCATTCAGGAGTATCGGCTTTAGGGTTTTCACATTAGTGAAGAGTACATTCTCACAATGGATAGAGTGTAAATCTGCGCGTGTTAAATTAGGTAACTAATTTAAGTTGATTTAATAATTTAATAGTTGCTGGGATTGGCCTCAGATGGAAAAGCGATTAAGAATATGGATGAATGGATCATTACGATATTACTGCTTTATGTGCTCAAGGCTTGAGCTAGGTCAAGAAGCAGTGAGCAATTCAGAAGCAGATAAAGGACAAAGTTTGGGTTTTGAACAGTACAGTATATTTTAAAGTGCCGATTAATTGCTGTGAAGATTCTAATGCCGTAGAAGTGATTGAAGCAGCCTTGTGCGCTCCACAGCCTTTGTTTTCTTTTCGTCACAGGCACTTTGATGCTTTCATAATCAAATCCCCTATTTTGCCATCTTTTTCTACTTGCCTGTGTGACATGAAAATGATCTAGAAAAGGAATCTTGGTTGATTTTAAAACATTTTTAGTTTTGAGTGCTCATTTTTTTTTTTAAAGATTTTTAACACCTCTGCATAGATGTTTGTGCAATAATGTTTTGAAACTGTGGTTTTGTACATTGTTCATCTAACTAGACTTCTATAAAATAACTGGACAAAGCCTTTTTACAAACCTGTGTAAAGTGAGTGAACTTTTTAGACATTAGGGATATTTTTTCTAACTGAATTCTTAATGATTTGTTTTAGCTAAAGTTATCAGCTTTCATTGATATTACCCATTAGCACAAATTATGTCTCTTGTTACAAAAATCCTGATATTTTAAATGTCATTTTATCGAATTTCTAAAAAGAAACTTAGTAACAAGCCCAGGTATTATATCTTATTGAAGGTAAATCATATCTCAGCAGACTTTGTGAATTTATTGTTGATATTAACAACACATTTTATCCAAGTATTCTCAGGATTCCAACCAAAGCAACATTAGATGCCACAGTATAGCCTCCTTTTTCTGGCATTAAGATAAAATACAAAAGATAAGACAGTCTTTATTGGCATTGTAGCGTTTACAATGAAATTTGATGGCACTTAAGATACACGAAAGAGCGGAAGATTGAAATCTCTGTTTCCAAGGTTCTTCTAATAAAAGAACTTTCTCATTTTCAGCTGATCTTTGATAGAATAACCTTTCAAGCGCAATCTAATTCCACAAAGATCTATAAAAAAAATAATTTGTAAGCAAGTAACCTGTTACGCTCCGGGACGGATGAGGGTGATGAGACGAAGAGCCAGGGATCGTGGTGACAAGAAACGGACAGTTAATGACGAACACAGGACGATAAACTTACAGACGACAGCAGAACAGACGAAGTGCAACGTTAATGACTGACGACGGATGACGGCACGGGTGAAGACTTAAATAACAAGACAGATGATGAACAGGTGAAACTGATAATAGATGAGGATGAAACACCAGACGTGAACAGAAACACAGGATCATGGGAAGTGTAGTGCATGAATGCAACAGTAGCTCCCCCCTTCCCTAGGCGGCTCCCGACGCCGTAGATGACATCCAGCGAGTGCCAGGCTGCAGGATCCGAGTCTGGCCATGGAGGGCCAAAACCGAACCCGAAGGGTCCAACAGCAGGCACTCCTCATTCGTGGAACAGCAGAGGGGGGAGGAGGTGCGATGAAGGACCGAGGCGATGCTGAGGGAGTGGAGCAAGAAGGCAGGAGCACCGACTCGCAGATGGAGGAGCGGATAACGCCTGCGATCTCCGAGGGCTGAGTGGAGGAAGTCGAGCCGACCAGACGATGGAGCCCGACGACGTCCACGGATGGACCTGAAGTGGTGTGACTGATGGTGAGAGTCTGAGGATGATGGTGAAGGGTCCACAGGCCTAAGAGGAGGAGACCAAGCCCCAGCAACGCATAGATGTTGAAGACGAAGATGATGAAGATGAGGTGATGCGCCAGGTGGTGAGAGAAGGAGGTGAAGCTGCAGGGTCAACAGGAACAAGAGACAGAATCCAGTCCCCGGACTGAGCAGAGTGCAAATGATCCAGAGCAGGGAGGGGGGAGGGGAAACCCTAGGCTCCTGGGTGAAAAACTCCCAAACCAGCACTAGAGTCCTGAAGAAGGGCCGGCACGGAATCCGGCGAGAAGAAGATCCGAAGCGGAGTTCGGCGGGAAAGGAATATGCGCACCAGGAACACGTAATCCGACACGTGCTGCGGCAGAGTCCAGCAGATCCGGAGTCGCGGAAGCGATTGACAAACAGTCCAAATTCGCAAGGGGCGTCCGGCATCTGTCCGACAGTACGCTGCCGATAACAGCAGGTGCGGCAGAACGTGCACTTTCCTCACTCGCGGCGGTCGCGTCCATCAGATCCGGAATCGCGGAAGCGATCGTCAATCAGTCCGAATTCGCAAAGGGCGTCCGGCATCTGTCCAACGGTGCGCTGGCCGCGTACGCGAGCGCGGTTCTGTGCACGTCTTCAACTCCCACGGCTGGCGCGGTAGTGGTCAGTCATTCTGTTACGCTCCGGGACGGATGAGGGTGATGAGACGAAGAGCCAGGGATCGTGGTGACAAGAAACGGACATTTAATGACAAACACAGGACGCTAAACTTACAGACGACAGCAGAACAGACGAAGTGCAACGTTAATGACTGACGACGGATGACGGCACGGGTGAAGACTTAAATAACAAGACAGATGATGAACAGGTGAAACTGATAATAGATGAGGATGAAACACCAGAAACACAGGATCATGGGAAGTGTAGTCCATGAATGCAACATAACCAACATCCATTGTTAAATCAGTCCACACACACATCTTTGAATAAGATATAAAAAAATTATCTTAATAAAAAATTGAAAAATGAATTCACACTTACTAGTCATACGTGTCTTTCCTTTGATTTAAATATTTAATTTTCTCTAATTTGCATTTACTTCCTATCCTCCTTCCTTTCCGTTGTAAACAATAAATGATGTGATGTTTACTAAAAATGTAACAGTCAGATTATTATTTTTTTAAATCTACATGATGATTGAAAAAAGGAATGCAGTTTATGCAGTTAGGTTTAATAGTGAGTTAAATTACATTTCAGAACGCTGATTAAATGATCAGATGATCAGATGATCAAACAAAATGTATATGTTTTAGTGACTATATTTTTTGAAGACTTTGTAAAAAATTTTTACATTTGATTATTTTTTAGAAGAACTGAAATATTGTTTTTTTTAAATGACAACTAGTTCTTTTCTTAAAGATTGACTCGGTATAAGTCACAGTGAAGCATGGTCTGGGTCAAGTGGCTAATCAAACAAGTGTGGTCCTGAAGCACCTTAACCACGGCTGTTAAGAGAGCGTGTGAGTCAGAAGCTCAGAGCTGAAGAGTGTTTTTTGAGCCTACGTGAGTATTTATAGTCATCCATCAGTGGAAAACTGCAGGGGCCTCATCACTGTATATGATCGGAGACGAGACGTGCGGAAATGTTCGCCATTTCAGACCACTTCACTACCTCATTCATTATAATGGCGAGGGCTATGGTTCAGAAAAAAGCAGAAAGGTTTAATCTGTTTGGCTCCTTTTTGGTTTTTCAATAGTAATTAAAATGCATTGTATAATGGTTATTTATGTTTATGATATGCAATTTATGTTTATTTATGATTTATTCTTAATTATAATATAATATATAAAAATAGACTAGAATAGTTTATTAGTTTAGACTAGAATAGAATTAAGTAAAAGAGACTTAATGTAACGGTATACAATTTTTTCTAATTGATGTCTGCTTGCTTATCATAATGTTTGATTTAAGTTTTCACTGAATGGAGATTGGAGAACTAGGTACTTTTATATATTTCATGGTTTGTATTTTTATATTAGTAGCACGTTTTTGTTTATCTACTTCTGCATGTATTGTTCCTTCAAGTGTGTTAAGAACATTTCTTGTTTACAAACATCATGAAGTAGTTGGTTTAATAATAATATCGTGTTTGTCGTTGCTAAATGTGTAACATGTTTATTTTGTAAAGCTTAAATATCCAGTAATGGTAATGTAAGGATGCTACAAGGAGCATGCTGAAGGGTGACCAGACTTTTCGACCCAGGTCGTTTGGCCCCCGGGGCTTTGGACCCGGACGATTGATCCTTAGGACTATTGGACACTCGGATGGTTAGACCCGTGACGATTAGACCCGAGTTTCGTCACGCGGCTTATTAAGAATCATATCTTCGGCCTTGTTGTTTGGACTGTTCTTTAGCATGCTTTGTGTATTTCACCACACGCTTATAGGATAAACAAGTATCGGCAATTTGGAAAGCTATTTAAGCAAAGCGGCTGCGCGCATGAACTGAAGCCGCGGGCCGATCAGGACCGATTCCGTGCGATCCCGTGGATGAAAATCGTCGCGAAAACGAACTTCGATCCGAATGGGTTTTTACTCAAGCCTGTCAAATTTCTAGCTCGCACGGGCATGAAGATATGAATTTTAATAAGCCGCGGCGCTGGTCAATCTACCGTTATAAGTGCTTCTTTGCGGGACAAAGGCGCTCGAATCGGGGCAAAGTTATGCTTCTTCGCTGGAGTAAATGCAAAGGAACCGCCTCCCAAATGTCTAGCTCACACGGCCGAAGATATGATTCTTAATAAGTCGCGTAACGAAACTCGGGTCTAATCGTCACGGGTCTAACCATCCGAGTGTCCAATAGTCCTAAGGATCAATCGTCCGGGTCCAAAACCCCGGGGGCCAAACGTCCTGGGTACAAACCCCCCTAAATCATGCTGAAGTTATTCCTTACAAATCATCCAGAACATTTAGCAGGAATGTCTGGTGCAAGAGCAAAACAAAGTGAACATTTAAAGTAGTGAAGGCTCTTTAAGAGGAACTTTACAAAGTTATGACATATAAACATTTACTCTTTGGCTTTTGGCAATGATAAAAATTATACTGTGTGTAATTTTAACTTGCGGTTTGAGTTTGTTGGTTTGTAATCAGATAACTTGTGGCTGTTGTGTTAGTATCTTGAGGCTGTGGGTGAGAAGTTGTTCAGAGCCGCAGCTGTGTGGGTGAGCACAGATTGTTTTCTTCTTCCTACTTTAGCAATCGTGATCTTAGAAAGCGTGAGAAATGTTGACTTTCTCGAATACTAGGATTTGACCAGTGAGTCCATGAAGCGCCTTCCTTAGCACTATATATAATAATGTGAAAATATGATTTAATGCCTATAAATGTATAATCGGTACCCTGACCTACGGATGTCCTAGGCCAAATTAATGGAAAACGTTCCATATTTTTGCAATACGAAAGTTTTTCTTACCACTAGCAGGCATTGAGATGAGAGTCCAGACGTGTATAAAACAGTTGTTTAATCTTCTTTTGACGCAAAATAAACAAAAATCCGTAAATATATTATCGATAATATAAGATTATCTTCCCCAGAATGGCGATGTTTTTATTTCTCTCCCACAGAGCCACCAACTTGAAATGATGTTGTTCAATAACGATTTCAAGGTGGCGGTAACCTTTCATTTGGGATTGTTCGATCTTTATAAACATCTGGGCAAACAAAACAACTGCTATGTAACATGTTTTTATTACATCTAATACCAATATTTTATCATTTGTAAAAATGATTTGTCTGAATTTATGAAGTTAAGGGCACAGATTAGATGGATTACATGTAAAATTGCAGCTCAGCTAATGAAATTTTCATTAAATGTCGGCTCTCGGCCGTTTATCTTGTATATTCATGCATTTACATACACACACATTTATATAGACATGTGTGCGTGTGTGTGTGTCTGATGATATGTGAAGCCAATGTACAGTATATATGCACTAGACTAAATCCAGTCATACTGCATTCAAATTACTCGGTTTGCTTTCACTTCAAATGTTTTTATGAACTCCCACTTGAAAAATTCATATAGCCAAATGATCCTTAATGAACAACGTTTCGATTTAATAAATAATTCAAAATGACGTAAGTAAAATCTTCTAATTAATGATGTGTAAATATATTTGCCCCCTGGCACTGATACACAAGTCCGAATGAAGCAGATATGATGTGGCTTTCTATTTAGTTTGTTAGATAGATGGAAGACAGAAGATAGAAGTTAATGATGCCATCCTGAAAAGCTTCATAAATAGCAGAAACGTGAATGAGGCATTAGCTTTGCTTGGAGAAAGAAACCGATGATCTCACCGACCCCACCAATGATTATCAGCAAAGCATGGTATGAAAGAAATTGATCGGTCTTCTCAAAATACTGATATTTCAAGCATTTATCATTGCTTCTCGATCGCTCAGGAGAAGAACAGCTTTGCTGTTGAGATGGTAAGGAGGGAGATGATGTCGATCTGAGTTGCTCAGTTGGACAATGTTGGTTCCTGAACTCTCTGGTGAAGAGTTTTGGGTCTGGTGCACAAAGAATGGAGATTAAGATATTCAGGATCTCTGAAGAGCCAGACAGTGTTTCTGGATTGCTTGGGCGAACAACTTCCTCTATGGAGTGCCATGTAAGAATGTGAAAAATATACGGAATTGGCTCTGGAAATTGCTCAGGAGAAGAACAGGGTCTTATCTGAATGACTTGGGAAAAGGAAGCTTGAATGACTTAAAGGAAGCTTCAGTACTTCAGTTGATATTTGTTATATTAACACTTACATTTTTGAGTGTTGCTGTTCGTTCAGGTTTTGAACAAATGCTTCGAGATTGTCTTTGACTGAGAAAAGCCATTTATGAATAAAAAAAGCATTCAATGGATTTACGTTGCCATGCTTTTTTTTAATTGTGCTCTTTGAGAAAGAAAGAACATTTCAAGTGCTTATCTTGTGAAAACAAGCAAAGTAATATCTGAGCAAATGTGCAAGTACAAGTACACCATCGACTTGTAATGAAATTATCTTAACACTCTAGTTGTCATTTACAAGTTCAAGATGGAAACTGTTTTTGGAAAAGATGGAAGTACTGGTTTTAGAACCTGCATTGGTAAATTATTCAAATATTCCACTATATTATATTTCTAATATGAAAGTATTAGCAAATCAAAACGAGTTTCAAATGTTTAGCAACCCTTACAAACCTATGGCTCTGAAGAAACCCTATGGATATTAGTTTATATTATTTGTATAAATAAGTGTACAGAATAAGAATGTAAATGTGCCAAAGGTTTAAATAACTTTTTCCATGCTTGAATAGAGATTCTCGGGCTGTTCAACTGAGACACTTGTGTTTCTATGTACAAACCCAAATCAAAAACAAATCTGATTAATAAGTTGATTCTACTGAGGAATTTTGTTTTTTTTTTACATTTCAAACTACGTTTCTGTTATTCGCACTGAAGCCCTATGAAATATCTCAGAACATTCCTACAATATTAATAAACTAAACATAAATCAGTAAATGGATGGCAGTAGTTCACAAAGGTGGATGCTGAGATAATTACAGGTGCTTATTTATGATTTTCTGCTCTGTTGTCAATAAAAGAACCAAACAAGAGGAGAATGAGGAGGATCCATTTTCCAATTCTCAGCTCTGTATTTCCTGTAAAGCCTAATCCTTTCTAATCAAGTTTATTATATGATGGTCTCTCAGTGGATTCACAAGGCTTGACTAATATTTTTCTTTCTCGATTGGCGAGCAACTATAAGCATGAAGAATAGCAAGTCATATTTTATTCTTGAGAAAATTCTTGGGTGGTTAAATATTAGAATTCAATTTATATTAACTAACTTATTTTAATATGTCAAATTTTTGGAAGCTATAATCCATGTGTACAGGTGCACATTAATGCACAAACCTTGCTTTCCTGCTTTTTATTTAGTATGTTTTCCTTCGCATGATATTTAGCCAATTATAAACATTAAAATGTTGGAAATACCAGGTTGGAAATACAAGAAGTGTTTTCTGTCTGAGCATATGTAGAAAATAAGGAGAAGAAGAATGTACTTGTGTTTCTTGGAGTTCAGTGCTCATGATTTACTTTGCGAACAGCGCTGATGTGGAACACACACATTGGGATTCTCTTTCTGTACACTGTATCAGAACTGCACTGGTGTCTGAAAGCGTGAAAAGACTTTCAGTCACAAACAAGTCAGAATGAGTTTGAAGAGTTGATTAGGGGGAAACTTTTAAAGTGCGTTTCAAAAAATGTTTTTAAAATATTAACTAAAAATAGGAACATTTTGTTGCGTACAGGTCAACAACCTGATTTTGTGAAAGTGTATTAATTATTTATTTAGTATGTTTTGTAATTGTTATCCAGTTTGGCTGATGACGTTGATCATCAATTGATCATTGATCAATGATTGTCACGCTTCCCTTTTCCCATTGTTTCCCGTCTTCCTGTTTATAATCATGTGTTTTATAGTTTCCATCTGGTTCCTCAATTGTCTATGAATATGTCTTATAAAAGTCTTCATTTAAGTCTGTTTACCATCCATTGTCAGTCATTAGTTGCACGTGTTTTGTGAGTTTCTGCTTTAGTTTCTTTATTAAGTGTTTGTTTTATGTCACCATGGCTTTCATGCTCCATATCAAAACCAAACAGATTTCCCTCGCTATGATTTGTACAGGATAACATAATATTCGTAGCTGAAAAAAGCAGAGGAGTTAGACATTTAAAAGATAAATCTGTCATTATTTCACTTTCAGACTCAACAGTCATTTAGTTTCTTTCTTTTATCATCTGTAGTTTGATTTGTTTACTGACCTGTTTACTATGCAGACAATCACCAAGATAAAGCTTAAACTATGAAAGTGTAAATGGATAACAAGATTCTTATATACAGACTGTGCATGACAAATATTGTTATATACAAGTTCAGGCATGCATCAATAATCACACATCTAGAATGGAGTAAGCCAATGTTCACCAAAAGACTGTATGCTTGTGGAAAAAAATGGCATTTAAATGTGATTTCAGTAGGACAATTTAGTTAATTGCAGTCGTTTGTTTTATAAAGAACATCTTTAACAAGATTTACATTACTAAGCTCTTATTATACAAGACTCAAGTTGTTCCCATACTTTTATCTGATAATAACATCATCTTTGCGTAAACCAGAGTGGCGGTGAATGACAACACAGGTCGTTGCCTAGGTGACGATTACCCCAGTCATATCAACACAGGCATTCAAAGCCATTCTAGAATCAGAACCATGAAAACTAGTTTAATTGTTACTTTGGATATAATTATTAATTAGATATATCTAGTTTAACCTTTTAATTATTTACAAAGTTATTTTTTTTTTCATATTACATGTAACTATTCCAATAAATGAATTTACAAATGCAACTCCGGTCAATCACTGTAGTCTAAATGCGTCAAATTTGCTTTTTACTTTTAACTGCTTGGTTGCATGTTAAAGTCAAACAACATATTGCAAATACAGTTTTATGTTTCAGACTGTTTCTGAACAATTAGGGTAAAAATGGAAAAAATGCCATGTCTGAAAGCTTTCGTACATCTGACGCTTGAAGGCTTTGACAGTTTGATTAAAAATCTCTGGTTAGAAAATCTTTCCTCAGAATTTCCAGAGGCTATAATTGAATTGAACTACATTTTACATACTGGTGCTCAGAGATGTTTTGTTTGCGAATCAGGGGGAAAATATGATTGTTGTTATGATAACTTTACCGTGTCTTGCGGCAGAATTTGGGAGAAATTCTCTATTGTTTCTTTACTCGTTGGATCTGGATCCAGAAGATCTGGTGTATTCACCGAATGTATAGTCTGAGTCTTGATGGAGGTTTAAAGCATTTGTTTGCAATGTTTTTTTGTGTGATTAAAACTGTTACCACTGGAAACCACGATGCAATAGTCGGTGAAGCAATTTTAGATTTTAGTTTGTTTTTTTTTACCCAATAAAATGTTATTTTCTACCCAATAAAATGAGATTGTATTAACAAATCAATACATTT
Organism: Paedocypris micromegethes; assembly: GCA_028031935.1. Classification (NCBI taxonomy): domain Eukaryota; kingdom Metazoa; phylum Chordata; class Actinopteri; order Cypriniformes; genus Paedocypris; species Paedocypris micromegethes. The sequence goes on from CM051503.1 coordinate 21,795,214, forward strand.
CGATTTTCCTATTTATTTGTTAATAATATAAATTATTTTTATTCTTTTATGTTTTTTGTATTACATTCATTCTTTGTTATATTTTCTAACAATTTAGAGATTGGCCTCTAGAGACCATATAGAATTTGATTGCTCTGCATTTAACTCAAGCACATAAGCACATAAGCAAAGGGAAGTAAACACACACACACCCGGAGTTTTTGGGCCGCCTAAGCTGTGGCGCCCGGAGGTGGCGCATGTGGAGGTCAGGGTCTTGCCCAAGGACACTCAGTTGTAGTATCAGGCGAATGGGGGTTCAAATCTGCAACCTCTTGGAAACAAGTCCAAGTTTCCTTCCGCTGGACCAAACTGCCACTGAAGCACTAGAGTTAAATACTAAAAAAATTCAAACAGGGTATGATGAAGAAACCAAGTGCTGTAAATGTCATCGTATGCAAATTTATTACGGCATTTTGAACTCAGTTGTCATTTTAAGACCAAAGACGCAAATTGGTTCACTAAGTTGCTCCCTTATAGTCAATTACTCCAACACGACTTCTCGTTCTCTACTGGAAAAGAGGTTACACAAGAGGCCAAGATATTTTACCCAGACTTTAAGCCTAGTGGTTGAACATATTATTTTACAATGTAATGATGTAACATTCTTTACATTGAATGCGATCCTACATTGAATGACGCCCTGAACATCTCTTGCCATTGATGACATGGATACTGTATTTATAAATAAAATGCTGTTGTATACCTTTATTTTTTGCTTGTTTTTTAATCTAGCCACAGGGGTTGCAAGTTACTTCTGTGCCGGTCCCAAGCCTGAAAAGGGAAAAGCCGAAAGAGAAGTAGATTTGTTGCTTGTTTTCTTTTATGTTTTTTTTATGTTGGTTTTTTTTTGTAACCTTTTCCTGTAAATTGTATTGCTGCTGCAACGGTGATATTTCCCCCTTGTGGGGACGAATAAAGGACTTTCAATTGAATTAAATTTTCGCTATTTTCTCCTTTTTCTTAATAGTGCACTCGATAGCTTTAGCTTCAACAGAATCGACCCATAACCCCCAACACGAGTGTAAATCCATTCTCCTCAATTGTTTTGTATTACTGCTTTTAGGCCAATTTTATTCCACAATTTGGATAAAAAATAAAAAAAAGCAAAGTAAAAATGTGTCATGTAATCATTCTCATCTCCTTACTAAATTGTTGCTGTGTTGAGCCCCCCCACTTCGTCTCCCGCCAGTCACAAACTTTCTTGCGCCCTTTCTCTGCCTCTGTTTTTCACTTCTCTCACATTTTCTGTGCATGACTCCTTCAGCCTAAATGCCTACTCCCCATGCCTAAAACTGCAACTGAATAAAGTCAATGTGTGTGTCAGTGTGTGTGTGTGTGTGTGTGTGTGTGTGTGTGTGTGTGTATGTGTGTGTATCTCGGGCTGATTTGTAAGAGTTGTCTGGTTGTCTGTCTGTCTGTCAATCCAATTCTTTAATTCAGGTGAGAACCTTGACCTCCAGGCGACAAGAAAACTCTATTCTGCAAGAAACACTGACACTGCAAAAACCAAAAGGGGGTACAATGGAGAAACCAAAAAATAGAAGACTCAGACACAATCCAGACGGAGATATTATTATAATATGATTCTTGTTCTAATGTTTTAATAAAGAGCTTTAATAATTTTACTTGTATTAATCTTTGGAAAAAGTTATAGTCATCCTACTTTACGTCACTGTCCTCCATCCCCTTAAATTCTGTTAACGTCGCCCCATCACCATTGACATGAACACTGCTTTGTAGATTGAACACCAATTCCTCCTGCTCTCTAACTGAGTCGTGATTGAATGTCACAGAATAAAAAAGCAAAGGAAGTATTAATCATCGACTTCTTCCTCTTAAGCCTTCATCAAGCTTGCTAGCCACACTCCTCTTACTAACCACCACAATTACCTGGGATGAATTTTCAACTGCAGAAGTTTCAAAAAGGGAAGGTTTCTCTTCACAACCAAGGGCTAAATAAAATTCATTGTAGAATTAACCCTTGTAAAGGACAAGACAAGTCAACACGTAACCATTGCTTGTGGTACGACTACTTTATTTCTCCCACAGCGGGGAAATTGAACATTACCTGTATTTAATTAATCGTTTTTATATTTAGCAATATAAATATATAGCAATATAAAATTGCATTATAAAATTTCATATTTCGAGTTTTATATTAATAATTTAATATATATTATCCATTCTTCCATTTACTGCCGTTTAGTCCTTTTCTCAGCATGACTGGGCCTGAGGCGGGATACACACTCTGGATTGGTGGCCAACCCTTCGCAAAGCGGGACAAACAGACAAACACGATTCACACATTCACTCATACTAAGACTTTAGTCAATTTTTCATGCAAGTGCGGGGAGAACAAGTATACATGCAAAGAAAGTTCCTGGCCAGCCTGTAAATATATTGAAATGTATTTACAATATTACATTATAATTATTGACAATTTTTAATTAGGATTAAGATATTAATTAACAACACATTACATGCAAAATTGTCACAATAATGCGGACGTTGATAGCAGTGTTGTGAAAGTTACTTCGAAATTGTAATACATTACACATTACGTGTTACTGTTTGTAAAAAGTAATCCGTTACATTACAATATTACTGACTCAAAATTGTAATATGTTACTTTTATGTACTACTTTTAAATTACTTTCACCAAAATAACTACAGAAGTAGAAATTAACACCCTAAAATACATGTGTCAAACTCAAGGCCCGGGGGCCAGATGTGGACCGCCATGTCATTTTATGTGTTCCTCAAGAGCTTAAAAGTTTTGAGTGTCTAAAAATAAACACTAAAAAATAAATTAAGAGTGTTTCCCACAATGCCTTTTGACTACTGGCCGTGGCAGTGTGTCACGGGTCGTTGCTGGAGTTGCAGACAGGACGACGATGGTTGCAAAATAAGCAGGTTTTAATAAATAAAATAAAGAAAAACGTGGTGGACGGAAAAGAGAACGAGCAGAACGAGGACAAAAAGCATTAGACCAGAGAGAGAGAGAACGGAAGGAAAGAGAGCAGATAGAGAGAGAACGGAAAGAAAAGCAACGAAAGACACAAGAACGATGAAAACGTGGAGCATGGAGGAGAAGAGCATGAATCAGTGTGGGAAACATCGAGAGCAAGGTTAGCAGACAGCTCCGTAGGGTGAAAGTGTGAGAGGAAAAGCGGGAAAGAAAGAACAAAGAGGCTGACCTGACGGTGACACCGGTGTACAGGGTCGTTCCCATTTATACCTCACAGGAATCAAGGGATCCGAGCAGGTGTGGATGAGCCGGGGAAAGAACTTTATGCAGGCCTCTGCCACTCTCTCCTTGCTCACTATGTCCAGCGTTGGGGAGCAATTCTCACAAGTGCGGACACACTTCGGCATCTTCCAGGTGGCCGGCAAAACTGCAAAAGTTGAGCACCAAAGCTCATGGATGGCCGCTGCTGGAGATCAGGCAGGCAAGTTGCGGTAGACGCATGGACACATTACAGAGAGTTGTTGCCAAGCCTCTTCTGACCCTCCGTTGCACGTGAATGGTGAGTATCTGAAGATTACTTCCATTTCTGCAGTGAAGGTGGTGCAGCGCTGTGACGAGGATGGCAAATCGCTCCTGTGCGTCCATAATGCAGTCTCCAAACTTTAAAGAGAATCAGAAAATGCAGCGCCGTAGCAGTGCAAACGGTTTGCTTTTTCACTTGGTATGGTCAGTTATTCTGTAACGGGTCGTTGCTGGAGTTGCAGACAAGACGACGATGGTTGCAAAATAAGCAGGTTTTAATACATAACTTAAACCAAACAAGAAACAAAACATGGCATGAGAGCCGATAACAGAAACATAGAACCAGAGCTTCAACTTAACAAAACACAAGGCAAAACTTCAGACCTGGATCAACCTCACAGCATGGTCATGACTTCAATAACTGACAAGTGTGATTGTCCCTTGCAGCCCTTAAATACTAAGGCACAAGTGCCTGCAGGTGTGCAATCCTAATCGTTGTCCGCTGGTGTTGATTGCGTCCTTGGCCTCCCATACTGCCACTTGAGGGAGCCAAGGACCAGGTCTCTTACACGGTGTTTCCACAGTTTTGTGTTTTTTTTTTAGCTTGATTCGCTTGAACAGGTTAATCCCTCATTAATTGAGTTTTGTGTGTGTTCATAAGCTGACAAAATGTAAAAAGATTTATGTTAGAGCAACAAGCAAACATAGGTTTTCTACTGATACTGATAAATAATGAGTCTGTGAGACACCTGGCCATTTCAGGACCAGGGACAGTGATCTCACAGTTTTTTAACATTTTATTGCATGTAGTTACATTTACAAGTTACATCCGGCCCTTTGAGGACAGACATTATGCTGATGTGGCCCTCGGTGAAAATGAGTTTGACACCCCTGCCCTAAAAGAACAAAATGTGACTTTTACTTGTATTTTATTTTCCACCAAGTAGAAGTCAATGTTATGCTGCCTAATAATAACAATAGTTTATTATTGGCAAAGTGTTTAAAGTGTGGTAGACATCAGAGATGGGGGACTCGAGTCATATGACTTGACTCGAGTCTGACTTGAGGTACATTTTTCATGACTTGCGACTTGCTTGATTGAAGTAAGAAAATGACTTGACTTGACTTTGACTCGAGAGCAGGTGACTTGAGACTTGACTTGACTTTAAGTGGAAGACTCGAAATTGACTTGAACTTTGGCATATAAAAAACTAATTGTGCCTCATGAGCAGCACCTGTGCAACTGTGATTAGCGCCTGACTGTGACCTTAAAGCAGCACAAATCGCTCAGTGGACAGCAGACAATAGTCGAGCTCCACAAGTAGTCACGTTTGACTATAAAGACTTTACACTGGACCGTGCCAATAGAAAAGGATTCGACAGATGCAGGGAATGCAACGCAAGAACATCTGACACGACAACCACAACGTCACATTTCATCCGGAATTTCAAGAACTACATGGAAAGGTAAGAAAATAATTTCTTTATCAATTTAATAAAACGTTTAAAATATCTAAAAGAATATTACTAATAATGAATGAATCGTTTCTGTTTGTCATAATTTGGCTATGGTTGCACGTTTTTTTTTTTTTTTTTTT
>CM051503.1:21800359-21949954 GCA_028031935.1 Paedocypris micromegethes
TTTTTTTTTTTTTTTTTATATCAAAAATGTGATGATCATTTACGTCTCATAAGTAACATAGCGCAGCGCTATAACAGTGGTGGAGCCCGCATTTATTCGATATTACACGTAAGCTATAACGTCTATGTTAAGTGTGCGCATTTTCAAGTGTTTGTATCGTCTGACTGCGTGCGTGTTGAATCAGCTTGCGCAGACTGCATGAAAATCCCAGATCAACGCGTCGGTGCGAGCGATCACTTCTCCTTAAAATCTTTCCAAACTTTTTGGTCATGCTGACCAGAATAATTTCATCGTTCGAATTGAAGTCTGTCTACTTTTATGTGTACACTCATAATAACAACAAAATGTGTGCTGATTAAGCTTCATAACTTCATCACTGGGCTATATTCACATACGTTATATTTATTTCGATTAACGAGTGTCCCATCACTAGATGTAAAAGTGTATAAATTTCTATACTGTGGGAAAAATCCTTACATCATTAAAAAAAAAAATTAATGTTTGTGCATAGGAAAATAATTTAGTTTTAATGTTTACAGTTTTCCCTGATTGGTTTTGTATTTTTGTTTTTTGTTTTTTTTTTATCCATGCAGATATGATGAATATCTCAAATCCAAGATACACTGTAGCGATCTATAGCAGCCATCCATGTTGCAGTTGATTGTGGACCAGACTAGTACATATCCAGTCTACCACCTGCCAATTATGTGTTTTATGTGTTTTATACAATTATGTGAATTATTATTATTGACGATCCCCAATTGTCAACATCTTGGTGCCAATGTCTTGGCAAACGTTTTTTGCAAATGCATGTTTTCAATTCAAATATAGCAGTGTGAAGATGCGTAATATATGTATATAGGTTCATCTTTTATGTGCTAAAATAAACATGTATTAATAATTTAACCTCTGTTTATTTTAGTACTGTGACTTGACTTGACTTGACTTGCTTGGGGTGAACCCTTGACTTGACTTGACTTGCTTGATTTGTCTAAACTGTGACTTGAGACTTGACTCAAGACTTGATGGTTAAGACTTGGAGACTTGCTTGGACTTGACCATATGTGACTTGTCCTCATCTCTAGTAGACATAAAGCAATATTCTGGCTATATTTGTAAATGGCTTGGGTTGGGTATATTTATTTTAGACACAACAGGACTATGTAAAAGTTGGATGTAACCCCAGCGTTACTTAGCATGTAGCATGTGATATATTACCATAAAATACTATTAGTAACTGCGTTACAGCACAAACTAATAAATCGTTCTAATCCGTTTCTTTTGCAACACGTTACTCCAAACATTAGTTGACAGTGATATATATCACTGTCTAAATATCATTCTAAAGAGGCGGGAGGCGTTGGACTGTACAGATTGTTCTCGTGTTGCCAAAAATTTTTTTTCAATCCAGATCTACCGCCAACTGACTGACTGTGCTCAGGCCAGTATTTTTCATATATTCAAAAGAGTATAAGAAATTTCTTATATGCAATACAGAGATGTATACTCTAGCCTAATATAACTCTGGCTTCTAATGCACCCCGCATAAAAAGTGTTTTGGAGTGAAACGACGGCTCCAAGCCGAAATGAAAAGTAAAAAAAAAAAAACAGAAACATCAGTTTGTTACGTTTAAAATTTTCTAGATAATGAATTGGACTAAGATTTGTAGCATTATTGGCCCTGACCATGATTTTACTGACTCCCAATGAGCAAGTATCAATATGTCAAATTGAATGATGGGCCCAAGCAGTAAAAAATATTAATAGCAATAACAGTTTTGTGAAGTTTGTTAATTTTTAGAATAATTCATGCATTTCAGCAATTCTAGCATTCATTCTTGTTGTCGATGGAGACAAACATCTTGTTTCTTTTGTGTGACCTGGTAGTTCCACATTAAATAAAAATAATTCTTTGTACCCACATATCTATGTATGTATACTTCAAATAAATAATATCCACATACCGGTAGATTGATTGGTACAATGATTTGCCTTTATTTCTTCATGTGAATGTGTATTTCGTGATTCTATGAAGTCTGTCTCTCTCTCTCTCTCTCTCTCTATCATCCATTCATCCATCCATTCATCCGCATTATATTGTACAGATTACATTACTGTACATATGAACTAATTATACTTTCTTTGCAAAATAAGCAATTATTTACAACTTAAATAAGGTTTTAAAACACAAGGTGTTAAAAACACACTGATTATTACTAGACAAGATTAAAAAAAAAACGAAAATATGAGGGATATATTACTTTTATATAGTTATATTTGCTTCAATTCTACACTTTTTTTACCGTCCTTTTTACCTCAAGACTTTAACCCAAGAAATGACAACAAATGCTGTGTTTGTTGCAATCATGGACAGTGTTGGGAGTAACACGTTACAAAAGTAACATATTACACTAATATATTACTTTTTGCTGTAACGCGGTAGTGTAACTTATTACTTTTAGTATTTTTAGTAATATATTACTCGTTACATGCAAGTAACGGTTGCGTTACATCAAATCTTTCACTTTCATAACAGTAAATCAAACATTTAATATTTCCTGTTCGCAAATAGACACGCAAGTCATTCGTTCCGCCTTGTATTTTATAACGCTCTGAGTTCGAGGTGTGCAGCGATTGGCTGTGCTCTGAGCTAGCGCTGACAGCTGTGGCTCTGATTAGCGGCTGTGTTCGGGCCAGTCGCGCATACGCGGCACATTTGAACATTTAATAAACAACAGCCGAAGGTATATTCGCGAGATGGTCTTATGGCGCATTGTTTCAGTTTTGTAAAAAAACAAGAACATTGTGGTGAAATGCGACCGCTGAATTGTCGGCATCAAAAAACAGCTATTTAAAAAACACCTCGAACTGCCATCTGCTCGACCTGGGAAGGGAAAGAAAAGAGCAACGACAGTGTTCTCTGCACTATATGACCAGAAAGCAGGACAGTATTGTGTGGTGAGTCATTCAAAATGAATAAAACTCACTGAAGTTTACATACTCCTGTTGTGTCTGATATCAGATATACCCACGTTATTCACTGATGTTGGAGGAAAATCGCTTTGTCTACCATACTTTTAACACTTATTAATGTTAATTAAGTTTCACAAGCGTCTTTTCCCCAGACATCCGGGCGGATTTTATAAATTCACGATAATGTCCGGTTTTCCCTATTTTACAAACGACTAATACACGTGTACGCAGGTTCACAACCCGTGCTTTAAATTATATGAGAAAGTAATATTTGAGAATTAAATTGCGCGTATCGTTTTGAAAAAATGGGCCGACTTTTTTCTTGTATTATTATTTTTTTAAAAACAATCACATTTTTAAAACATTTTTCATTATTCAAGAAAAGTCTGACTAAATGGTTACCTATTTAGTTAAAATAATCACTTAACTTAAAAAAAAAAAAAAACAGTAAAAACCTAAGTTATAGTTTATCAACATTGAAGCACATTAAAGCATGTTCATTAGCCTCCGAGAAGCCTGTTTGAATTTGAAATTGACACAAGCACAGACACAAAAGCGGTAATTAAATGAACATTTATGACGCGAACTAAATGCATCTTTCAGAAATCGGCACAAAAAGGAGCAGCTCTCCGCTGGCCGCTGCTCCGCGCTCTCACAGGCACACACGCGCGCGCACACACACTCAGGCGCACTGTCTCACTCACACTCTTTCAGCTGAGCTCTCTTCTGACTCTAGTCTCTCTTTGGCGTGGGGTTTCACAAATAAACGAGCCACACGGTGGATTTCAAACGTTGTATTTATTCCCAAAACACGAGTTAGCATATAGCCATGCAATTCTCGGGAGAACTTTCTTAAAGGGCCAGGGCACTCTTCCCAGAAATCTTTAAAATGATAATGCAACCATATTAATGACAATTTAAACTAAAACATAAATTAAGAATAGCTTAAAAAGATGAATTCCAACATAAACAAACAGGGTTACTTGATTTTTATGTTGCCTTTACCACCAAAGATGTCTGAATACTTTTATTATTTCTATAGGAAAGATTAAATGTGTTCTATCATTATCTCCCTGTGCCGCTTTAGTGTCTCCGTGGGCCTCAAATAACCAGAATTGACTTTATATGAAACCCAAAATTGGGTTTCTACTCATTTCTATCAAATTCACTTTTCTCTCATTTCTTTCCCCCGACTTATAAGGGGGTCTAAACAGAATACCACAATCTCACAGCTGAAGTGGGGGGGTCGACTTATAAGCGGATCGACTTATAAGCGAGTAAATACGGTAGTTTTTTATATTTGCTGTTCTTCTTTTTTTACAGAAATAAGAAATGTTTTTATGCTGTTGCCAAATGGCTATTCCTTAAAATACCGTTATTCATGAACTATAAAGTGCATATGAGTGCACATCAGCATCACCGCCGGAGGAGACGACGCCACATACCACATCCCTGCCCGAGGAACGCATCCCTGCCGGTGGAAACGACGCCGGTCTGGCTGCTGAGGAGTGTCGTTACCATCAGGATGGAGACACCGTTGCTTGGAGGAGTGTCATTTCACCAGGACGGTGTCGACGTTGTTCGAACCGTTTTAGGGTCTTTGCGTTGGTCTCGAACTAAGAAAAGTGCTATACAATTGAACTTGAACTTGAACATGAATTTCTAAAAACCCCAAAAGGCTCTAAAATCCCCCCAAAAAGGTTTGAATTTATTTTTCGTGATTTTTTAAATCATTCGTTATATTTTACTATCAGATTGTACATCTTATGATGTCAAAATAAAATGTTGAATGGATGGTGTGTATCACAAAGTGGCGTACAGAGACACATGTTCACACACTCACTCTCATTTTCCAAACTGCAATTCTCCTGAATGCATGTTTTTGGACTGGGAAAACCGGAGTCCAGGAAGATATCCATGCAAGGATGGGGAGAACATCTAAACAGAGGTCTAGAATATGGAACAGGCAACACACAGCTCACACAAACAGTATATCCAGACTCCAAATATGTAGTATGTGTGTTACTGTAGTTTTTACACATACGTAATTCTGGGAATGCCCTTACAGGTTTTTAAAACCAGTGTACCAACATAAGATTTTTCAGACATTCTCACAGCAGAAACCTTTGCAAAGCTCAGCTGTGCTGTGTGGGCATGTGGCGTGTGATGGTGGGTTTGGCTTTGCTTCTAATTGAAAGCAGAACATGGAGACAACTGTCAATTACCCTGTTTCAGACAGCTTGACCAGCCACAGCTCGACTTGGAACAGAAGCATGAAACATCTGCACATCAGACGAGCTGTGAAGAAAGGAAGAAGGCAGGCGGACGGGGAGATCAGAGAAAGATAGAGAGAATGACATGCAGATCGGAGGTAAAAGATAAAGTAGAGTGTTGGGAGAGACTGAGCTCTTCTTCTCACATTGGTTGGTGTGGGGGAAATTAGAGAGATGCTGTGATTCTTCTTTAGCAGAGTCGCTGAAGGTTTTTTCTTTTGCCCATACACATGGTAACAATCAAATGAAAAAACAGCACAAATTTTTATGCACAAATTTCAAGACACTGTTGTCCATAACTATGGACAATTTTCCTAAATCCGATCATGTTCTTACTGTTTGTATCCGAGACCTTGTCCTTTCATTCATGAACCATAGCTCATTACTGTAGTTAAAGAAAAAAATGTAAATACATTTTTCAAATTAAATTAAAACAGAATCTAGCCATTTTATAACCTTATTTATGCTGTCACACAAACACACACACACACACACACACACACACAGAAACACACACTCACACACACACTCACAAACTGTTTCTACCGCCAAAGGTGGTAAGTAGGTAATTTCAGAGGAAACTTTCTCAGAAATGAGACTGCACATTCCACCTATGTCAGCCATCTCTCTCTATATCGCCAAGCCAAGCTAAAAGCTCTGATTGGAAATAAGTGTCTGGTTGACTGTTTATTGGAAGGAGTAACAACTCAAGCACTGTGGGATACTGGGTCCCAAGTCACCATCGTCAATGAAAGATGGAGAAAATCCTGCATTCCACACATACCACTGCGGAGCATGAAAGAACTGCTGGATGAGGATGAGGAGCTGGTTGGCAGAGCAGCAAATCAGACACCAATCCCTTTCACAGGCTGGGTAGAGCTCAAGTTCAGTCTCCACACCACGAATGACCAACAATCAGAGTTACTCGTACCGGTGCTCGTTTCCAATGAGCCAGGGGTAGCGGAACCGCCCATCATTGGATACAATGTGATGAACATGTAATAACCAACGGAATGGAGCAGCACCCAGAGGTCACACCAGCTTCAGTAAGAGACGCTTTCTCCATTGATTGTAAGAAGGCTAATGTGTTAATCCATCTAGTACAGCATGGTGACCCTAGTGGTGGAGAGATGGTAGTGAAAGCAGGAAGAGTGATAACCGTGATTCCGGCAGGTCAGACTAAATTGGTGAAGTGCAATGTAAGAACAGGTCCTCTTTCCACAAAACAGGAAGTTCTTTTCCAACCAGACGAGACTCCAGCATGGCCTGAAGGACTGCACATCTCCGAAACAGTTATGTACCTGGAAAAGGGAAACTGGTCCAGAATGACTATTCCGGTGTCTAATAAAAAGAACTATGACATTAACCTTGCCCCACGTACAGTGCTGGGACGGCTGCAGCAGATCAAGGCTATGTATCCAGCAGAGGTGCGACCAGTCAGCACAAAGAAGGAGACAGCCAAGACAACGCAAACAGCAGAGGAGGAAACACAGCAGGAAAACCCAGTGCAGGAAAACAGGACTGGTGGGATCCTCCAGTGTCAGTTGAGCATCTGAGTCCAGATCAACAAGCAGACGTAAAACAAATGCTCCGAGAAGAATGTGCCGCATTTTCAAAGGATGAGAATGATGTTGGATGTATCCCTTCCCTGCAGTTAAAGATTCGCCTGAATGACACAACACCGGTGCGACACACCTACACCTCTGTCCCTAAACCACTACACAAGGAAGTGAAGGAATATTTGGAAGACTTATTGAATAGAGGATGGATCCAAAAATCACGCTCTCCCTACTCTTCACCAGTCGTATGTGTAAGAAAAAAAGATGGAAATCTGAGACTGTGTGTGGACTACAGGGAATTAAATAAGAAGTCCATCCCGGATCGCCACCCTATTCCTCGCGTTCAAGACATGCTAAACAGCGTGAGTGGAAGTGCATGGTTCTCTGTGCTGGATCAAGGCAAAGCATACCATCAGGGTTTCATGGAGGAAACGAGTAGACCACTCACTGCCTTTATAACACCATGGGGGCTGTACGAGTGGGTCCGGATCCCTTTTGGCCTGTCCTCAGCTCCAGCAGAATTCCAGCGCAGCATGGAGGAGTGCCTCACAGGCTTGAGAGATGAAATATGCCAGCCATACTTGGATGACAACCTCGTCCACAGCAAGTCGTTTGAAAAGCACCTTCATGATATGAGAAAAGTACTGCGTCGTTACCAAGAGCATGGGATAAAACTAACTGCTAAGAAGTGTGAAGTATTTAAAGATCAAGTGAAGTTCCTGGGAAAGATTGTATCAAAGAGTGGCTACTGTATGGACCCAGCTGAAATAGCACCTGTACAAGCACTGAAGAATAGGAAGCCAGAGACTGTTGGAGATTTAAGGAAGATGTTAGGATTTCTGTCATACTATCGTCAGTACATTCAAACTTCTCATGTATTGCCAAACCATTATACAGTTTACTGTCAGCAGAAAAGACACCAACAGCTAAAGGTCAAAGGTCAGAGATGAAGGGGAAAGGAACGAAAAGCAAAAAGGCTGATCAGTTGACTTCCCGCCAGAAAATCACATGGACAGACAACCACCAGGCAGTGCTATGCCAGCTGTTAGACTTTCTAGTGTGTCCTCCACTTCTTGGGTACCCTGACTTCGAGAAACCCTTTGTGCTCCATTGTGATGCCTCCCAAGAGGGACTCGGTGCAATATTATATCAGAGGCAGCACGGCAAACTCGTTGTCATAGGTTATGGGTCGAGAACACTAACTGCTCCAGAGAAGAATTACCACCTCCATTCTGGTAAGCTGGAATTTTTAGCAATGAAGTGGGCTATATGTGAACGATTCCGAGAGTACTTGTACTACGCACCATCATTCACCGTCTATACAGACAACAACCCTCTAACTTATGTTTTGACCACAGCAAAGTTAAATGCCACCACTCACCGATGGATTGCAGAATTGGCAGACTTCAGTTTCACCATCAAATATCGCCCAGGGAAGGTGAATCGAGATGCTGATGGCTTGTCTAGAATGCCACTGGACATGGAGCAATACATCCACACCTGCTCAAATGAGGTTGAACCGGAGACGGTAACAGCATTGACACAAGCGATTCAAATGGACTTTCATGAACATAAGCCCTGGCTGTGCCCATCTGTCATAAATATAGGATGTACAGATGTAGACATGGGACGAGTAGCACCACCGGTGGCCGAGATCTCCACAGAGAAATTAAAAAGAGCACAACAGGATGATCCAGTCATTGGCAAAGTCCGGGAGTGTGTCATCACAGGAAGGTGGTCTCATCTGAAGCGGAAAAGTCGGCGAGATGACCTCACAGTTCTGGCACGTGAAAAGAACAAGCTGTATGTAAATGAGGAATCCTATACCGAAAGTCTGCTGCACGTGCACAACTAGTACTGCCAACTACTTTCCACCAACTGATTTACAAGGAGCTACATGAAGAGATGGGACATCTGGGAGTGGAGCGGACACTCAGCCTAATTCGTGACCGATTTTATTGGCCACATATGCAGCGAGATGTGGACCACTTCGTAACCAAAGTGTGTAGTTGCCTGAAAAGGAAGGCCCCAAACAAGACAGCCCGAGCACCATTGGTGAACATAGTAACAACATATCCCTTCGAGATGGTCTCAATCGACTACTTACATCTGGAATCTTGTAAAGGAGGCTACGAGTACATCCTAGTGGTCATGGATCATTTTACACGCTTCGCACAAGCATATGCATGCACCAACAAAACGGCCAAAACTGCTGCAGAAAAGATCTTTGGGGACTTTGTACTAAAATTTGGATTCCCAACCAAGTTGCATCATGACCAAGGCAAAGAATTCGAGAACAAGTTATTCACCAAACTGGCAGAATATTGTGATATTAAAGGGTCCCACACCACACCCTATCACCCGTCTGGAAATGGACAAGTGGAGAGGTTTAATAGGACGCTTTTATCCATGCTACGCAGCCTAAAGGAGGAAGCCAAGTCAGACTGGAAGAGCTCGTTAGCCAAGGTTGTCCATGCATACAACTGTACACGCAGTGAGGCAACAGGATACGCTCCCTACTACCTCCTTTTTGGTCGAAACCCCAGGCTGCCGGTAGATATCATGTTTGGCCTAACTCCAGGTGACCAGAGTCCCACTCACAGTGAATATGCTAGTAAGTGGAGACGAAGGATGCAAGAAGCGTATAGACTGGCATCAGAGACAGTTCAAAAAGAGCAGAACAGAGCCAAAGTACACTACGATAAGAGAGTACATGGAGGAGAACTGTTACCAGGCTGTAGAGTGCTTGTTCGAAATCTGAAGGACCGAGGAGGACCTGGGAAGCTGCGGTCCTATTGGGAAGACAAAGTCTATATAGTGACTGAAAGAAAGCACAAAGACAGTCCTGTTTACGTGATCCGACCTGAGAAAGGCTCTGGAAATCCAGAGTGTTACATCGAAACTTGTTGCTGCCCTGTGATTTCTTGCCATTGGAAAACAGTATGCAGGAGACAAAAGAAGAACAGAGAAAACCAAGAACAGGAAGATTCAGTCAAGAAGACAGAGAGATGTAGTAGAACTGAACAGTAGTTCAGGGGATGAACTGGACTGGAGACACATCACAACACATCCTTGTGACCAAGCCAGCAGTCAGTTGAGAGCAGATGCAGAAGAGTTTTATCCACAAGTGACAACCTCAAAACCTGGATGAAGACAGTGAGAACGAAGTGGGTTCAGAGAGGGTTGTGGAAAACGAAGAAAAAGCCGTTGATGAACAAGAAGCATCATCTGATGAAGCAGACGAGGAGAACTCGAGATCTGGGTCGTCTTCTGATGAAAACGAGGGGAACTCGAGGCATGGAGCGTCATCAGATGAAGCAGATGGAGGGGTCTCAACACCACGGCCAGCGTCCACAAGTCGATATCCTTTTCGAAACAGAAATCCACCCAAAACACTCACATACGACATTTTAGGTCAACCGTCAGTCACACAGAAATAATTAATGTTAAAATACAGGAGAGTTCTTGAAGTTCGAATTTACAGTATGTTCAGTTTTAGTTATTGAATTTTTGTTATTGGGGACATAGAACACATTTAAACTTAAACACATGGTATCAGAGTAAATAAAACAGACAACAGCCACATAGATTGTACACTGGGGCATATGGAGAAGTTAGACCGCCTAGAGATTACGTGAAGGAGGTGGGGTGAGATGTTTCCACGTGTAGCATTGTGGGTCTGCAAAATGGGTCATAGGGTAGGAAGGAGGTTTAATCCTGTCGGTCTGAGAACCATAACCCGCATCAGAGGCGGAGTAAAAATGCAGATATCACCCGGCCAGTGGTGTCTGAAATGACCAAGTGACGTGCAGAAGGAGATGTGTGTCCGGTCATAAACTGTTGCATACAGAGGATCTCAATGACGGTCTCCTATAAAACCTACTGCCGTGATTCAACTGTGAAGACAGAAGTTAAAACTCTGATAAATGTGCGGAATGTCGGGTCAACATTCAATTTTTGGAGGGAGAGAGTGTGGGGTCCATGTTAAAATAATTAAGTTTATAAAAAAAGTTTAGATGAATGCTGGATGCCCTTTTCAATTGTATTTTGTATTTGTTGTTTTTATTGCTTATATATGTTTTCTCATTAAGTTATTTTAATTATAGTCGATTTTTGGTAAGGCAGATATGGGCTGCAGAAGAATATTGCACAGGCAAGGGCGGGGCAGCGCCGCGGGGGTCCTGTGTGTGTGAGGGAGAGCAGCGCGTGAAGAACTAAAAAGTTGATGTGTTTTTCTGGACCGCGAGTTGTTTTTTTTTGATTTCGAAATAAATAGTTCATAACCAACCCACACGTGTGATGACCTTTTAACGCGTGTGCAACAGAAACTCAACTCAGCGTTCAGATGGGTTCAGTCGTGTCACTATTGGCTCCAGCAAGAAGCAGAACAGGTCATTATTTTTTGGCTGTTCGAGTGCTAAACCCACACCGTGTGTTTTATCCACTTTATCCACAATAATGGGAGCAATTGTCCATCACATATCATGAACAGGGATGCAACACTGCTGATGTGATTGGCTGAACCCAGAAGTTGTAATGAT
Source organism: Paedocypris micromegethes (assembly GCA_028031935.1). Lineage (NCBI taxonomy): Eukaryota > Metazoa > Chordata > Actinopteri > Cypriniformes > Paedocypris > Paedocypris micromegethes. The sequence continues at coordinate 21,811,706 of CM051503.1, forward strand.
GATGATGAAAATTTAAGGTTTGATATTTATTTTTCCTCCCAAAATTAAACACAGCAAATATAACTAATTAAAAGTAATATATCTCTCATCAATATTTTCGTTTTTTTTTTTTTTTAATCTTGTCTAGTAATAATCAGTGTGTTTTTAACACATTGTGTTTTAAAACCTTATTTAAGTTGTAAATAATTGCTTATTTTGCAAAGAAAGTATAATTAGTTCATATGTACAGTAATGTAATCTGTACAATATAATGCGAATGAATGGATGGATGAATGGATGAGAGAGAGAGAGAGAGAGAGAGAGAGAGAGAGAGAGAGAGAGAGAGAAACAGACATCACTTCATAGAATCACGAAATACACTACCACCAGCACTACTTCAATGAAAAAGAATCCTCTTTCTCCTGCTCACAGCTGAAGAGGATGGATTAACGTGACATTTTGTAGTTTTTCCTTTGATATTTGATCTTTACCGTGAGTGCAAGACTTTTCATTGTTTCAGCATGAATAAACAGTTCTTTTTTTTTTATCAGAGTAATTAAGGAGCTTCAACCTCTTCACACTACACACACACACACACACACACACACACACACACACACACACACACAAGTGACTGTTCTGAGAGTGTGAGAGAGAGAGAGAGAGAGAGAGAGAGAGAGAGAGAGATGGACAAACAGATTTTTTTTTGCCAGTGTCTGTTTCTCACAAGTGTCCAGCATATAGCTTCCCTTCGGTCTTTTTCAACTGTCTTTTTATGGATTAATTAATGTTTTTTTTCCTTATCAGTTTGTTAATTATATGCCAGGTTGCTTTGTTGAGATCAAAATACAGGGGAGTGAGAGAGAGAGAGAGAGAGAGAGAGAGAGAGAGAGAGTTTATTTACTTCTTTTATAAATGGTCCTTCATTTATAAATCATTTACAATGTTTATTTACTTTTACTTTTTTTTTTTTTTCTGAAGATAATGTGACAGAAATGTAACAAGTAGATGGATAAATTGCAATCTAAGTAATAAATGTGTATTATGCCAATGTTTTTTATTGCACAATACAATTCAGACATTTATGACTGACAACATATATACATGTAATACATGGCAAACAAAGACATTAGCAAAGTATTGATTTTTTTATGCTATTTAACATAACTGTAAAACTGGGTAAAGTATTTGACCTTGTTGCCTTTTTCCAGGTTACTCGTCTGTTTATTACAACTGTTTGTATTACCTACTTTCTGCCTGATGAGTTTGTTTTTTTTTCTTCTAATTTTATTATTACTTTATTTAGCTCAAGTTTATTTAACCATTTCTGCTATTGGATAAACTTATTTTCATTTGGCACAATTAGAACATTTGAAATATGTTTTAATTCTAAATGGGTTTCATAAGCAGTATGAAATCAGCATGATTCCCCTGAATGATTGTTAATTTGATTAAACAACATTATGGATGTGTAATATTACCAAAGTAAAACGGCAATTTTTCCAAAGCAATTCTGGACCCCGTTGGTCAGTGGTGTTATTTATTGCCTTCATGCTGTGATAAAGACAGATGGGGATTTTCAGTCACTCCTCCCAAACGTCATCCGAGAGGAGAAAATAGATAGTGTAGGCACTAAAGATGATGCATTTTATTTGCCCACACAATTTGAATATCTCACGTGTTTTCTCTCACGTTCATTTTGAAATTTTTTTTCAAGTTAGTTTCCTTGCTGCAAAATTCCTAAATTGTGATTTTTTTAATTGTGTTTTCTTTTAAATAAAATAAAAATACAACTAAGGAGACATTTCATTTTGTATACTGTATACATATTTAAAAGCTACAAAGACTCACTCTTGACTGAGTGAATGGATTTCTTGCTCAAACGGATAGGGGGATTGCAGACAGACAGACAGACAAACAGTACTTTCACAGATTTACTCATGTAGTTATTTTCACCGACTTCATCAGCAGAAGTAGAGGATGGATCTGTATTTATGGAATTGTTAGGCTGCTCCGTCATTCAGACGCGGGTGGTCTGGTTTATGAGGAGATGATGCCCCTCAGCAGGCTGATCTGGCCCAGGAGAGATGATGTTTTCCTAAAAGCAGATTAGCAGAAGTTCCTGGGCCTGTGAAACCATGTGCAATGAAGTGAATCAGCCTTCAGACTTGATCATTAAACCTTCTCTATCTCACTGCTGCAAAAAGCAAAACGACAATTATGAGGTGAGCGACATTATCACATGATCTAATTTTTCAAAATCATATTTTTGTTTCATTAACTGTGATAGTAAACGGCATCCATTCGTTTTCTGAGACACTTTATCCATCTCTGGGTCAAATGAAGCTGGAGCCAATCACAGAAACTCTCGGCCTGAAGAATGAGATAAACACCCAGGATTTAACCAATCAGGACAGGACACACAAACATACTCGAGACTTTTTCTGACTCGAAGTCTGGAAAGTGAAGGCACAACATAAAAAGCTTGCTCATAAAAAGACAATCCCCCACTGTTACATTTCAACCCCCTGTCAACATCCATTTCACATGCTCATGTGTATGTTGCTCACAAGCTGTGAAGTGAAGATTCTGTGGCACAGGACACCCTTCCGCATTTATACAGCGCCTAATGATTTTTCGGGGGGGCTGGTTGTTTAGCTTCTGCTCTGTCACTTCAGTGTCGCGCTCGCATATGATCCCTCGCTGCCCGGCGTCTGCTGCAAAAGACGTTGTGTTTTGAAGAAATAACATGGTTTAACAAGACACACGCTGCGAGCGAGACGGGCTTTGAAGATCTCAGTGATGCGAGTAATTAAGAAAGATTAAACTCTGCTTTCATTTCTTTGTTCTCTCACAGTAGCAGGTGCATTGTCAGTCGCCAAGATATCAAAACATCTTCCAAGCATGTATGGGAATTACCATGGTAACAGTAGTGTTCTGGTAAACCATGGTGTACTATTGATGGATGATTGTTGTTGCACTCTCAGTCTCGTCTTCTTCTGTGATTTATCAGTCTAGTTTTGTCATTAAACACATGTTTTTTTTCACTACAATCTACGGCTTTGCATCTCTGCATCCTCGTTCCACCTGAGTTGTAGCAATTTGAAGTATAAATTCTGACTTTATTACTCACAATTATAAGATATGGTATCAGAGTTACAATTTTATAACATGCAATTCTGTCATGAAAAACTCTTAATACATGATAATTTCTGAGAAAAAGAAAATCACAATATTTCACATTTCTTTCATGGCTTTAACAAGCTTTCATATAAAGGTGCTCAATACGAATATTATAAACTTCTATAAAAATACAGTGGTACCCCGACTTCCGGAATTAATAATTGTTAGGCAGGAATTTCGTTAGCTGAGCCACATATTAACATGTAATTCGTCTAATTCGTGCCATGAGTTTGTGAATTCAGACAAACATGCTTCAACATGCTGTTTTCAAGCATAAGTAAGTGAGTGTGTCTGCTTTATTGTTTATTTGATGTGTGTGAGGATTACACAACTGTTTTTTACACTTCTGGACTCTCGCGTTTTTTACACTTCTGAATTCATGCCTGCTATGAATTGGTATGAAGGAACACTATATTTGTAAGACCAAGTGGTAAGATGAGCGGTAAGTCTTATTTCGTATAGCGAATTTTTTTTCGCAACTCGGGACAAAATTTTGCGGAGATGCAATTGCATTAATTATCAATCATGACATGCACATCAATGTATCAGGACTAATCATCGTCCTGATTTGTAGTTCTGTCGTCATGGTTTTAGATCATCTACCTCATCTACCTGTTTTTTGTTGTTGTTTCTGTCTGCCCTGATTTGATCCTTTGCCTGTACTGTGACAACGCGTCTTACCTGATGGACTTCATTTAACACTCACCATTTCCAAACTGCAATTTAGTCTCGACATGCTCTCATGCTCACCCGAACATAAATCACAGCAGTGGAGATCATTTTATCTTTGAAGTACCGACAGCTTTATAAGCTAAAGAAGTATCTAATGTTATAAATGAGATGGTGGTTTTAAATTTTTAGTGGTTCAACTTGTTCTTAGCATCTTAAAACTGTAACACAGCATATGCATACTCACAGAAACTTACTTTTCAACTTTTAGACTTTTTAATTGGTGTAGAAATAGAAAAGCATATTATGGTCTAGAATGTAATTCCGTACATCACCTAGGAAACTGGAACAGCACTGATCACAAAGAGGTGTTCCTTTACAGTTTTCTTCCTTGTGCTTTAAATTTTCAGTGTGTTGTGTTGTTTGTGATGGTGTGAGTCGCCGACTCAGTTTAATGATCTTTTGCGGTCGTCTATATTCAGCTGTGTCATTAAGCTTGTGTGTGTGTGTGTATAGATGATGAAAGGCTCTGGCAGAGAAACTAATCCTCGCTTAGCAGGCCGCTCTCTGGAGGTCAATAGGAATGCCTGATTGTTTTCCTTTGCCTTTCTTGCTTGAGCGACGCGACACTGGCTGATCACGACTCAGCGGGGGATTGTGGGGGTCCTGCTGTAATTGGCCACTGTTTGTAATATATTTCAGTTTTACTAATAGAAACCGATCATAGACGTGTCGTGTCAGGGCAACAACAGCATCTGACATGCAATAGATTTGAGCCGAAAATGACGAAAAGTAAACATTTTCAGTCTGATCTGAATTAATTAAAAAGGTTTGTTGATGTGAGTAGTGAATGTTGCTACAACACTTTTGGACTCTGATTATGTATTGCTATCTGTTGGGTTTATGTTTTGCAGTATTTATTCATATTATTTTGAATACCGTATATCTTCAAATAGAAGCCGGTTATTCAAAGGATTATTCAGATAGCCAGGCGTTTAACGAAGACATTAAACTCTTGCAATGGAGACATGCTTGCACAAAAAAAAGTGAATTTAATTGAATATTTTATATATATTGTCACAGTCCTATGGCTCAGCTCCCCCTGGCGGCTGAACCAGGAAACGTGACAGGACTGTTCACGGTGCACGGACCAGCAGCTCATAAGTTGCAGCAACACTTGTAATCACTTAGGACTGTTGGTAAAAGGAGATCGCTGAGACTGAGGAGCTGTCGGTCATACTCATTATGAGACTTGTTGCTGCATGAGAAGTCATGTGTAGGCTTTGTTGTACTTGAGAGTGTCATATTCTTCTTCTTCTGTTGCTTGGTGTCCCTGTGTTTGGTTATTAAACCTTGTTTGGAACTCTGCCGCCATATTCTCCAGACCCATTGCCTCGTCTTCTTCCTCAGGCTTCTTCTTCTTCTGTTCCTCACAGCGCAATCTCTCTTCTTCCTCTCTCCTCTTCGTCTCTTCTCTTCGTCGCTCTGTCTCTCCTCTTCATTGCTCTGTCTCTCCTCTTCCTCATCTTCGCTGTCTCTCCTCTTTCTCATTTTCGCTCTGTCTCTCCTATCTCTCATCTTTGCTCTTCGTCTCTTCTTTCTCATCTTCGCTCTTCGTCTTCTCTTACTCATCTTAGCTCTTCTTCTTACTGACCCTGACCCACAGGCCCGAGCCCTCTACCTTGCCGGATTCGACGAAGCCCGTCTGCCCCTAGTTTCACTAAAGGTCACAAGGTCTCAAAAGGTCTGCGACCCCTAGTCGCCCTCCAGACGTCTCTGTGACGCCCGGCCGTCCTCCTGAGCTTTCCACCGGCCCGCCCGGCAGTCCTCCTGTGCTTCTCAGGGACGCGGGAGCATCGGCACAGCCCTCAGAACAAGTTTCTTCACAAAGTTGAAGCAGATTTTTACAACAGACATTATGTCGAAAAGAAGACACGTGAATATCAGCAGCTGGCGCGATGCTCGGCCACGCGAGCTTCAGGCTACTAGGCTGGAGCCACTGGTAAGAAGAGTTATGGGTCCGCCTGTGCAGAGGAGGCACGAGTCCTAACTGTCCGCGAGCCCTGAAGAGGGTGTGTTCCCCGTCGAACCGTTCGGCCTCGCGAGACGGGAGGAGAAAGTGTTTGTGTTCAAACAGCACGCTAATAAAGGCTCTTTGTTCTGTGACCCAAGGTGCTTGTGGGTTTTTTCCTCCAGCCGCAGTGGAGTCTGCACAATCGCAAACTCAGGTTTGTTTGTGCGAATGCTTCACACTCGGCGTGCAGCAGCATGAACGCGACTACGACGGCGAGCGGCAAGGCTTAGAGGTAAGGCTCCCTCCGACGGATTGTGCGGACCAGTGGAGCAGTTTCCCGGCCATTTCTCCATGGATCCAGGACACTATAAAATGGGCTTCCGGTGTCGCAAGTCTCGAAGCAGGACGTGCTGCTGCTGTGGGAGGAGATTGCTACGCTCCTGAGGAAGCTCGCGATCGAGCCAGTGGTGGACGAGAAGTGGAACAGTGGTGTGTGGCTCTAGATGAAGATGAAGGAGTGCGTATATTCGACTACCTGGACGGTTGGTTAGTGATGTCGCAATCCCCTGCCACGCTCCTCGAGCAAAAAGACAAGACTGCATCATTTAGAGCGTTTGGGGCTAAACTTAATCATGGGGATAAGCAAGCTTTCGCCGGAGCTAGATTCGCTCTCAATGAGGGTCCGCCTCTCGGAGGCCTCGCATTACGGAACAAGCTAGTTTTGTTTACACCTGACCGAAAGCAGTCGGTGACAAGCTTCCAGGGACTTCTGGGTTTAATGGCAGCGGTGACGAGCGTTTGCGATCTCGGTCTCCTACACATTCGTCCGTTTGAGTGGTGGATCCGCGACAACGTCTCGATCTCGGTCAGGAACAACAATCGTTCCATACTTACCATAACTCCTGTTTAATTCGAGAAGACATGAAGCATTTTCAAACTGTCAGTTATTTGTTTTCTGCTTTCTTCTAATGTGAGAACTATTTTTGCTTTATTAAACATTTATTACTTCAATTTTAAGATTTTGTTGTTACTAAACAGAAAAAGGTAGAAAAGACACAAGAGGGCATTAAGTGGAAATACAACTGTACATATAAATGGACAAATAGCAATTTTAATAAAGTGAAAATTAAACCCCTGCAATGTGAGAAACATTCCTGCCAATAAAACTGTCCAATTAAATTAAAATGGAATATAAGGCCTATTGTTGTCACTGTACACCGTACAACATATACAAGTGCAACAAGAATATCGCTATTTGGAGTAAATAAGCAAGAAATTAACACACACTTTCTTCTCTCAATATGAAACCCGTCACAACTGCATTGACTGTCCTTGGTTGTGATGTTCTTGCCTTGAGAAACTGTTTTGCATTTGTAAATACAAGTATATATACACACAGTGACGTGAACACACACACACTGGAGCAGTGGGCAGCCTGAAGCCCTGGCAGAGATGGAGCATATCGGGTTCAGTGTCTTACTTAAAGACACTTCAGCTGTTTCAAGCCGGGATTTGATGTTTCAACCTTCTGCAAGTCAACTCAAATCAACTCTCCCAACAACCAGATCCAACTGTCATTTATTTGTTTTCAAAAAAGTTTATTTTACAATTTTGCCCTTTGGCTGTTTCCTTTTACCCCTCATGGCTGTTTGTTTTTGTATAGTTATATCTTTTGTATAACAAAATCTAAAAAGATCTTACAAGTGGGTAGACTTACAAGTCCCTTCTCTCGGAAGCTCTAACAGGAAAAAAATGTTGTGCCAAATGTGATGGGACTGGAAACCGATGAAAACAGATTAAAAAAAAAAAAATAGGAAGAAGTGCCAGTAAAACTATTGTATTAATCTCCATTTGAGTTCATGGAGACTTGTGCACCTTCTGTCTAGTTCTGCTTGATAACAAACATTTCTTACCAGCAGGACTTTCATGCCATCTGGAAATGGTTTCTGTGCCTAAAATAAGCCAAGAAGTCTTTGGAATCTTTCTAGAATATTTATCAAGTGTGAAGAAAATATGTATTCTTTCCATTAAGCCTTACTGTTCAGTAAACTTATCTTTTGTAAAAAAAAAAAAAAAAAAAAACTTATTCTAAACGTAAAGTGAATTAATTTGATGAAATATATGGCTATAATTTTAGGATTCTGCATAATCAACAAAGTTATGAAATTATGAAACGCTATGTTGCGGTTGGAATGTCGTTTTTGTCCTATATGCTCAAACAATTCCCCGAATTGGCCTGAAGGCTAGATGGCTCATAGATGACCACAGAGGCACATGGCAGACGTAAGGGCCACAAGGACATCGTAAGGGTCACAGTAATTTTGCATGCCAGCACAAGAGTACAAGAAGACTGGAAACAGAAACATTGTCACTCTTGGGAATGACACCATGGACGATGCTGACGTTCTCCTGACTCCGTTATTTTGTATTACTGTTAGTCAGGGTTCTGGGACCTTTTAAAATGAAGTACAATAAGTCTCTGAATTCATATTGAAATTTTTGTTATTATGCCAAAAGGCACAGGGACACGCAGGCACTCAGCTACACTAGTGCCAAAAGTCGAAAAGCGCAACGAAAAAAAAAACTAAACGTTTGGAACTACAATGTGGAGGTTGCTAGCGAAAAATAAAAAGCAAAACAATAATTATTTGCGTTTTTGTTCGCTTTTTCTTTCATTTATTTACGTTTGATATTTTTGACACTCATCTGATTTCATACAGAACCCGCTCTCTCTCTTCACATAGGCAACGTCTTCTGTCTATTCCTGTTGAATAGTTTGATAATCCTGTCCTCCCTTCACATCAGAAGGGAAGTTCACTTTCTGATGTCTGTGTACATCATTAAGCTTTAACCAATAAAAATGTGGTGTTGTCCGAAGAACAGCTGTGATTGGCTCCTGCCTCCGACAAACATGAACATGAGCTTAGGAAGTGTATGGATTTTAATACAAGAGAATGTTTTACATTTTTAACGTTATTATATTTTTATTAAAGCTTTGTCTGCGAACCAGATGGAGTCACTAGAAGAGCCACATAAGGCTTTCAAGCCATAGGTTCCTGACCTCTGATCTATGTGAATTAAACGGTCTTTAATTATTTCCCGCAGTGCAACTGACACAACAAGAGTGCTTTGACATCACAACACAGTATCTGAGGCACGTCAGTGCTTGAATCAAGTCCAGTTTAATAACGCACCCATTCCTTCTTCTCATTCTGTCTGTCTCCCCCAACCTTTTCTTGTGCCCTTCACCTTCACCATTCCATCTATTTCTTTCTCTCACACTCTCACCTCAGCCTATCATTCTTTCTGTCGTTCTTCCTTTCTCTCTGTCTGTCACTCTCTCGCTCTCTTCTTTTCTGTCTGTTTCGTTCACACAGCCTGACTATATTTCTTTCTGTCTTTCTCTCCCCCTCTCTTTCTCTCTCTTGCCATACCTGCTCACCCTCATTTTCTTTGCTTTTTTATCAATTACTGTCTCTTTTTTGCTTCTCTCACAGAACACCCCTAGTTTTGGCTCTTGTAGGAATTGAGACCGTTCTTGTTGAGTCTTTATTAAACTCCTAGAAGAGCATTGAAGTAACCTTATATTGAGGTCTAAAAACCCCCATGCCCCTCCCTTTTTTAGATTTTTGAGATCAAAATGCCACCACAGTTAAGACACCATTTCCAAACAGTGCATTAAAACAGACTAAACCCGCAGCAGCGCGCATCTTCACAGGGGTCTCTACGCGGGTGACAGCCCACATGTTGTGCATGATTAAAACCGGTCACTGAATTTCTTCAGCTCTTGGGGAAGCCTTGTGTAATTCCTTCCCAATAACACGCTCCTTTTCTCGTGTGGCCTACTTACAGCAGGATCAATCCGTGTAAATGCCACCTCACAGAGGAGTAGCACTAGTTAAAACCACTGAAGTTGGTTCTGCTAGCTGATAATCAATATTTTCTCTCCTTTGATAAAGTCCCGTTTGGTCGATATCACTGGATGTCTAAAGACAGCCTGCGACGCGCAGAGTCAATTGAGGTAACAAAAGCTGCTCTCAAATGCCACTGGAGTGCGGGTGGATTCATTCGGAACGTGCGGCGCTCCACAGTTGCGTTCACATTCACAAGTGCACGCAAAATCAAATAAAGAGAGATTCCTGAAGCTCTTATCTGCAAAATCAGCTGCTGGGAGAGGTTTTTTTTTCCTCATCACAAAACTCAGTGTGTGCTGTGACAACAGAACAAAGTTAACAGAAGACATTTAAATGATTTGTACCACCAGTGTGAGACCTTGAACAAATAAGACCAAAACAATTGAAATGGCCTGTTTGTTTGTCTGGTTATAGCATATCCACATAGACATGTATGCCGACTTTTACGTATTGACGTTTATTTTTGTTGACAACACTACAACACTGCAGACGGGAGTTTGACAATGCAACTGAAAGATTTAGGACTCATAATTTCCATCAAATTCAAAATTTAAAGCTTGAAATTCAAAGCTTCTTTTGTCAATTTTAGTGTTGTGGAAAAAGTTAAATGGTTGATAAAACAACATTCATAAAAAAGGTTTTACAATAATCTGTACAATGAGTTAAGTTATAATAATAACAACAACAGTAACAATCATTCTTATTATTCAAATATAGCTAATGCGGGGTTCCGACCTTCATTTGTATTTTTAATGTTTTTAGAAAGATGTAGTGTTTATAGTCCAATATTTTGAGGTATGGCCTAAGGGGGCACAACCTCTTATTTAAATGACCCCAGAACTAATAAAAATTGAGTAGATTAGTTTAAGATATATTTTTATTTTTAATACATAATTTGATGAAATAAATTCAATACATGGCAGTTAGGTCTTTACACAAGTGTTCTAATGTATTGTGTTTGGTACAAATTTTGACTGTCTCAATCACTTTTCATACAAGCGATCACAAATTGTTATACATGAATACAAAGACAAGATACAAAAAGTAAAAATGTGAGAGAGGAAAAAGAAAAAAAAAAGTAATAGCGCCCATATCTACAAAGTTGCTAGCCCAATTTTGCAATAATTCAAAGGCCATTTGGATTCAGCGTCAAATATCTCACATACAAGAAGGGACCAAAATGGTTACATTTTTGTTTTTGTACAAAACTGGTAAACATATACATATGTAATAAGCTAAGTCTAATTTTAATATGATTAACATTATATTTTTTTTCTTTTTTCGAGGTTTTGGGCGAAATGCTAAATATTGTTACTGTCCTGCTCCACAGCTCCCCATTGCTTGATTAATTGCTTGACCAGCTTATTCAGCGTGGCAGCTGGTAGCATTCTTAGTAGTAAATAAGCTAATGATAATAATGATAATAATAATAATAATAATAATAATAATAATAATAATAATAATAATAATAATAATAATAATAATAATTAATCCTTTGTTACACTGTAAAACTTGTGTGCAGGTGGGTCAACCAGGACGAGTGTGTGCACCTGATTGGAGGTGGACTCATCACCTACATATGATGGGATAAAAGAAGACATTTTTGCTTTTGCTCATTTGTTTGGTGAGACTGTGTTTGTGATATTTCTGATCTACTGTTTGACCCTTTTGCTTTTTAACTTCCCTTTAATTTTGTCCTGCCTGTGAAACATCTGTTTACCTCATTCTGACTAGTCGCCTGATAACTGATTTTTGATCTGGCCTTTCAAGTTCAAGTTCTGAGCATTTGCATGGCACTTTTCACAAATTGTCTCCTTTTAATTGTCTCAAAGAGCACTGATTTCAGAATTCAGTCTCTATCTTCCTGATCGAATGGTGACTGGAATTATGCTTGTGATCATATCATAGTTTTGCTTTTGTGTTTAGATTGTGTTTGGTATGTTTTTAGGTGCGTAATTCATTCTGTCAACCGCTTTTTTCATCCTCTTCTTGGGTTTTGTGTTTTCGATTTTGTCTTCCACATTTTTGGTCCTTTCACAGTCTGAATCTGTCATTACTGCTTCTGTTTAAGATTGACCAGTTGCATAAGATCATTTATTTCTCATCGTTATTGTTGCAATACGGATTAAACAAACCCTTTTGCATTTAACTCAATGACAAAATGCCCCTTTCTGTGTCTGTGTCATTTGTTATCATGAAAGCGACTTAAAAATAAAAGGTAGTTTAGCGGTTTCTGCGGTTTAGTACATTGAGTCACAGAAACAGATTTTTCTCATTAGCAGAAGAAATGAAGAGCAGTCGTCTGAGTGACAGGAGCCGAGGTGAAGATCAACCTGCGATTTCAAGAGACGTGACCTGAGCTGATGCACCTGCAGATCCAATTCATATCATCTGGATTTTCTGTCTCTTTTCAGGTTTAAGAAATGTAATAAGCAGATTTATCATATAAATTACTTTTGCTGGAAGTTGATGTGCATCTACCTCGGTCTTTGTTCACATGTGTATGTTTATTTTTGAGTTTGTATATATAAACTACAATCTCTCTCTCTCTCTCTCTCTCTTGTTCTTTATACCGCTCTCTCTTTGTCCCTATCTCTGTCTTTCCCTGTCTCTCCCTTATGTTATGTCTTTCTTTGTATATCTCTTTCTCCTTCTTGGTCTCACTGTTTACTCCCCCCCCCTCTCTTTTTTTCTGTCTTATTGTTTCTCTCTTTGTTGCTTATTCTCTTTCTCACTCACTTTCTCTTTCTGTATTTTTTCTGTTATTTTACATATAGTTATATTATTTTTCTCTCTTTGTTGTTTCTTTCTCTTTCTCCTTCAGTCTTTTCGTCTCTCTCTTTTTTGCTCTCACTTCTCTCTTGCTGTCTCTCTATCTGTCTCTCTATTTCTCTTTCTGTTTTTTGTCTTGTAGTTTTTCCTCATACTTTCTCTGTTTCATCTTCACATTCTCACACTCTGTTTTATTTTTTTAAGATTTCTTTTCAATTAGATCAGTTAAAGCAAAAAGAGGGTTTTCTGACAGTGGCACTGTAGAGAGTGTAATTATAAATTACAGTAGAAAAGATCTACTGTTTTCACCATCATGATGTTGATGAAAAGTTTTTCTCTGCAAGAGAGAATGGCTGCCTTTATAATTTAGAATAGAATAGAATTTAATAGAATGCTTTATTGTCATTGCAACACTACTCCGTTTGATGCAACACGTGGAGAAGAACACACAAAATGAAAATGTAAAAGAATATACACAATGAATAAGATAAACTATAAATAGAATCTCTAGTAAGTCAGAGTTTAAAGTAAACAATATGAGGATCCGCATATCTGTGTGGGTTTTACATGATCTAAACACCCATATAAGTGTTTATGATAAAAAATATAAAAACAAATTGTCCTTCAAAACATTTCAGCCAGCTGAAACATGTGTTCAAAGACACTAAGAGAAAACAACAATGGGGACTGTAAAGGAGTTTTGGAACACCTCAGTTTTGGAAAAGATCACTGCTTCCTCCAGGCAAGCAATCAATCAATCAATCAATCAATCAACTAAGATTAATAATTTTAAAATGAATAAATGAAAAAATTACCCTTTCAAGCTATTGAAAAAAAAAAACATAGTGTCTATTTCAGTGAATTTTAGTACAGCCATTTGAAAAACCAAAGCCACAAGTCGCTGCCTCTCCTTTTAATTATGGACGTTTTTTTTACAGACTGCTCTGCTAAAGCCTCCAGGATCTCAGACGACCCCACAGACTCCATTTCACAGACCCTTCAGCTCCCACCAGGCAAACGGAACCAGAGCTTCAGAGTTCACTCTGTGACACCCTGCAGATTAGTCTTGTGCTTACAAACAGCGATGAAGCGTCCGACTTTTCCACTATTTACACAACCCATCAATCTATTTCTAAATCCCTTGTCCATTTTTGGGGGTTATCTGGGTGTTTTTGGGCGTTTTTGGCACCTTGTAACTTTTTCTTCAACTAACAGAAGACATTCAATTAAACTCGACTAGACTTGATATTAATGAAGTTGTAAAAGTTGCAGTGTGCAGTAAACACGATGTTACTAAATGAATAAGACACTGGCAATGCTTTCGGTGCAATCACGAAAAAAGGTTCTCGGGCTTCTTGAGAAAACAAAAATAACGCTACTGCCCCCTGCTGTTCACTATATATTTTCCAACTTAGACTTAAAAGTGGGGAATGTAGTATTAGCAGCAGCAGTAGTAGTGTGTTGTGTTGTGTGTGTGTGTGTGTGTGTGTGTGTGTGTGTGTGTGTGGTGTGTGTGTGTGTGTGTGTGTGTGTGTGTGTGTGTGTGTGTGTGTGCGTGCGCGTGCGTGCGTGCGTGCGTGTGTGTGTTTGCGTGCGTGCGTGCGTGCCTCCGTGTGAGCTGATGCTATATTCTGCATTTGTCATTGTCATTTTCTTTAATAACAGTCCGTTTTCCCCCATATTTATGTGTTGTTGTCGTTTTTTAATACAGTATCTACGTGCAATACTGTGAGATATAGTACAGCATTTCGTGTACAGTAACTGAAACCAGGACGCATATTCGAATGAAAAGTCACTTTTAGTTATTTGTTTCGAGAATTTCCTTATTTCTTCTCACCAATAAAGTGTTTACCTACCTAGACCTACCTACCTACCGATCTTAGAGCGATTAAAAACTTGTTTAAGTCATTAGAACAATTACGTAAGTTGACCAAAAATAAAACATATATAAAACATATTAAAAAAATAATAATAAAACATATATTGCATTTCTCTCTTCGGGGGCTCCGTAGTTTCCTGAGCAGAACGTTACAAGTGACGGGACTACGAAATGAGATATTGAATCTCCATCGGGATTACCTGCTTTGTGCTCTAGAGGTCAGCAAAGCTCCACAACTGTAATAAAGCTATGAATTCCGGTACGTATATTGTACAGTATTTATTAAAAAACGTTTTTCGTTAAATTTCGGTGATGTTTAGGGTTAACCATAACTCTAACAATGATGACATGGTTATTTTTAATTACATTAATTACATTGTAATTTTTAATATTATGTTCAAGTTTGAAACAAAAGTATATAGTTTGACTGAGATTATGGTGAAGTGGAGTGTTTGTAATAACATTAGGATGTTTGAAAACTTCGGATATCATTATATATAATTAATGTTTTATGTATATTTTCCAGGAAAAGTATAATTACATTTACGTCTCCTCGGATAAAAGTTGCTAAATGACTTGCTAAATAAAATATTTATTAAAAAGGATGTGAGGATTTATTAAAAGAAGATGACACACACGCACGAGCAAAGTTTATCGGTTTTGCTACTATAGTAAGTCAAATTTTTTTACTATTTTTTTATTTAGCTAAACTAATTATCATTAAGACAATTACCAATGGTTTCTGGAGGGGGGAGGACACGCACGCACGCACGCGCGCGCACACACACACACACACACACACACACACACACACACACACACTGTGCGGCAGATACGTCGTCTTTCGTCGGTTGCGTCAACAAGAGACTTGAATCTGAGACCTTTGGATTACAAGTTAAACTCTGTAACCATTAGGCCACACGTCAAAATGAACAGTCAAATTGAATTTTGAATTGTCAAATACCCTACAACAAAATAGAAATGGCGCTTGCAGACAATGCCAAAACACAAAGTGAAGTGTCGGGAGTGTTCATTGTGTATTAAGTCAATATGGGAACAGTTCAAGAAGTGTGACGACAGTTAAAACTATTATTCTCGTTATCTGTTTTGTTGATTGAGGCCCATGACAATCTGTTATCGGTCTGTATAGTCCATACGGTATAACCACAGTGGTAAAACCCCAGCTCGGGCGCGCGCACGCACGCACGCTTACTCCGTCTCACTCTCCCTCTCAGGCGACACGCCCCTGCAGTGAAGCGCATTCTGAACGCCTCAGTGACTTGTCCCACCAACCGAACTTGATGGGTCCTCGCGCTTCCATAGAGCGGGAGCGCGCACGTACGCCAAGTTCCGCCTTTCAGATTCCCCGTGTCCCTGTCAAACATCCGCGTCAAGCTAGTGTGCGCCGCCGCAGATCCACTGACGCTGTCATCAGAGGGAAAAAAGCAGCCTAATCGATTTAAAAAGCAAATATCAAGGATTCCCTCTGTTTTTATTTTGACTGGTGTTGTTTATGATAAGACAAACGCGCAGGGACATGCTCTTCACGACGTTCATTCCTCGACATGAAGCAGTGACGCTTCAGTGAACGAACCCAAGCGGAGACCGATTCCCCTCCTTCATGTGAAGGGGTGAATGAGACTGAAGAGAAGAAAAGTGAATGTCGCGTCAGAACAATCTGTCCCGTTTTAGCCGGGACCGGTGTTGGTGGTGAGCCGCCGCGGCACCGCACCGCTGTGGGAGTGTTGCGCGAGCGCGAGGATAGTTTGCCCTGGATCTTTCAATCATTTGCGAGATAACGCTCCCGGACCTCCTCCTCCTCTTCATCTTCCTCCTCCTTTCGCGTTCTTCTTGACGCTGCGCTCCATTCCTCATCCTCCCGGCTTGTTCTTCCTCTCCAGCCTCCGAGGTCCGCACGCGGGGTTGAGGCTCGCGCTCACCGCGAGAGGAGTGAAGGGAACGCGCGAGGCCCCCTCCCCCATTATCCAGTCCCCCTCAGATCATCACTCCAACTCCCATTTCTTAACATTTCTCCTCAGTGGAGCCAGAGGGGATTAGAACTGGGATTGATTCATCTTCATTTTTTAAATCTAACGCTGGTTCGAGTTGAGGAGGATTTTCTCTCCTGAAGCCCCGACGAGACCGGGCTGTGTTACAGCACAGAAGCGGGGATGACTTTAGAGTCGATGATGGCCTGCTGCCTGAGCGAAGAGGCCAAGGAGTCGAAACGAATCAACGCCGAGATCGATAAGCAGCTTCGCCGAGACAAGCGCGACGCGAGGCGGGAGCTGAAGCTGCTCCTTCTCGGTATGTGTTTTACTCATTCGAACCTCACCCACACACTCACTGTCTGTTACGTGTAACGCTGATTTGCTGTGTATGCCAGCGCTCAGATCTCTGATTATTTATCAATCATCGACCCAGTCGATTAATTTGAAGGGAAAATCAGCGTTAGCCGTTTGGCTAAGGCGTTAGCATTGCGCGCGGGCCGAGTGCCGCACGGGCCTCGCGCAAATCTCAGCTGCTTTGTTTTATGTATAGATGCAGATGTTGTTACGGCGATGATGGCTTGCACCAAGTGACCTACACACGGACTAGGAGTCGGTGTATCTTGCTATTAACTTGTCACCATCATGGAAGGTCTGAGATGGAGGTGCATAGCGATGCAACGTCTGAAATCCATGCAGATGTGCAGTCAAAACATCTGGAGATCGTATCAGCGCTGCTGGGATCTAGATTGTGTATCACACAAAGCATCTCTCAACTGTAGTGTTTCTTTTTTCTATGGACCAGATCTGGTGGTGTTCGATTGAAACAGTATTCAACCACCCAGTGGTCTGGGTGGTTGACAGCTGCAGTGTTTGTGGGAGTGGGGGGCTCGGATGGGCTACTGTGATTGAAACTGTGATTTCCTGGTACTGTTAAATCAAGACACACTACTGAAATAACAACTTAATCTTAATGTCATTAAGATGGGCGATATTTGTGAAAATTAATGTTGCGATTGTTTCTGCAGTTTTGACAATCCATGTTTTTTATGAATAACAACAATAACAACAGAAACATGATTGCTCATTAATGTAACTCTAAACTAACTAATGATACACAGGGTGATGTTTTCAAACAAGCAGCTACGTTAAACGATAATTTTTGTTGCAAATGTTTGTCTAATGTTTTATTTTGTTTTATAACCGCAAAACGAAATAAAACAGTAAAATAAAGAAAAATAATGTAGCGTCTAAGTTTGAAACGGCTTGATGAAACTTTCTCCTCACTGTCAGCCTAAAGACAAGGCAAGCAAAACTATGTTTCGCGTTGTTTCCAGCTTTGGCTACAGGAAAAGTTTGACACGTATAACACGCAACTCGGAAATAAAACTGCAGCAGTAAATTTTAAGGTGTTTCTGTGTTTGATTAGAAATGCTTGTCTGGGAAAGTGTTGCACAAGAGCGACACAGGCTAATCATTTAGCGTCTCCTTCACATTATGAAACAAAGTTCTAAAATACAAATACGTACAGTAATGTGGATTTAGCTAAATCATTGTACGGCACAATGCAATACCAGTTTTCCCCACAATACAGACAAAAACTACTGTATACATATATACCGCCCCTGTGTTGTCGATATGAATTAATAATTGTACACATCATTAATTATAATTAATAATAAATGTCGCTATGGCAAAGTATTTTAGAAAAGGCCCGTGGGCGACCCGTATGACTCTTGTGGGGGACCATATCGGTGACCCCTGACCTAGAGAACTTCACACGATGTTCACCATGTTCCTCCCTCGGTAATTTTCAAATTAATGAGCAGAAGAAATCAATTAGCGAGTATCAGTCCTGAGTGTGAAATATAAATCAATGAAATTCCTACTGGGAGTGTGAAGATGCCAATCTGTGCCAACCGGCAAATGTGGGTCACCGTTGTACTTTTGGACGTTTGTTACTGGGTGGAATTGTGTCAGTGACACAGGCTTTTCTCTTTTGACTTCATGGGTGAAGAATTGTGAACATTGGCTATGTGTTCTAGATGTGAGTGTGTTCAGCAGTCATATCTGACACGGACAGCTTTCTCACGCTTCCTATTAGTCAGCGCTGGTCTTCCGTCTTAAACCGCACAACTGTTTTCGTTCAGGATAAAATACTCGTAATGGAACTGTGCCTGTATGGGCGGTGGATGATAGAAAGATGGACAGATGGATGAATTGGTTCTGTTGTAGACGATAAATATGGTAAAGTTGAGAAGCAGCTAAAGTGCTTCTCAACTAAAAAGCTAAAAAGTATCTCACTTATGTTGTACTGCGTATATTTGTGAGTCAGTGATTTGTAACCTACGTTGCTTTCACAAGAAAAGTTATATGTAAAGTGTAGTGAGTGAGATTGTCAATATGGTGAACCATATCGAAATCGGTGCTCTGCTTTTAACCCACCCAGTGAAGTGCACATACACACTGTGAAGGGAACAGACACAAACTTACAGCCTAATAATGTGTGTAATAAAAAATAAATAAAGGAAAAGATATTATATTGTGTGTGCACGCGTTTGTTAGTCCTGCAAAAGTTATGCTAAATGATGCTAAAACGCACGTAGAGGAAACTATTATCATGTCATGGACATACATCTGAGAAGAGAGATGTACAGTATATGTAATTACACAATTATCAAACTATGATCTATATGATCTATAAACGCTAATCTAAAAGTCAAATGCCAAACATATCATTGTTTTTTGTATCTCGCTTTCTGGAATCTAAAGGGGATGTTACATTAATCGAACACAAATGTAAAATAATTGTTAGCTGCAGCCCCAATACAAACACACATGTGTTCTCTCCGTAGCTAAACTTCTTCTGTCTTGATGATTTCTTTGTATTGTGTTGTGCTTGAATATCACTGTGGGTTTAAAGTATTAGAGCAGGTTGTTGGTTATCAGTCATCCCATTAATGGCCTATGCTAAACGAGTTAAAACCCTCCAACTAACCCAGGATAAGTCCCGGCTAGTCTGGATTAGTGGAGACGGCAACAGGCGACACATGTTTGCTGATACTGTTGCTTTGTTAAGCGTCCGCTTTCTCAGTAAAACAGCTGAGTTCTTACTTCATTCTTATGTAATTGTGGTTATTTGCTGGGTCAAGCCAGATATGAAATATTCACAATGCGCTTCCTGTAGGCTTTCTTCACCATTTATTTGCCCATTAAGCTTTTAGACATTGTAAATGATGTTCTTTGTCCCTTGACTTATGCGTTTAGAATTCAAATATATCACACAGATCTGTTTTGAGGATCTTTTCAATGTGGTTTATCCGTTTGCATGGGCTGTTGGTAGATTTCTAGAATTCAGGGCAATTCACGAGATGTTTTTTTTCCCCCAGCTGATGGATGACTTGCGTACATCACAGCAGTTGTTGATTTTTTTCAGTTTGTTGTCTTCTTAAGAATTGAATTGAATTGAATTGAAAAATCCTTTTTGGCGTTTTGAGAATATAGTCGCTGAACACAATTGTCTTGTTTGAACATTGATTTATGTTCAGTGTTTTGGTTGAAATAAAAAAAAGAGTATTTGAAATGTTTCAAGATGGAGGGAAGTTTTTGTTACCAAAAATTAATGGTTTCAAACTCAGAATCTCTGTAGTTTGTTTGGGAGTGAAATTGTTCCCCATGGCCGAGTTCAAATATCAGTTTAAATCAGTTCCCTATCGAGCTGTCCACTACTGACACCACAGATGGGGAACAACGTTTCCTGACAAAACAAGTGAAGCAATAGAATGACGCAGTAATAACTGCAGCCAATGGTGACAGAGCGCCGCCCCTTGGGCGTGGCCAAGCTCGCCCAAGCAACCGCTCAAGCCGCCATTTCCTCAGTACAATTTTCTTCACGAAGAGTGAGCATAGCGAGACGCTTGTCTCTAGCTTAGCTTGGTTAGCTTGTTAGCTTAGCTATGGATGATGCTAGAGGCCCCGGGCTTGAGTCGTTCCTCTCCCGTGGAGCGACGGCTCGGCCCGGGAATAGAAGTTGTACGCGATGCGGGGGTCCCGTCGAGGCCGACGATACCCACGCCGAATGCATCGCGTGTTTGGGGCTTGCCCACGCGACACGCGCTCTCGACAGATCCGCCGAGTGTCGAGACTGTAGAGAGCTGTCGGTGGGCACCCTGTGGCGCCGGATCGAGATCGTCAGGCAGGCGGATGGCCGCCCTTCCTCACCTCCTCTTCCCTGCGTGCAAGCCAAGGAGCCGCGACTTCTCTCCTGGGGCTCACAGATGGACCTAGCGGGCCTGTCGCGGCACGATGCGGTGAGTGGAGGGCATTTTCCGGCTGAGGGTGACCACGCGGTCCGGCGCCTCGGCGACGACGATGACGCGCTTTCGACCACGGCGTCTCAGTCGGGGTTCCGAGAGCACGCGGCGCCGGGCGTCGACCGCGTGCTCTCCGACGACGACCTCGCGGACTGCCTAGCCGAGGCCGTGTCTCTCATGGGCCTCGAGTGGCAGGCCCCCGCGGCTCCGGTGGAATCCTGGCTGGATGGATCCAAGACCAGGTTGGGCGCCCAAGCCACGCGTCTCAGGGCGGCCCCTTTCTTCCCGGAGATCCACAGAGAGCTAACACGCTCTTGGGGAGCCCCCTTCTCGGCCCGCGCGCGCCCAGCGGGCTCCCCTATGATAACTTCTGTGGACAAAGCTGAGGAATCTGCTTATACCAGGATCCCGCGGATTGATCCTGGCATGGCCTCCCAGCTTTGCCCCAACTCGCATTGGGGCAATACCCTCCTGCCGTCTAAGCCTTGCCGCGTGACCGCGGCGGTCGCGGACAAGGCTTTCGCCGCGGGAGGCCACGCGGCCGCCGCGCTCCACTCGCAGGGGGCCCTGCTCGTGTTGGCGGCTAGCCTCACTCGTCGGATCCAGTCGGGCGACGACGACCCTCAACTGCTGCCCCGCCTTCTGCGTGTCTTGGACCACACGCTGGAGGCCACACGGAAGACCTGCCAGGGACTGGGCCGCACCATGGGCGGACTGGTGGTGCTGCATCGCCACCTGTGGCTCAACCTTGCCGAGGTACGCGAGGAACACAGGAAGAGGCTCCTCGACGCACCCATCGAACAGGCCAGTTTGTTTGGCTCGGCGCCAGAGTCCTTGGTGGAAGGGGTCGACGAGGCGCAGAAGAAGGCCAAGGCGTTCGGCCGTATTTTTCAGCAGCGGGAGCTGCGGCAACCGCAGCCCCGCCCCGCTGAGAAAGGACGTCCCGCGTCGTCCACACGCCGCGCCGTGCCATGGTCCAGGGACCGCCTTCGACCAGGCCAGCGCAGGAGCCGTCTGTTCGTCGGCCACAGGGCGCACGGCAGCAGAGGGCGCGAGGCGCCGCATCCCAGCAGCGGAGAGACCGCCCCTACACCAGTGCCGGTCAGCAACAGCAGCAGCAGCAGCAGGGCTCCTGACGTGCGGCCGGGCGCGAAGAGGTCCGCGCCTCTCGCCGCGCCGTTCCCGGCCAAGAGGTGTATGGTTCGTGCCGCCGGTCGGGACCGGTTGGTCCCGCCGGCTGTGTTGAATGTGGCAGTCGCTTGTCCGCGTGTCTCGGGGCATTGCGAGCCGTTATTAAAGAGTGTGTCAGCAAATGTGAGTGTCGTTCCTTCCTCGGTGGGGGTAGTTTCCCGACGGCCTCTCGGTCAGGCCCAGGGCGAGTGCAGCACAATGAGCGCGATTATCGCGACACGCTGCGACACACACACACAACTCTTTTCCCCGCCCCGAGCCTCGGTCGGCTCGCAGGTAAGACTCTGCCCAGCGGACTGCGTGCAGCAGTGGAGGGCCCTCCCCCACGTCTCCAGGTGGGTACTGGGCATCGTGGAGCGGGGCTATACACTCCAGTTCGAGCGCAGACCCCCCAGGTTCAGCGGGGTGCTCGAGACGGAGGTCAGCCAAGTGCTGGCCCCCCTGATGTGGGAGGAGATTGCTTCCCTCCTGCGCAAGGGGGCGGTCGAGCCCGTTCGGGACGAGGCAAAGGAGTGCGGTCTGTACAGCCGCTACTTCCTGGTCCCGAAGAAAGGAGGCACTATGAGGCCTATTTTGGATCTGCGGCCGCTCAACAAGGCGCTGGTCACGCGCCCGTTCCGGATGCTGACCCTCAAGCAGATCCTCGCTATGGTCCGGGCCGGGGACTATTTTGTCACCGTCGACCTGCGAGATGCCTATTTTCACATCCAGATTGTCCAGAGGCATCGGAAGTTCCTCCGATTCTCCTTCCAGGGCAAGGCGTTTCAATTCAGGGTCTTGCCCTTCGGTCTCTCGCTCGCGCCGAGAACCTTCTCACTGTGCGTGGAGGAGGCCTTGAGGCCGTTGAGAGAGCAGGGGATGAGGATCTTCTGCTACTTGGACGATTGGTTGATCATGGCTCAATCGCCCGAGTGCCTGAGGCGGCAGACGTGTCAGCTCCTGTCTC
This sequence comes from Paedocypris micromegethes, assembly GCA_028031935.1. NCBI lineage: Eukaryota > Metazoa > Chordata > Actinopteri > Cypriniformes > Paedocypris > Paedocypris micromegethes. The sequence goes on from CM051503.1 coordinate 21,834,554, forward strand.
ACTTAGAGCAACTGGGTCTGAACGTCAATCTCGAAAAGAGCAGGCTGACCCCTACTCAGGCCACGTGTTTCCTGGGGGTCGAGCTGGACTCTCGGTCCATGAGGGCTTGCCTCTCTGCCCCCAGGGTGGACGCAATCCGACTCGCGCTATCGGATTTCAGACTGGGGCGCTCCGTGTCGGTGAGGCAATGCCAGAGGCTTCTGGGCCTCATGGCTTCGGCGACGTCGGTCTGTGTGCTGGGTCTGCTACACATGCGTCCGTTGCAGTGGTGGCTGCGCGACAACGTCACGACCTCGGCTTGGGACGGGGGCCGGGCGAGGTTCCGCGTGTCACCGGGCTGTGTCAGGACGCTCGCTCCGTGGAACGATGGTCGCATGTTCGCGAGGGGCGTGCCCATGGGTCGAGTACCCATGAGGGTTGTTGTCTCCACCGACGCATCTCTTTCGGGATGGGGCGGAGTGTGCCACGGGACCCCGGCTTGGGGTCGGTGGCCGGAACGCCTGGCGGGTCGGCACATCAATCAGCTGGAGCTGAGGGCGGTGTCCCTGGCACTGAGGGCATTCTTGCCGCAGGTGAGCGGGAGGCACGTCCTTGTCAGGTCGGACAACACGGCGGTGGTGTCTTACCTGAATCGCCAGGGTGGTGTGAGGTCGAGGGCCCTGCACCGTGGCGCCAGGGAGCTTCTGCTATGGGCAGACGAGGAGCTTCTGTCGTTGAAGGCCATCCACGTCCCGGGGAAGGGGAACGTGGGGCCGGATCTCCTGTCGAGGGGCGGTATTGTCCATGGGGAGTGGAGGTTACACCCCCAGACGGTTCGTCTCATTTGGGAGCGCTTCGGAGAGGCTCGGGTCGATCTGTTCGCTTCGAGGGAGAACGCTCATTGCGCGCTGTTTTTCTCACTGACGGAGGCTCCTCTGGAGGGGGATGCACTCTCGTCGGTCTGGCCCAGCGGTCTGAAGTTCGCTTTTCCGCCGGTGAAGGTCATTCCGGTGTTGTTGGAGCGGATTCGGCTGCAGGAGGACGCTGTCCTATTGGTGGCGCCCTACTGGACGAAACAAGCCTGGTTTCCAGAGCTGGTAGGGATGTCGTGCGGCCCCCCGTGGGAGATCCCGCTCAGGGGGGATCTTCTTACGCAGGCGGGGGGTTCGATTTGGCACCCGCAGCCCGAGCTGTGGAAGCTCCATGTGTGGAAGGTGGTCCCCTCCTAGCGCGGTCCTTGGAGCGCCGGGCGCTCGAGACTGTGGAGGAGGCGAGGGCCTCTTCTACGCGCAGGCTGTACGCGTGTAAGTGGCGCGTGTTCGTGAGATGGTGCGAGACGGCGGGTCTGGACCCGCGGGCTTGCGGGGTCCACGCTGTCTTGTCGTTCTTGCAGCACCGGCTTGAGAGTGGGGGTTCCCCTTCTACGCTGAAGGTGTACGTCGCGGCCGTGTCAGCGCATAGGGGCGACTTTGAGGGTCGCCCGTTGGGCAGGCATAGGTTGGTGGCCGGGTTCCTTAGAGGGGCGAGGCGTCTGAGGCCGGCTCGTTCTCGGTTGGCCCCCTTGTGGAGCCTGACCTTGGTTCTGGAGGCGTTGTCGGGGGCGCCTTTTGAACCGTTGGCGGACTGTAGTCTGGCGTTGTTGTCGGCCAAGACTGCTTTCCTGCTGGCGTTGGCTTGCGGGAAGCGGGTTGGTGACTTGCACGCTTTCTCTGTTGATCCTTCGTGCCTGTCGTTCGGTGAGAACGATTGCGTGGTGAGACTGGTTCCTAGACAGGGCTATGTCCCCAAGGTTTTGTCTACGCCGTTTTCGGACCAGGTGGTTACTGTCCGTGCATTCGGTGCGGGGAGTTCGCTTTTGTGTCCAGTGCGGGCGTTGAGGGTGTACGTGAACAGAACGGCGGGTTTTCGTCAATCCGACCAGTTGTTCGTGTGTCACTCAGGTGCGAATAAAGGGAGACCGTTGTCTAAGCAGCGGTTGTCGCATTGGATTGTCGACGCTATAAAGCGGTCGTATGTGTTGCGGGGTCAACATTGTCCGGATGGCGTTCGGGCTCATTCCACAAGAGCGCTGGCGGCGTCTTGGGGATGGGTGCGGGGCATGTCACTGCAGGACATCTGCAGGGCCGCTGGTTGGGCGTCTGAGGACACCTTCGCTAGGTTTTATAACCTGGATGTCGTTTCGTTTGCGCCGCATGTGTTGCTGCAGAATCGGGACGATAGCCTCGTTCCGGCGGAGCCGGGGCCGTAGAGGCAGGATGCTTTGGATGGACGTGGTGCGGGTTTTGGCCATGGACTTGGGTGCTGGCTCGGTGCCCGGCCCCCTTGCGGCGGGGATTGTATTCGTCCCCATCTGTGGTGTCAGTAGTGGACAGCTCGATAGGGAACTATATAGTTACGTATGTAACTCCGGTTCCCTGAGAGATGGGAACGGATGACACCACATAGGTTGCCGCAAGGGGGGCGATAGGAGTAGGGGTGGTTGGGGAGGCTCTCCTGTCGTTCATTCATTGTACTGAGGAAATGGCGGCTTGAGCGGTTGCTTGGGCGAGCTTGGCCACGCCCAGGGGCGGCGCTCTGTCGCCATTGGCTGCAGTTATTACTGCGTCATTCTATTGCTTCACTTGTTTTGTCAGGAAACGTTGTTCCCCATCTGTGGTGTCATCCGTTCCCATCTCTCAGGGAACCGGAGTTACATACGTAACTATATAGTTTTTCCATGTTTTTTTACGCTCTGAATCTTTACTAATGCCTTCAATGTTTTATATTGCATGTTAATAACTAAGGAAAAATGTTCTAAATAAGAAATATTGTAAAATAATAATAGAAACTTTATTAATCCCTAAATGGGGAAATTTGTCTTTTAATCTCTTTTAACCCATCTAAAAAAACTCGGAGCAGTGGGCAACACAGATTAAGTGTGTGAAGGGGGAAAAAGGTTTTATATTTGGCATGAAGGTTTCACTCTGAGTCTGAGTAAAAAGAGAGTTTGGTGTGAGATAGTTGCTAGTGGAGGCGGAGCTTAAAGGGCAGATTTTGGAGCCGGGATTCATTTAAACATTTTTGTCTTTGGATAAAAACGTAAACACTGTAATTTAACTGATATCACAAAAATGTGTAAATAATTATTACGTTTGTCTGTCTGTTTGCCTGCCGGTTGATTATTATACCTGTATGTTGGTCAGTCTAACTAGTCCACGACAAAGGTTTGTCACCGGAAAGTTAACGTCAAAGATTATGTGGGGTGTGAAGTATTTGTAATGTTGTGTTTAAGTTCTGCTGTGATAATCTTTGTATCTATTATCATATTTTGTGGGTTTTTTGTGACCTATTAAAGAATATGTGCTACAGGATGTGACGTAATCCTCAAGGGGTTTTGTTTTTAATTATAAATAACAATAATTCCATTTGAAAGTGTTAAACTAAACGGCCTTTTTGCGTGTCTGCAGTTACACCAGCCTGAACTTTGAAAATTGGTTTCTTGTGTTATAAGGTTTGTAATAATGTGTTATAATGTTGCTTAAATAAATAAAAATAAAAAGAATCAGCTTTGCAATGCTTTTGCATTCTCTCGCAACATGAGGTCACGGATTTATGCACCGGGTCATTTTAAGGCTCAGGGGAGCCACTATCAAAATGCCAGTTATTGGAAAGCGTTGCAGACTCGCAGCTAACATTTACTTTTAAAAGTTGCTTTTACTTACGCAATTGACTGTATAGCTAGCTAGAAGCATGTTTTTCAACTAGTGTCATTTCAACTAAAAGTTACTTAATGTACTATTAGGTTAGCACTGGACTATGTAATTATATACAGTATATATTAATAAAATTATTTTTTAAATGTACACATCGCTGTGCAAGAAGTTATATGTTAAATTATATCTTCCTCAAATTGACTCAGTTCTGAAATAAAAGGATAATTGTGTGTTTAAAGTAGTAGCAGTTCAAACATTAAAGTAGTCAAATCTGTTTCTGAATGTTCTCAAGTAGGTACAGTATTTTGTTGCTATGCAAACGAGATATTTTAAATAAACTAAAGTCTATGGTGTTGGTATAGTTTGCATGGTCAATGCAACATAAAAGGTTACATTTGAAAGATGTTGAAGGATATTATAATGACATGATGGCGCTACACATACACAGTTTTATTAATAAAAGCATTTTTGAAGGATCATGTGATCAGAAGAGTGCATCCCTTAAGAACCTAAGAAGAAGAGGAGAGTGGAAAAAAGTTTGCTTTATCATATTGAAGACAATGTTCATTATCAATTAAATGGGAAGGTGCAATTTGAGAAGAGCATGAAACTCGCAAGAGTTTCTGATCCAGTCATCTAGTCAAGTTAACGTCTTTTAAATTATTTCAGGATGATGTCAGAATCTCATTTTTCAGGTTCAGGTCCAAGAAAACATGTTTAAAGACAAAAATTAAGAAATTAGCAGGACCAAATTGATGCAAGAATAGTTCTGCAAGACATGTAAATTATCTGGTGTGTGAAAACAGTGTATTTTGAGCTATACAATTATTATTATAAAAATATAAAATTATTGTTAAATATTAATTGATATGATTAATTTATTTGATGTTGTACTATAGTAGGATCTAAATCCCGATTCCACAATGTTAAAACTGAACAGGAAAAGACTTTCATTAATGATGCGCTGTATTATCATTCTTTCTATAATCCTAAAAGAACAGGTAATTTATAGTTTGTTCTTCTGCAATTAGCTTTGGCTTCTTCATGAGTGACTCTATAACAGAAATGTTTAACACATGTGGGATGCGACCTAATGCTATTAATATATTAATTACATTTAGGTTCAGTAACGGGTAGAAAGGAAAGGAGCCATTCCCTTGATATGGGTCGGGTAGACAGGAAGTAGTTTTAAATTTAACTCCTATATCAGTGAAGCTGCTGTTCACTGTGATGGACACTGAAAAAATGCAGTGTGTGTGTATACAAGTATGATGCATTTATATACTGTAAAAAACTCACCCACATGTCTGCTATAGATTTTGACAGTACTTTTAAATCACTATTTAAAACCACATTTCTTGTGTTCAAAGAATATTCTCTTTTAATCTGGGTTGTTAGTGCACATCTTGGAAATTTTATTAGGGCACATGTTCATTACTTTACAGCTGATCATCAGTGACTGTGATTGGTTCTGTGAGGTCCAATCATGAGGCAGCCGAAGCTCTTGTCTTTAGTTACTTCCAACTTACTGTTATAATATAGTAACTTATGTAAAAATGAAACACTGTCTGTGCCCCTTAAATCTCATTCATGAATGAGAAATGAAAAGTCCCATTGTAAGAGTCGCTCACCTGTGGTTTTGTTTATGGTAAAGTAAAAGTATAATGCTTTTCAGGTAATGTGTGAGTCGTTCAGCTTCGGGATTTCCAATTTCATTATAACCTGGCATTACAATGACAATAAAGGCATTCTATTCTATTCTATTCTATTCTATTCTATTCTCTGCTGGCCACTCACATATATGTCTTGTCATCACAGGCTCGACTTCACCCGGGTTCAGTCGCGCACTTTGCTCATCAAGATGTGACGCGATTCCAATTGCGATACTTGTCTTGCCTTATGGCGTCTGATGTCACGGAACTCCGATACTTTAGGAAATATTGTCTTTTTGTTGCACAGTCAGAATGCACTCGCATGTCGTCGCTAATGAGTGAGTAATGTAAGTAAATGCAAACACACGCCTTTTTCTATTGAGCTATAAAAAAAATACTGGTAGCACAACCAAGCTTTTCTAATTCGCAAACATGAATGAGTCAATACAAGCCATTCAGTTTGTGTTTTGTGTTAAAAAGGAGCCGAAGCAGGAGTCATGTGACCATCCAGCTTGATGAAATTCCCCGAGGTTTCTAATCACATAATCAAGATCCATTCATAGAATCTCCTGCTCCTCGCTGTCGGTTCCTCGCCTGATATTCTCCAGCACAACGTCTGCTCAAACGATGCTGGTTATGCAACATGTCAGGATGAAGATGTACATGTGCTTATTCTGCTTAAAACAAGTGATGTCTAGATCATGTTTTTTGGATTTGTTTTAGAGCCTGAGCCGATTCATAACGCACAAACACACACGTAGTCTTACACTCACAAAAACAAACACACATGCAGTCCTACACACACAAACAAACGCACGCACAGTCAAACGGACACAAACTTAAAACACACTCACACGTAAACGTTTAGACACTCTCACTCACACACACACACACACACACACATAAACATTGTTATGTACTCTAAACATGTTCACACACAAAAGCACTTACACTCAAACAAACATTTATAGAAACATTCACACTGTCTCAAATACACATTCCGAAATGATTTGTCTCTCTCACGCACAAACGCTCACACTAAAAACACACTTTCTTCACGCTGTGTATCTTTCTCTTGGCACACTCTTTTTACCCACACACACACACACACACAATCAAATCACTTTTTCTCTCTCTCACACACACATGCTCAAAAACACACCTGGAGCAATGATGATTGAATGAGGATATAGTAAATAAATTTGAACAATTGATTGATTTTTTTTTTTTTTTTTTTTGCTTTACCTTATTGGTTTAATTTACATCTATTATTAACATTTTGCTGAAGTTTGGTTTTTTTTTTTCACTCGTGTTGTGTATGTAATGTATTTTTCTGTACAGTTACCATACTACGTTAGTGTGACTGTGAAAAAGCTTTGACCTTTTTCTTTTCAAAGAACTTCAAATTATTTTTATAATATTTATGCCAAAAAGTTCAGTATTTATGATTTCAAATTTACCATAAAAAGGAAAAAGCGATTTATTTATTTATTTTTTCTCCATGTCAGTTCAAACCTTAAAGTGTTTGTTAAGCTCCACGTCTCATTAGTTTGACGGAGTGGCTGTAATAATGTCTTTTTGTCTTTCCCTTCACTGCTCGACTGCTTCGAACGTTCCTTCATGTGTCGACCCCGCACTTCCCACAATCCCTTATCAGGCCATGGACTGAGCAGAATCTCTGAGGCTTGTCGGGCCTGTATTGGGCAAAATCAGTTACAGAGTCCAGATTCCGCCGCAGATTTAGTGACCACTGAAGGAGAGGATGTAAAACCCAAAAATGTCAGTGTTATTTCTTACTGGACCTTCTTTAATAAGAAAGTTGATGTCTCGACTTTAGGATAATTATACAGGTCAAATACAAAGATCCGACCCAGTCTCCCTGGTAAAACAGGTTTCCACGGTAGAGCAAATAACACAGTGTGTACTTTGAACTTTCACCTGCCAGGTGACTAAACCTGGGCGTTTGTGTGCATCAGGTGACTCGGCGCTGCTTCTGATTGGCTGTGACTCCTCATCACTGTCATTGGCTGTGGCCCGGCGATTCAGATCTGCTGATTATGCTCAGGACTGGAGATTTATGGATTGGGAGTTAATATTAAAATTAATCTTTTTTTTTTTTTTTGTCTTGGGAAGGAGGTGTGGAAGGTTGGTGTAGTGTCCTGGTCGGGGTCTTCCTGTGTGGAGTTTGCAAGTTGTCCCCGTCTATTTTACTCTTGGTCTGTGGTTTCCTCACACAGTCCAAAAACAAGCTTTCGGGAGAATTAGTCAGTAACACTGAGTGAGAGTGTTAATGTGTGTGTTGCACTGTGAGGTGTCTGTCCTGCCTTTAGGTCCAGAGTTGCAATCTTTAAAGAGATGGCGTCAAGGTGAATGAAGATGGTACTCTTGGTCTTGTAGTGTGGCTGTCATTTGATCTGTCACTCATTTATATTTATTTTTTCAGTTTCTGTCTCAAATCAGTCATATTTGATGAAGAGAAAACAGACGGGTAAAAAACACACTTTGTACCAGGATTCTAATTATAGTCCACAAACCTCCAACGGCCTTTTCTGTCGGCCATGTTGCTCCCATACACGTTATTTTTTTTTTTTCTTTTCTTATCCTTGACACATTTAGCAGATCAATTTTCTCACAAACTAGGCCAGAGAAACGCTGTCTGAGTGCAGTGATCCGTATAGCCGTATAGATTTATGATTTATATTTATTTTTCATTTTTTGCTTTATGAATTTTATGGACACCAGTTTGTTTAAAATTTAAATAGTTACATGAAGCTATTTTAATTAGTAGGGAGTTTTTAAATCACGTTAAAGTGAGAATAGGTTATTTTTTCATGTTAAAATTGATGCAGATTATGCTGTGTGTGTGTGTGTGTGTGTGTGTGTGTGTGTGTGTGTGTGTGTGTGTGTTGCAGACTTTTGGCATATAGCCAAACTGCATGAAAACCCTGATTACTGATTGGATGATCACATGATCAAGTCTGCTCAGTTCATTAAAGGAATATACGATTTAATATATTATTTAAACATAATCTATTATCATATTATACAATTTATGTATTTACAAATATTGTTTTCAATCCCTGATTGGCTCTAGATTCCTATAGAGAATTGGAAAATGATACATTAACTAACATTTCAAAAAAGATAAAACCTCCCCCGGATAACTTTGGTAAATTCGAAATTGTGTTTATGGCCGCACAAGAAGTCGTTTTACTGTTAAATAAAGGTAAATCATCTTTAATTGTTGTTTGCACTGTCCCTGCATCGTTTCCTGTTTCCCCTTCAGTGTTTCAGGAGAATTCCTGGATTTCTGCTTGCAAACTAAGTCATCCGCCGCCGCTTAAATCCATCTGTTGTCTTTATTTTCCCTCCCTACATCCACTCTGGGTGACAGACAGCTGCAAAACACGCACCGCTAGTCATTGTGCAGCTGGAATAGAAGGAAAAAAAAGCGGCTCTAGACTCATTAATAATCTTTAGAAAGTGGTCTGTTTTTGTGGAAGTAACATCCGTCCTAATATGAATGCCACTGCCACAGGAACTGTTTTTTAAATGTTGTACATAGTTTGTACTCTGTGTTTTTGTGAATTGTTGCTGAATCCTGATGGTTATCAGTTGGCGAGTTCCAATTATCTTCAGAAGTAAGTTCATGTTTTGAGCCTGAACTTTGATACAATGTGCGTGTCGTGGATGACTCGTCTTCTCAATTTAAAGGGATGTTTTGTTTAAATCACAGAAAAACTCACAATGCAGTCGCAATCACAGAGACAATGTTTTTATTTTACCCAATAAAAGGAAATATAAACAGCAGAATATTAAAAGTACAAACAAAAATCTAATTGCCACGTGGGGGATGAGATGCAAAAAACTAAAAAACATAAACCGCCATGAGAGGCAAAGCAAAAAACACTCAAGCGAAATAAAACACTGCTCATTAACTCAGAATAAGTCACACAGGCATCAAATAATGAAGACCATTTTAAAAAAGTGAAAGGAAACTTGAGATATGTAGTATGTGTATAGTGTAAAATTAAATCAATTAAAACTCATGCTGAAAAATTGACCTTAGTGCTGTTAGCAAAAGAATAATTTCCAGACTTTTAATATTTTCAAGGCACTAATCACATTTTTGAGGTTGGTTTTTATCCCGCGTTTATTTATGAATTCACACAATTTCAGCTGGTAAATTATATTGGGCGCAGGCGCTATAAGCCAAGCATTTTCACTTTGACTCACCACAAACACATGCAAATGTCGCGGTTGCGTTTGTCAGATCCGCTGCCTGTGGTCGTAGTCAGCTGCAGATTTGCATGCTTTCCACAAGCAGTGATTTAAGCAGTTACACATCCTGCAGGTGAGACATTTGTCCTGGGCCGCACAAAAAAGCAAAAAATAATATCACTTAAATATTTGTACGGATTTATTTTTAATGAAAATGATAACCAATCCCATTGTTGATAACAAATCCCCATTGTGATTGTCTCAAATTAATTATTATTAATTAGACAACTTGATAGTTTTAAGGAAAAAATGTACTAAAAATGCATTGTAAAATAACTTGGAAAAATAAAACAAATAATTATTATAAAAATTTAAATAAATTTACATTAGCGCTCCAACAAGGCAGAGCAAAGAACAATGGCAAGTTGGAATAGAAGCGTTTGCATTTTCACTCTTTTAAATTGCTATTTTCACACTTTTAGCACATCTAAAATAGGAAAAGGAAACAATTCTATATGAGGATTCAAGCCCCATTTGTCGCTATTTGGTGCGTATTTATGTTTGCTGTTGTTTTATTTGCTGGCATTCTATTTGAGCTGGTGACGGAGACTCGTCACTACGGCAACCGCCCACGTTGTCCGCCACTGGCCTCTGTCCTCCGTGTGCATTCACGCGGCTCAAGACGGGCTCTGAATGGGACTCGGCAGGACTTGAGAGACGTTTGTAGGCCAGATTCCTCAGCTGCTGTTAAACGGGACACTCGTGCTGGGCTGTGGCCTGAGGTGCCGCCGCATCCTACATCTCTCAATCACATGCTTCTACAGTAATAACCATTATTGGGCCTCAAGGAAACCATGGTGTTGAATTGTAGATTCCTTGAGTTTTGGAGTATGAGTAACACTGACGCCATTTAACAAAAACAATTACAGCAATAAAAACAACAAAACACTAATAAAATAAAAACAAAAGCTATAAAAACAACAAAAACGGTAATGAAACAACTAAAAAACAGCAATACAATACAAATTATATTAAAAAGGGCGAATGAATATATATAAAAAAAACAATAAAAGCATTAAAACAATGTACTGCTGTTTGCTGCTATAAATTTCTATATGCTAAAAAACTATCTGTTGTATATATTTTGTAAATATTTTGTAAATTTAGTTTTAGGCTGTAGAAAAAAAACAGGCAATTAATAATTCTGTAGTTTGTTTCATGAAACATGAATCAAATTCAATAATTTTAATTGCAATTATACTTTGTATAAAATATAATCTTTGCCAAGTTTTCCTCAATAGTAGGGTGTAATCAAGTAATGAGTTGAAAATTAATTATAAAATTAAGATTTATTAAGTAATTACTTATTTAAAATCAATAGGATGATTCTTTTTTTAAACATTCCTAAAGAGACGTTTAGATGGTTGTATAGTTTTATAGTATGTAAAGAAGCATTTTACTGTGTATTTACAAGCGTTCTATTTATTTACATATGCATGTCTCTTGTTCTGGTGAGGGAGGATGAAGAGAAGGACAGATTTAAGAGAAGCGAGAAACAAACAGAATAGTGAAAGGCTGCCTGCGGACATTATTGTGATCTTGTGACAGCGTCACAAGAAAAAAATCAGACACTTCAAATAAATCCATTTCCTTTTCTTCAGTTAGTCTGTGGATGAACTCGCTTTAACATCATCTCTGGCCAATAAATATATATACACAATCATACATACATGCCTTTATAACACAGCACGATTGCAAATGTAGTTTAAGGAGTAATGAACAGTGTATCATTCCGTACATTCAAAACAGAGGTAAAACTTAGCATGTTAAGTAACGAATGGTCATCAAGTGAGATTTCCGCTCTCAGTCGCAGAAAGAACTCAACATTGCACAAGGTACAAATAACTTTTCTTTTGGTTTTGTCAAGATTTCCATTGGAAGTCTTCCTAAAAATACATTTTCCTTGAAACAACCCCTGGTGGCTTCATATCTGCATCCATGTTAGCACGTCTCGTTTGTTGGTAGTTTTACAAGCCTTAAAAGCGTTCTACATACGATTGTAACTAATGTTGACTTGTGTGATTCATATAGAATTCGCCCCTACAGTGCCATTATACTGATTAGGAGCTTTGCTTTTTGTTTATAGTTTTTCCAGGTGTCATGTCTTTTTACTTTGTAATCTGTTTACGTGCTCTCCTTGTTAACTGTGAGTTTAGTATTTTAGTTAAAACCCGTGGTCCTCTGCTTTAGTTGCTTTTGTACGTTAGTAATGTTTGGTTACTGAGTCTAGGGATTTCCGCGAGACTAACTCAAAAGATTTATTCATTTGTTTGCGTATTTCCTGGCCTCTGGGCTTCTTTCTCTGTTAAACTGTTGAAGTGTGTGTTACTAATGTTTTTCAGATTTTCAGTTTTTCTTTAAAAAAGTAAAAATCTGAAATTATGCTTCATTTCAATTAATTAGATAGAGTTAAATGAATTAGATCATTAAATATAGTTGGTTTGTTTGTTTTTTTTTGTTTTTTTACATGTTTTTTACAACATAACAATGTTTTTTACATGTCAATTCAAAGATCTACCATTATAAAGTAATACATTTATACTTTACTTATAATTTACGTATACTTTACGGTTATGACAAGGTCTTTGTCTTGTCATAACCGCAGCCACTTAGTTAACATCAACAACCCAGATGACAAATTGAATAAAAAGCAACATTTCCCTTACATATTTACATGTGCGCTTTGAGACAATTAAAACTGTGAAAAGCGCCTTACAAATACTCATTATTATTATTATTATTATTATTATAAATGACGTTTATGACGAGTTTTCTTAGATAAGGGAATTCAATCTATTTATTTATAATTTTTTTTTATTTAATGTAAGAGCAAATTTGTGATACAGGCTTAAGACGCGAGATGACGTCACAGCGCCCCCGAGTGTTCAATACGTTGTTGTTGAGCTGTAAGAAGTTTTGATCATTCCAGTTTAATCTGCACTATCTTGAAGCAGGAGGTGCTGAAGTTTTTAGTTTGAAATATTATTTGTTAATGTAAACAAAGTACACACGAAGTTTGAGGAGCAATGTTATTAAATTATACTCATTCAAGATGTTTCTGGAAAATCCTGGAAAAAGGATAATGAAACTGAACACTTGGGGAAAGTTTCTGAAAACGTATTCAAGTTCAAGTATATTGATATATAGCGCTTTTTTAGTTCGAGACCAACGTAAAGTCACTAAAACCAGCGCAAAGTCGCTAATTATTGACGGTATAGTGGAAAAAACTACTTTTGAAAGCCAATAAACAAGCTGTTAGATTTTATCAGATCTAAAGAAGATTTTTTTAAGAAGGATGTATTTACTAGACTATTAAACTAATTTGTCTCTTATATGTACCTTATCATGTCTTTACATACACAATATTCGTTTTTTAGAAAACAAATTAAATCAAACATGAAATCAAAAACATTGTTTGATGAAATAGGACAGATCAATGGCATTCTATATAGTTTTATTGGGGAAAAATAGAATTGACATATGAGCAAATTGTGATTTTTAACTCCTTTCTGCTCTTTTTAAGTTTTTTTTCACTTCAAATAATCTGGTGTGCTGACTACACTTACTTTAGATTTCATATGAAACAATTAATGCGTGTCTGTTTTGTGCACTTTTAAAGAAGAAAAGAAAGCATGGACATTTCCGCTAATGTTTTAGTCGTGCAGCTATCATTGTGCTAGCACGAAACACATTCCCGCTTTGTTTTTACTTGTTTAACTATTGTATCTGTTATTGTTTAGATTTCTCATCAAACCTTTCATTCCTTCCTCAGACTCGTGCAAAATCCTGCAAATGGCATAAAAATTGACTTTAAGACCCCCACTATCAAGCCAGAATATCAACTGCACCCACTAAATATTAAAAGAAAAACGAGGAGAAAAAGGAAGGAAAAATAAATTCCAGACTTGCGCCTGTTAGCTGAGCTAGTCTAGCAGTTTAAGCTGGTCAGATGTTTCTGACACATTCACAATATGATGTGAGAATTTTGGAAGCATGCAGAGCTGCCATTGGACCTTCAACGGCTTTAAGCATCTAAGAAACATGAAGGCGGCAGCACTGTGGCCCTTTGAGCTCTCGCTGTGCTTGCTTGAGTTTTCTTTGGGTGCTCCATATCCTCCACAGTCCAAAACATGTGTTTCAGGTGAGTCGGCACCCGCTCTGCGAATGGTTGCCGAGATTTGTTCCAGCTCCCAATGACCCGAAAATGGAGTAATGGTAGAAAATGGATGGCTGGATGAATGGAAATGGGAATAATTGTTGATTTTAAGCCATCATTGAAACTAAAACAATAAACTGTTGATCGACACTGCACGCACAGTACCAAACCTTTGAGTGGTTTGGATCCTTACGATGCGTACTAAGGCGGGAATTAGTGTGCTTTGTAAACGCAAAAGTTTTGGTATCGGTTTTACTGACTAATCTAACAGCAGAACATCAGAACACACTTCTAGAATTGGGAAGCAATCTGCATTTATAAAGCGAGGAAAAATAGACTTTGAATTTTGCAGATTAGTTCCTAAACATCTAAAAGTTAAAGCTGGAAATGTTACGGTCAATTTCAAGATTTATAAATGTGTCATCTTATAATCCTAAAAATATGGTAATAATGGGGAAAGCAAAAAAAAAAAATACTATTTTACCATCGTTCCTTCCACTTCTGACAATATTACAATTTAGAGCTTTAATTTTGTAGAATTCAGAGTTTTGTTTCCCTCGGTAAACCTTCAGCTGAACTTTTTCCTTCATGGCATTTGATTTGACCTGGAATTGGCTCGGGTTGGTTTTCGGTGGAGATCTTAAATGTGACATTCTTCTGCTCGCTATATTTGGAAAAAGATGCTTCTGCGTTGAGGAAAATCCCCCTCGCAGGCCGCCAGCGTTGCGTGAGGTTTGTGAATGGAAAAACACATTGATATTACTCCACGCTGTGGCGCCGCACGTGTGTGGGAATTAGATGCTGATTGACCTGTTGGAATGAAGCACATTGACTCTCCGGGGATGAATAATCATAATCAGCACTGACCCATTAAAGCCGCTGCTTCCACTCGTCCTTTCTGATTAGGAGTCTGCGCTCCTGTCCTTCTGGTTAAAGCGCCTTAATGCGCTTCCTGTCCGGACGTTTAACCGGGATTCATGTTAGTGTTGCTTCCATCCCTTTCACAAATGGTATTAACTACTGTGTATGTGTATGTGTGTGTGAGTGTGTGTGTGTGTTTAGGTTCACAAGTTTTACAATTCTACACTCTGGTTTCCAATAACGCAATCAAGAAACCCGAACAAACGTTCTTTAAAATGGAAGTGTTGGTACCTGGTCCCCTTTTTTCATTTTTGCGTCACACGGAGTTGGAGCCAATCCCAGCAACTTTGAGAGACACACACACACACACACACACACACACACACACACACACACACACACACACACAAAAGCCCAGAGCAGTGGGCAGCAGTGTTTTGACCAAGGACACAGTTGTTGTACCAACTGTTCTGGGATTCAAACAATTTTTTTTTGTTCTATAGTAGTTATAGTTATTTGTTATATTCAATAAACTGCTATATTCAGTATAGTTTTAGTATAAATTACTGTAAAATTGTCATTTAATGGATTTCTGTTCCTGGATTCATGCTTGTACTTGAAGATCAAGTTTTCCATAAGTCTTACATTAGATTATATGAAAAAGTGATATTTGTCCAGTCTTTGTATGTATTTGTGCGTTTTTTATTTTTTATCATTTTTTTTTGCCTTATTTATTCTTATGTACGTTTTTTCTTTTAATCGTTTTCTTTATTTTCGTGAGTACAAAATTAATCTGTGCCAAGAGTTACGTTCAGCGAAACTTTCGTTAACTGAGCCGCATTTTAGCCGATGTAAACCATCTAATCTGAATCTCAGAATTGTGAAAAAAATTGTGCTGCTCTACTACATGTGACTAATCTGAACATCGTGATCATTTGGCATTCGTTTTTTTAAGAACGCATCAAGTGACTTGACTAGAAAGTGCTGGAGTTGCAATTTTCTTCATTGCGGCATTGAAGCGTTGATTGTGGTAAATTCTTAGTAAAGTGTTAGTTGATTTCTTTTTCAGACTTTATTATGGCAGTTTGAAATCTCAGATTCGAACCTGTGATCTTCAGTCACACAAAATCCTACTACTAGGCCACAGCTCTGCTACAAAGGTCTGAGCAGAGTATGTGTGTGTGTGTACGCACGCACGCACGCACGCGCGCGCGCGTGTGTGGCTGACTCATGGTTTGTGCTTTCCTCAGCAGAGCTTTCAGCTCCTGATGTTGAACCTTTAGCAAAAACTGAACCATCATGTGTCACTTTCAAACTCTTTCTACAGATTTTTTTTTCTTTCCGATATTACTAAAATACATTCAAACATCTTAGTCAGTTCTGCCTCTTACTTTTTGCGCTTTTCAATTTCTCTCAGTCTTTCACACACACTTCTATTTCGTCTCAATATATTTTTAACAAACATTCCTTGCACCAACACACTCTGTCTTTTTTCTTTTTCTCCATTTCTATCTTTCTCGCTTTTCTCCTACTCATATCTCTCTCTGTTTCTCTTTGTCTGTCATTCTCTTCTCTCTTGGCTAAAATCGATAAAGTATAAAATCTGACTGTCGCCAGCAGCCATTTTAATCCAAATTTATCTCAGCTCACACAGATAAACACATTAGCGTTCATTTTCTTTCTTTGTTCTCTTCCTTTGATTACAAAAGACTCTTTTCGCTCCGCTGAATAATTGTGAGCAGCCGTTAATAATGACTGAAACGTGCATGTGTTGTGATCCGCACGGGCATTGTGAGCTCTCTGAAATTCACCAATGACAGGAAGCTGGAAAGGTGAAAGTGGCTGGTTCTGCCACCTGACTTCCTCTCTTCTTGTTTCGCAGGGACGGGTGAGAGCGGCAAGAGTACCTTCATCAAGCAGATGCGGATCATCCATGGCGCCGGGTACACAGACGAGGACAAGCGAAGTTTCACCAAGCTGGTGTACCAGAACATCTTCACCTCCATGCAGGCCATGATTCGAGCCACTGAGACCCTGAAGATCGGCTACAAGTATGAGCAAAACAAGGTTAGATCACCAGTCTTCAGAAACTCCATCTATATCAGCTTATATATAGAATCAGATTAGTGCCAATCACATTCTCAGCAGCCAATTGGAGTAAGGGCCGCCCCACGTGAATCTAGTGCCAAACAAGAAAAAAAATCTAAGACCGAAAGAAAAACTTTTCAAACGAAAAAGTGAAAATTGCAAGCAAAAAGTAAAATAACAAATGTTTGTGTAAGTTTGTTTCTTTTAATCTATTTCATACTTATAGCTGTAAACCAAAGCTGCACAATTCTGGATAAAATGAGATTCATGATTGTTTTGCTTATAATAAAGATTACGATTTGTTTCACCATTCTTTCTGGATGTTTTATTATTTTAAATATTAAACTCTGAAAATCAGTTTGTCAAACAGCGTTATAATAACACAAATGACTTTTTGCTTTAAATGTAAATAAATGGAATGAAAAACATAATGTCATGTAAAAGATGCAGGAAAAAAATGTTGTAAAGAAGAAAAATCACCATTAAACGTAATAAAAATAAACATTCCGAGGTACAGTAGTATGTACAGTTGATGTTATTAGCTCTGTTTAAAAGCCTTTTAGGATTCTTTTCAAACAATGATTATTTTGTGGGGGGTCTAATAATTTTGTCCTCAACTGTATACGTTTGCTGTATATGGTTTGCTGAGTGTCGTCATCTGGTTTGGAACCGCAGTAAACACACACTTCAGGATAAAAAAAGTTTTTTTAAACTCGACTGCTGCCTGACTCACATCCGCTGTTCTAGTGCAGGTAATCAGTGCAGGTGACCGCTGCTGTGCGAAACCGCAGGTGGCCATCACGTGCGTCCGGCGTCATAACGCCTACGAGAGGCGCCTCAAAATACGACAGAAGTAATGCAAGAACATCTTTTCTTTAGAATATTTACATGATTGCGCATGGCTGAGTTTTAGTCGATGCAAGCAGACGAGTTGTCTGACAGAAACCGTTCATCGTAGATCAGAGAGTTTGGCAGAATCTAATAAATGCTGAATTCAGATTGTGAGGGGGTAGAATCGAGATTGCAATCTTTTATCGATTAATTGTGCAGCTCTACTGTACACTCACATACACGACACTATTTTTCCACAGGCTAACGCCATGATTGTGAAGGAAGTGGACATTGAGAAGGTGATGTCATTTGACCATCCCTACATCAACGCCATCAAGATGCTATGGTCCGATCCGGGCATTCAGGAGGCCTACGACCGGCGCAGAGAGTACCAGCTCTCAGATTCCACCAAATAGTGAGTGTGTCTCAGGTCATTCATGAGTCACCGCTGGAGCTAAGATTAGATTTATTACTCATATCAATTCTGTTTTACAAGCATTGCTATTATTCAACATAGAGCAGTAACCAGGTTACAACTAAAAAGATTGGTTGCTGAAAATAGAGGAAGTCCCAATTAGTACACACTCATGCTATAACAGTCACACACTCACGGCTAAATTTGTCTTTATTCTACGTGCAAAATATGTTGCAAAATTGTGTCCGCACCTGGTAGCTTGTTTTGTGACGGAGGTGAATACCATGGCTGATTTAGTTTTTTATTTATTAGTTTTGGTTGGTCACCCTAAAGCAGGGGTCCTCAAAACTAAAATTGAAAGGTCCACTTTCAAAATTTCCGTTCAGTCTGAGGTCCGGAAAAGTATGTGTGAAATTCATCAGTATACGTAGAAACAACATGCTTTATTTACATGCTTTTAATCTCTCGATCGTAAGACCCAAAACATCTTTGTAAATTTGACACAATATTGTTACCTCCCTTTTCTTCATCAAACAATCTGAAGTTGTGAATTGTCTGTGCTGTCAATGAAATGAAATTGGCCTTTTACTATTACTATTTTTACTATAGGACTATTTAAAATGGTCTTGCAGCTGTGGACTCAGAACAAGGTATTTTGGATTGTTTTGTGGATTATTTCATCCTTTTGAGTTCCTGCAAACAGAGCAGTCTTCACTCATTGACTATTTCAGCATCAGAGAAAGGTTTCTTTTGTTCTATCTAGAAAATTATATGGTAAAAAAAAAAACCACAAGTATTATGTGTACAATATTTCTCAAAGCTGGAATCATGGCGCACTTCGCTAGTAAGGAATGAAAGACGCAAACATTCACACCGTCTCTTGTGAAATAAACGACTGCGCATGCGCACACAGATCCTAAATTGAGTATGTGTTTTGAGTTGAGTATGTGTTGGGTACGAATTGAGTATGTGTTGGGTATTCATTTCTCATTGTTACTTAACATATTTGTCATGTTTATATTGTGGACTTTTTATGGAATACTCTTGAACATAAAAATATGATATTGTTATAATTATATAAGTTCAAGTTCTTAGCATTTGTTCTAAGAACTTGTTAAAAATTCACAGTTTTAACTGTCTCAAAGCGCACAATAATTATATATTAATTAAATGTGCACTGAATTATATTACAGTATTTAAACGAGTGTTTATTTTGTGTTGAGTTACAATAATTTATTATTACAAGCTTCAGTTATTCATTTGTTTAATAATAATTAATTTCATAATATTAATTATAATATTATTAGTGCTGTCAAACAAAGAATTTTTAACTAGTTAATCGCACTTCCCCAACCAAATTAATCGCAATTAATAACAAATAATAATATAATAATTTATTACATGTATTATATTTAATAATAATGTATTGTTAATAATGAATTATTATTATTAATAATAATTAATAATAATAAGAACAAGTATAGAATCTTGTAATATTGAAAATTGAAGTGTGAAATATAAATTAATGTAAACTCAACACAAATCAAACACTTCAACATGCCGATCACACATTTTTAACTATAGGATTAAAACGGCAATCGAATATACATATCAAAACGTGCAAAGTGCATCACACATTCAAGAAACACATTTAAAAAAAATTATCCATCAATCATCTAACCAACCATCCATCTTAAATCTACTTTAACTTTAAGAAATGTAATCAAAATGATGAAGGTCTTTAATCTAGAGACAGACAGAGGGAAATACAGACAAATATTGTAGAATGGACACTCCACCACTAATGTCACATTAGAGCAGTGGTTCTTAAACTTTTCCTTCATTTCACTTCTCTCCTCGAGTCAAGTCCGACATATGGTCTGTGGGCAGTGCGCATTCGCATGCAGTCGTCTGAGAGACTGTGAATAAGTGCACTCTATTCTTTCTATAAGTGCGCTGTGATTTCAGATTTGCAAAACACTGTACACATAATACTTAATGGTTTTGAAGTGAAACTCCGAAACCAGAAAAGGGGAGTTGTGGTCCAGTGGTAGGGGACATGGACTCGTGTCCGAGAGGTTGCAGGTTCGAATCCCCTCTACCTTGCCACAGCTTAGACTGCCCACTGCTCCGGGTTGTGTGTGTTCACTTCACTGTGTGTTGGGTTAATGGATGGGTTAAATGCAGAGCACCAATTCAGTATGGTCCCTAGTGGCCAAATTGCCGTCACCTCACTTTCCTTTTAAAAACCGGAAATACCAGAAAAACGAGAGTGCGATTAATGCCAGGGGTAGACAATAAGGGAAATTTTTCACTGGCCCAGGTTCACGCGTTGTGTATCGATCCTAATAATCACAAAATAAATAAATAACTGTTTGCTTGAACAACATGAAAATCATTTGTTTAATGTAGGTTTAGTGCAAAGTGCAGAAAAACTAAACAAAAACAGAACAAGTGCAATTCTCTGCCTATTCTTTTCGTGTTTTCTTTTGCTTTCCCTCAATTCCTCTCGTGATTTTATTTTCTTCTTTCCTGAAACATGTCACCAAGCTCAGTGGCGCCCATTGGAAAATATTTTTGTGTCTTGGGCCCAATACCGCACTTTTGTTTTGTTTTTTTACTTCATACGGTCAGTTAGATTCTTCTGTCCAAAGCAACTTTCATGTCATTAAAAATGTGTTAAAATTTGTAATAATTGTACAGTTTTTACTGGAAATCGAACCCATGATCTGGTGTTTCCAACCCCAGCTCTACTTACTGAGCTGCTGATGCACAAATTATTCTGCAACCAATCTTAAAAAGTTTGCAATTTTAAGTGTTTTAGGCGGTTTTGTCATATAGTTCCCCTGCAGTGTCTGGTTTGCGCTGTTCAGAATGAATCAGTATCAGTTGAAAAACATCCATAATAAAGAAAGTTTATAGTCCAAGTGCAATTGATGTTACATATAAATAGAGCAGCATCACAGCAGTGACTAATCACTAAAGTGTAAATATAAGTGGTGTTTTTAAATAACTGGAAATACAAATATATATTTCAATTTATCATTTCATTTAAACTATCTCCCAAAATGTCTGGATATTTTTATTAAAGATCATCAAACAAATTATTTCAAACATGTGTTTAGACGTTTGAAATCTTGGACAAAAGGATCACTTCCTGTGATGAGGCTGCGTCTCAATGCGTCAGAAACTCTGTTCTTCGTGTAATATTCATGATAGCAGTATCTGTAGTATTGTATTATATATGTAGCAGTATTGTATTATGGTTTAATAATAAAGTGTGTCGTTATTGCACAGTCGTCAAAAGCGTAAAGAAAGCCGCGTTAGCGTGTTCGTGATTTAACAAACTTATCTTTTAACAAATTATCGCTAAGCGGTTGCCGCCTTTTTTCACCCGCGCTGCTTTATTTAATCTCGTTTTTCATTCTTGATGCCAAGACTCAACTAGATTAATCGCGAGGAACGTGCTACTTGCAGTGTTGCCAACTCCTCAGCAAGCAAAGTCGCCATTGGCTGTCCAAAAAGTCGCTAAAACTCGCTAGATGACGTCATACATAATTTACATACTAATTTGCATACATATTACGTAACACGTATTAAATACAGCATTTGTCAAATATCGCTGATTTACACGGTGTGTGTGTGTGTGTATATATACATAACCAAAATAAATAATAATAGTAGTAGTAATTATTAATAATAAAGTAAATATTTAAAAAAAAAATTTTTTTCATCTAGCCAGCTTGTCACAGAGTACACTCACAAAGTGGTAAGTGACTGAGGAAGTTCGAGTCAAATGCAGTGATCCATTTGTGTGCAGTTACTGTGCTTATTTTAGACAAAGAACATTTTACATTTACTGTGCATCTTTACAAGCCACGGTGGAGTTAGCAAGCGGCGGCTGCGCATGCGCGATTCGTTCGCAATCGGAAGACAGAGAGAAGTGTCTCACTAGAACTGCGGCTGAGAGCGAGTGTGTGTTGTGTGTGTGTGTGTGTGTGTGTGTGAGAGAGAAACTCGCCTGTCACTTGGGATGCGGAAGGCGCGGGGGAAGCGATCACTGCGACGGCAAATTGAGAAGTGTATGAACAGTACGGACAAATCAAAGTCTCCAAAAGTCGCCAGTCACAGCAAAAAAAACTTGCTAGATTTGTCGCTAGTCGCTTTTTAAAAAAAAAAGTCGCTAGGGGGGTCTGAAAAGTCGCTAAATCTAGCGACAAAGTCGCTAAGTTGGCAACACTGGCTACTTGTGACCTCCGTGAACTTGGGCCCCCACCCAACGCCAAAAAATGCGAAAATAGTCGCATTCGTTTGTGCTTCGTTTGTGCTCGTTTGTGTTGCAAAAAGTTTCGTTTGCTTTTTTTTTTTTTCAGATATTAAAAAATATTTTATAGGTCATCTAAGGTTACTCAGCCCCCCAGATAGCTCCAAAATGAACGGAAACAGTCTCCTTCGTTTGTGCTCGTTTGTGCTGCAAAGATTTTCGTTTGAGCTTCTTTGGTTTTCCAGATATTAAGCTATATTTAAGCTAATTTAATTAGTTTAATATCTGAAAAATTATAAAAGCACAAACGAAACTTTTTGCAGCACAAACGAGCACAAACGAAGGAGACTATTTCCACATTTTTTGGCGTTGGGTGGGGGGCCAAGTTCACGGAGGTCTACTAGTGTATACTATATATGCCGCTGCGGCGCGCGCGCGCACACCCGCGAGTCTCAGCACTTCCGCAGGAGTGAGCAGCACTGAGCACTGAGCGCGTTGTTTGGAGGCGGAGCGCCAAAACTTCTGTGCACTCACTGCACATTAGTCTAAGACTGTCGGGATCACATAACGCTTTACACAATTCGCGGTAGTTAGCGAGCGATACAGTTAAACAGAAATGCAGATAAATAATGAGAAATTGTATTTTTTTTATCGAGCCATCAGTTGGACCGATCTGGTGGCCCGGTTGGTTTTAAAAGTGCGTCCGGGCCACCGGGCCATTTATATTGTCGACCCCAGAATGCATTAATAAAATTTGACGTAATTTGACGTAACATTTAATTAATCGCATGCATTAACGCGTTAACTTTGACAGCCCTAAATATTATGTGATTTTAAATTATAATAATTCATAGTAATGATCTTCATGTCTGATCGGATGGGTTAAATGCAGAGAAAAAATGTCCCCATGAGGGACTAATAAAGGTTCAATTTAATTTAATTTAATTTTTATATCTTTATAATTATTTGCAATTAATTTCTATGGGGAAGTGCGATTAACTAGTTAAAAAAAATGATATCAATGTTTAAAAGAAGCAATTATGCCAATAACCATAAGGATCAGCCGTGTGCAATTTTTCCATCAACAGTTTTCTGTTAATTTTTCACATTGCGTAAGAGCTTTAGCACATATGTGCGTTTTTGTAGTGTTAGTGAGTCAAAAAATTTTATAATAAGTAAATAATTCATTAATTACAAATGTAAATGTAATTGCATTAAAACACTAAATTTTTTACAAATTAAGAGTTTATCTTGGAGTTTAAAATGTTAAGTAATCTTTTATATAATATTTAGCATTGTTCCTGAATTGCTTGTTGCTCCAGAGACGAGTGTCTCCAGAGCAAGATGATCTAATTAAACCGCTTTTGTCTTTCCGACCCAATATAATATAGAGGCAGCATTGTGTGTGTTAGAGTGCAGGAATACTGACTGAAAAATGAATCTGTGACGAGTGTGTACAAGCTGATTGTGACGTGGGGCCCCCTACTGGAGTGTTGAGGTGTAACAGGTCACATCAATGTGTGCCCACACACACACACTCATCTATTCGAAATTTTTTGTCACTGTGATTAATCAATTAATTCAATATTTTACTTACTTTTTACTTTTTTCACGTTTATTCTATTAAAAGTGTGCATTTTTATAGACTAATCAATGCCAGACATTAGTTGTTCTAGACCGGAACTGTCAAATGGAACAGATTCTATAACACATTCATTGAAATAAAAGTCCACTAATGTGCACTACTTATGTGTGCGCGTGTGTGTTCTCGCACGATTCACACAAGTTTAAGTACAAATATGTTCACAGGCAGAATTCCTTTTTCAAAAAACTTGTGATTCAATAAAAAAAGTGTACATATTGCACATTTACATATTGTGAATTGTGTCAGATTGTACATTCTGTAAATTGTTGGCTAATGATACAATATCTATAAATATAGTGTCAATGTACGATATATGTTTTCTGTAAGTAAAGAAAATGAAACTTCTTCAAAGAACGGTTAGAATTTTTGTTTGATTTGTAATCACATCCCGACATAATTGTTTTATATCTTTGTATATGTTAGAAGTGAACATAGATTTTTTTATCTAGATAAATCTCATTGTAATCTTAATTATCTGAATTAATATTTAATTGAAGCAAATAGTTTATTCGAAGCTTTGCGTTTAAGTGGCACTTGAGTATGCAAGTTTTGAATGTTTGTGTTGAGCACATTCATATGAAAACCCATTATGAGTATGTTATCTCAGAATTGCAAATTAAAAAGTCAGAATTCCTAGTTTTTATCCGATATAAAAAAATGCAAAGTACGAATTGCAGGTGGAATTTTAACTTGCAATTCTGGCCTAATGACTTGCAGATCTGAGAAAAGGGAGAAAAGTAGTACTTTTATTTTTACCACCGTGATGATGTAGCTTATGTATGAAATTTGAAAATCATCAATGTGAAAGTTATACCATGCATAGAGTATACACAGCTCCCAATCTTTGTGTGTGTGTGTGTGTGTGTGTGTGCGTGGCGTGCGTGCGTGCGTGCGTGCGTGCGTGCGTGCGTGTGTGTGTGTGTGTGTGTGTGTGTGTGTACAGTCTAAGTATATATTTTTCTGCACACACTTGACTTCATCAGCTAAAGTTGCACTTGAGTATAATAACAACACAAATACAAATGTAAATATGTGAATGATATAGCCATTAAGCATATACTGTATGTTATATTTTGGCATAACAATAAAAAACACTAAATTAAAAAGTATCACATATACTGATATTCACACACTGACTGTTGAATGTGGTGTTGGTGTGTCACATACTCATACACTCAGTCAAACACTTAAATAAAATAAATCAATAAATAGCTAAAATGCCTCATGCTTCTAGAAAAGTCTTTCTTTTGCTTGACTAAATCAATAGAAGATGATTTACACGTTCAATAATGTCCCTTTTCTTTAATTCAGTCTGGTAAACTGTTAATAGGTGTGAGTGAGAGTGTGAATGTGTGTCTCTGTGTGTCCCACTTTGTGAATGGTTGAGCACCAACCCAGCTCCCTATGACCTAGAAACAGAAAAAGCTGTATAAATCGATGGTAAAATGTATACTTTTTTACTTTGCTTCTTAGCAATAATTCCATTTCTCTCTTTTCTTCTAGCTATCTCTCCGATCTGGATCGCATTTCAGACAACTCCTACCTTCCCACTCAACAGGACGTCCTGAGGGTTCGAATCCCGACCACTGGAATCATTGAATACCCTTTTGATCTTCAGAGCATCATTTTCAGGTAGACAGAGCAGTTTTACTTCGTACTGAGGAATTTATTTATTTATTTTTAGCTCACATGGAATAGGGTTTGTAATTGAGAAGTAGCGTTTATAATATTTCTCATACTTTTTCCAGGGAATTGTTTAGAAAGTTGCTTGCAAACTTACTATGATTTCCTATTAAGGTTTTGACTAGATAGCCGCTTTCCTTCACTTTTCGTACTTTTAATGCTTACTAAAATTCCAACCCATACCCTAGGTGTGGCGAACTAAATAGTTAGGGTTTCATCTAAATAGTTTAATTCATCTAAAAAACACCCCATTTGGCACAACACACTAGCAGCCTTTGATTACACGAGCGTTTAACACACTGCAACTTCCACTTTTCATCAAATCACTGCAGGCAAATGGCACATAATGTGATGAATATTCATGACCCGAGATGCTCTTGGAATTGTCGGTGTGTTGATCCTCCCACAGAAACTTCATCCGATGACTACATTCAGTGAAATTGTGAATGAAAGCACAGAGGCAATGTATTTAAGTGTTTGGGTCTTGAAGAGGATTGTTATTAATAATTTAAAAAATACATTTATTTTAGTAGGTAATGTGGCTATATTGCCATAATAACCTCTCTCACTCACTTAATAATAGATTTATACTAATAAATGGTTCATATATACATTTCAGGGCTGTCAAAGTTAACGCGTTAACATCAAATTTTATCGCTGTTAATCTCGGTTTCAGTTTTTTCTCTTCTGGTTTTTTTTTTTTACTTCTGTTTTTTTACGCGTTATGAATGGACCTTTAGACGGATAGTTTCACTTTATAACTTTGCCAGATACACACACACACACACACACACACACACACACACACACTAATTATGTATTTGTTTAATAATAACAATATTAATTATTATTATACAATATAATAATTGATAATAATATTTTGTATTATTATTTGTGATTAATCGCGATTCATTTGGTTGGGGAAGTGCGATTAACTAGTTTTTTTTTAAAAATTAGCGTTTGACAGCCCTACTTTAAATTCAAATTAGACTATGGGGAAGTTATGTTGCAATTCTGTCTTAGTCATTTAGAGATGTACTAATATAGTAAAGAGTTTACATTTATTTTAGTTTACTTTGCAATTTGCAAGTGAAGTTCTATGTTGGATTTGACAATCACATCACAACACAGAAGAGATTATTTTGCCCTCAGTGCCATATTGACTCAATAAATGATTACCATCAGCTCTGTTCTGTGTAATCTCAGTAAAACCCTTCTAAACCTTCCACACACACACACACGTACACTGTATCGCTCCATCTTTATTCATCCTCACCCTCTCTATCTTTCCACGCCTGTCCTCTTGCCAAAGTTCAGCAAGTGCCAAGCGAATGTGGTGCCTCGTCCTACATTAAAGATGGTGTGTGTGTGTGTGCACGCGTGTGTGAGCGCGTGCATGTGTGTGTGTGTTCAGAATTGGGTCACCAAGCCCCTGGCTGAAGGAAATGAGGACGCTTCTATCTGAAGGAGCTTTATTTTGGGCAGCCAATCCTAGAGGGCTTCATTTATCAAAGGCCCTTTTGTGAACTGCTGGCTCAGGACATGAGCACTGGCTCCACTAGGGGGCTCTATGCCATTAAACTTTGCTTTATATTTTAGTTTGAAGTACATTGATCAACTAAAAAAATGCAAGTAAACTTACTGTGTTGGACACCAATGTATCATTTATAAATATAATTGTCATGCTAGATAATCATCCGTTCCTGCTACATCGCAAGTTTGGCTGTTGGGTCTAAAACCCTTTAAACCCGGTTCATTGCCTGAGCTGTTGTACTTATTAAAAATAAATCACACAACACGATAACTAAAGTTAATCACAATCACCAGAGAGAAAGCGCAGACTCCAAGACCAAGTTCCGTAACCGTCTCCGTCTGATCTCTCGAGATTCTGCGTCTGTTTTTTGCTCCTCAGTCGTAAGTGTATTATAAGAAAGATAGTAGCTAGACACAACATTTCACAGCCCAGAGTCCGGAGGTAGAGAGAGAGAGAGAGAGAGAGAGAGAGTGAGTGAGTGTGTGAGTGACACGGGTCCTCAGCCGATTGGACCTCAGAAAAATATCACCGAATATAGTCAATATAATTGGGCGCCGGAAGAAAAGCAGAATGTCATATTTTGGATGTCATATGAACCAAGATATATTTTATTTATTCTAGTGTGTGAGGCATCTGCATGCTTCAAGGTTCCAGCTCTTCAACAAACTGATTCAGCAACACACACAACGCTAAAAAAACACACACAAAGATATCAACCTGACCTCTCATTTGCATTTCAACGTATTCAATATTAAGCGTTTAAAGCCTTGAAAATCACATTCACCCTAACATTACTCTCTTTTTGGCATTTTCCTTTATTTCTTCTAAAAATGCTTCTCTTCGACAGTTTTTTTTTTAAACATTTTCACAATTCAAAACACTTTGGTCATCTAAACATTTTTTTTCTCTGCATAAATTGTCATTGGTCTTCTTCATCTTTGCGGTTCTCTGAATAAGGGATAAGCGTTAGCTAAAAACACATGGGTCATCAATTGTCAAAACAACATCTTTAAACATGGAATTACAAGTTGATATGTAAAGTGTAGTGTTTCATGATGTATGTTCTCTTTAACCGGAAATGTTGCCTTTTGTCGCTTGACTACACATCCCAAGGACTTCTGATTCAAAATAATGCAAGAACTGAAGCGAGTTCGTCAAGATGGCCGCTAGAGACCATATGGAAATTGTGCTCTGCAATTTAAGCAGTGAAGTTACACACAGACAGTAAACAAAGACTGACAAACCAGGAGCAGTGGGCAGCCTTAAGGGGGCTTGTGGGGGTCAGTGTCTTACTCAAGAACACTTTTAAGAAACCCAACAGGCTGGGATTTGAACCTGAAAGATCCCCACAACTGGACCACAACTGCAAAGTGTGTTAAAAAACATTTATTATTTTGGCAGAAATGGGATTGAACGTAGCTCAATATTGCTTCCAATCTTTTTATAAATATTGCCTGAAGGGTCAGACTTCACAGACTTCTGTCTGTAATCAAGCATGGAGCAGGAGCATCCACAATTCCACAAAGAACATTCCAACACTGTGTGCTAGCGTAAAACGAAGAACTTTTCAGCACTGCAGAGATGCTTTTATAAGCAAGAACCTGCCGGTGATGCTCCAGAGTCCAGACTGTGCTTCACATGTTAAACCAAATCCTCCGTTTCCACTAAAGAATTTCAAGAGTGCTAAGTAAGTTAGTAAAGAGAATTTTTTTGACTTGATTTGTTTTTATTTATCTGTACATGTTTAGTGTACAGTGTCTGATTCTGTTGTTCATTTGTTTTTATTCTGTAATATGTTTAACGGCACCTTAAAGATTCATTAAAACTGAATATACTGTACGTTTATTTTCAAAATTAGTTGTTGCCGATTGGAGAGTCTGAATAACACAATACATCATCTCCAGAGCCACCATCACACAAATGAATTGGTACAGTTGGAATGCCAGAGGAGAGTTTTGTTTTCCTAGTCACTACAACTTACTTGCTCACTGATCACAGGCATAGTGAGTGTCAGTGTGTGTTTAAATTATAAACTTTGTTTACAAACAGTTTGTTTATACAACTGGTATTTCTGTATAACGAGGAGCTTAAGACAATTCCAGTACCTCTGGGCCTGAAAGTGGAATTCATTACCTGGATTGTTGGCCAGCCAATCACAGAGCAAGACACAAACACAAACATTCACTTTCTCACTCACACGTATGAAC
Organism: Paedocypris micromegethes; assembly: GCA_028031935.1. NCBI lineage: Eukaryota > Metazoa > Chordata > Actinopteri > Cypriniformes > Paedocypris > Paedocypris micromegethes. Next base: position 21,863,842 of record CM051503.1, read on the forward strand.
AATTTCCAGACTTGGATTCTCCCGATGTTTTCAGACTGTGGAGGGAAATCGGAGATCTGGAGGAAACCCATGCAGGATTAATTAATGCAAATAACATGCAAACTCAAAAATCATAGTATCGTCGGATTGTTGAGCAGTCCATTCTTTGATTGGCCAGATGTCTCTGCAGAACAACTGCTGACGAATCCGAGTCCAATCGAGGCTCAGAGCCATTAGAGTTTTTACGCATCTTTATTATGTTGCTTAGAATGGAAGTGTGTTTTTTACGTTGCTCTCTTTTTTTCAAGATCATCTTTATTTCTTTGAAGTTGGTGCGCAATTATCTCAAAAAAGAGTCTTTTACTGAGGAAATCGTTCATGTGAGCATTGATGGATGTTACGCTGACGCAGAGCATCGGATCAACTTTAAAAACATGAAACTGAATTTGCACTTTTTTTCTGATTGAAGTCACTGACAAAATCAAAGCCCTTTTTTCTTTTGTGTTTTTAACAACAATACATTCAAATGAAAAATATCTGCATGATATGTCTCACATAATGAGTCTGTCTTACATTGTTAGATAACAATGACTATAGTTTGACTATAACAAGAAATCTTTTCAGTAGTTTTAAGCAGGGCGTGGCACACAAGTTGTCATCTCACGCGGGGTCACGTGGCCACAAGCCATTTTTGTCTATAGTCCTATAGTAGTTCAAATATACTACACAACACTGAATACAAGCTATGATTATCTTATCTTATTTCTATAATACATGGTTATAAAAGCATTAAAAGATGAATAATAATTGTCTTACAGGATGGTTGACGTAGGAGGTCAGAGATCCGAGCGCAGAAAATGGATCCATTGTTTTGAAAATGTGACGTCCATCATGTTTCTAGTGGCCCTGAGTGAGTACGATCAGGTTCTGGTGGAGTCGGACAACGAGGTGAGCTGAGGAAACTCTGCTTGAATAATGGCTTTAATCTGCAGTCAGGACTAAAACTCCTGCCTTTTTTTTTTTTTTTTAGAACCGCATGGAGGAGAGCAAAGCGCTGTTCAGGACAATAATCACATATCCATGGTTCCAAAACTCATCTGTCATCCTCTTCCTCAACAAGAAGGACCTGCTGGAGGAGAAAATATCATACTCGCACCTGGTCGACTACTTCCCAGAGTTTGATGGTGCGTATTATTCTCTCAGGAGAGTGAGAAAGAGACTAACTTGCTTTCTATCCGCAGTCTCTCTAAAAGGTGGACGCTTTTCCGGTATGAACGTGGTTACTGGTATTGTGCCATGCAATGTTTTGTTGATACCATGATTGTTGTTACACATTCATGAATACAATTTTTATAAACTTATACAGTTTTACCCCGACTTACCAATGTCTTTGCTAACAAATAGTTTGAGTTACACGATTCTCTGCGTGTCACAATCTATATTGTGCGTGCGGAACTTTCTGAGGATGTCAGCGTGGACACGGCCCTCAATGTTCTTGCGAGATTACGGAAATCTTAGGGATTTGAATGTCGTTTTTTAAAAAATGGCGACATAAATAATGTGAGATAGTCCACTGCGTCATTTTCTTACTGTAAATTTAGAAACACCTGCCAAAGGGAAAACTCAACTCAACATGTTTTTGTATTACATTTGTTAGCAGTATTTTATCATTAATAAAAAATGTTTATCCAGTTTTATGAAGTCTTAGCACGTTTTAGATGGATGTTAAATGCCGCTCAGCTAAAGAAACTGCTATCAAATTTTGTAAGTCGGGGTAACATTGTAAATACATTTAATTGAACAAATTTGTTTCGTTATAACATTTAACACTGGTTATAATGAATTGAAGACATTGCTAATTGAACACTAGCAATTGAAGCTTTGTACCAGGCTGAATTAATAGAACAACAGCGAGGCGTGCCACAAGAACTACAGTGAACAAGATGTGAACAAGATGAGCAATCATGCTGAAAGTCTGGTTGAAGGAGTCCAAGAGATTAAATGGAACTGGTTTTGTTTTAAAATTACCAACATCAACCAACAAACAATGCTGGATGATTTTTGTTTAAGCTGCATCTCATGCCAATCATCCCAAGCATTTTTTGAAGACGCCTCCTTTTTATTTTAGATGGTATAATACTCAACATTGTTAGTTTGATTGGTGTTTGTAAATGTCTAGTAAGGAGGGCAGGTCTTTGTGTTGGCAGAGAGAGTCATTTTAAAAATGGCAGATGCTAGTACCCTCGCTTGTCGTTCGTGAACGATTTGTTCAAAATGAACGAATCTTTCATATGACTCGGAATGAACAAGTCTCCTCAGTGAACGATTTGTGTACGATAGTATCGAGCGGCATTACTCCAATTAGTTTGTGATAAGTTTTTTTGGTTCATGTGTCACGTGAGAGCCCTCTGTAGCAAGCAGCAGCACTCAGTATGTTTGTGATTCGTTCAAACGGATCACTCGTTCTTCGTTCATTTCGTTCACGTGTCATGTGACTGCGATTGAGCTGTTAAAGCTTTGATGACAGGGCAGATGCAGGGCGTAGATCAAGTTTTACTAGGAATTCACCTGATGTGAATAGTTTTGTGGCTATTTATGTAGTAATTGTTGTCCGCAAACCATGTTGTCTTTTTGTGTATATTGTTTTAGAGTGCGTTCACTTTTACAGCGCCCCGTGCTGGAAATGAATGACTCAAAATTATTCGTTCACTTTATTGTTCCAGAATTAAAGGTCTGAATCAGTTAAAAGAATCAAACTTCCCATCACTATAACTAAGGTCTACTACAGTGGTTCTCAACCGGTGTGCCGCGGCACTAAGGGGTGCCGTGAGATCTTTTGAGGGTGCCGCCAAAAATTCGGGGAAAAAATTGCTATTTTTTTTATTAAGGCAGAATGTGTAAACAGTATTCTCATATCATCTAGGACTAGGTATAAGGTGTTGTTGCATGCAAACTCTCGAAATGAAACAAATAAATAAATACCGTATTTTTCGTCCGTACAAGACGCACTTTTTCTTCCCCAAAACTGAGGGTGAAAAGTTGGTGCGTCTGGCAAATACAGAGATCCGCGGAGCGCGGTCACCGCCATCTAAGTGTGCAATACCGCGGTATTACATACGTTGTCTCGCTTTCTTTCTCACGCAGAATCTTGTGAAAGAATGAAACCACTATTTCCAAACGAAAACGAACTTCGATCAAAATAAAACAAGCAGATTTTCTCAAGTGCGTCTTTAAAACCAAAACAGTCGCTCTCTTAAAGGCACAGCGCAGAAAACGGAGCTTCACGCATTTGCGCGTGAAGTACAAACTGTATTTGATTAGCAATGTTCGTGCCGTCAGTGGCGGTTCTAGGCATGGGCGAACGGGGCAGTCGCCCAGGGCGGCATTTTTTCCATGTCACGTGGGGGGGGGGGGGCACGAGCGCGTCCGCTAAGCGATTTTCTATTATATATTCGCGGCGCCCCTGTTTGAGTTTACTGAAGGAGTCGTGCATATAAAATGTGAGAGAGGTGGAAAACAGAGGCTGAGATGCGGCGCACACGGAAACTCACGTTTCTCAAAAATAGAAGCCGGCGGCCGCACTAAACAAAGTCTGCGGCGCGCCCGAGGGGGATAATCTGTTGATTCGAATCTTTAAAGCTATCGGGTGCGGTGCACAATTTAGAAAACAGAGACATAGAGAAAACGAGTAAAATGTAAAGGTGTGCAACAGCATTCTCTGTGTCCCTGTCTTCAATAAAGGACAGTAAATACAGTGTTCGATATACGGTGAAGAAATGTATCCGTGAAACATTGTACTAATATATTTTTTAAGTGAGTGAGATTATTTTCAAAATATATTCATCCAAATATATGGGCCATTTAAAACATGTTCTTAACATATTTTAAAAAATAGTTTTTTTTTGTCTTTATGCGGTATTCTAATAATTTAAATTAATAATGATTGCAAAATCCATATCGTGGCACATCTCATTACCGGTATACCGGCCACCCCTACTTTCACTGTTATACTGACTTTACTGACATACAATTGTTCTTAAACTGCTGTTAACTTTTATACAATTGATATAAAATATTTTACTACAGTATTCAGTTCAGAATCTTTTTTTTCTAGATTTTCCTCCTTTAAAATTGAGTGCGTCTTATATGGCGGTGCGTCTTATATGGCGAAAAATACGGTAATAATGTTTTTAAATATCTATTTTCTTATAAGGGTGCCCGGAACTTTTGAAAGGCTTTCCAAGGGTGCCTCAAACAAGAAAAGGTTGGGAACCACTGGTCTACTAAAATGTATTGACCATTTTTCCGCACCGCTACTTACGAAATGTTGGCTTTACGAAACTGGTCTCGCAACAAGTTAAATTCATAAGGCGAGGTCCCACTGTTTTGTGAAATAAAATGTCTCCACTGCTACAGAAATCAGTGACATAGCAATGGATTCTATGAAGCTCTCTTCTTGAAAACTTCTTGAGCTATTTTGATCACGACACAACCGTGGTTGAGTTGTCATCGTTCCCAAACCTTTTTATACAGTGGTACCCCGACTTACGAAATGAATCCGTGCCGACGACCGTTTCTTAAGGCAATTTTCGTTCGAAAGAATTTCGTTAGCTGTATTTTACATGCAATTTGTCTAATCCGTGCCATGAGTTTGTGAATTCAAACAAATATTTTTATTTTTTTACAAGTGATAAACTATTGTTAATAAATGTAATAAAAACATGTTACAAAGTGGTTGTTTAAAATACCCATTGGCAGATATTTATAAAGGTACAGTATATAATGATACAGCGGACAATCTCACATGTGAACGGTGACCGCCATCTTGAAATGACGTCACACAGACACGGAACTAACGTCATCAGAATGTTCCGCCCGGACCATATAGAGTGTAACACCCAGCGAGATTAGCGCACTCGCATCGAATTTCTTATCAGCTTATTTGCAAGTTTTATGTGGGAAAAATGTGTTTTGTGTTAGTGAGTTTGAACTGCTTCAAACTCCCGCTGAGTGTGCTGTCCGCTCCTAGGTGCTCTAGTAGCTCCTGCGCGGCTCTATTTATACCAACGCCAGACGCGTAGAATGCATCGTTGGAGAATACAACTTCATTTTATATTTTGGAAGCAATACATTTGATTCATTCAATACATGATAATTCATTAACGGATCATCTTTTGTAGGTCCCCAGCGTGACGCCCAGGCTGCCCGAGAGTTCATTCTGAAGATGTTTGTGGATCTGAACCCGGACAACGACAAAATCATCTACTCGCACTTCACCTGCGCGACCGACACGGAGAACATCCGCTTTGTGTTCGCGGCAGTGAAGGACACCATCCTGCAACTCAACCTGAAGGAATACAACCTGGTGTGAGACGTACAACTGAGTCCGACACTGCTCACATCAATCAGCAAAGAACAGGCACCCACAGACCTACGTCCATCACACACATACTTCAGAAGCACATTACATCATTTCCAGCTTCCAGGTTTTTTACTTTCTGTACCGCAGACTCTGTAAGATTTTACGTAACATTTTCTCACCATTTTGCTTTTTTGGGGGAGTTCAAATCCGTCCCACATTTCCCTCATGAAAATCTTCTTGCCATTTTTACAATTTGGATCACCAAAAGTGTTCGATTTAGAAGGCCATAGGGCGTTTTCTTCGTGATTTTTTTTTTTTAAGAAAACGTTGGATTGACAAGATGTTGGACTGAATAATCAGTGGTGCGCAGGGAAGCCCTCTTGGTTATCCCATACTGTCGCCTCGATCCACTCCAATCTTCCTTTCAGAGTTTGTCTCCAGTTTTGGCCTGGATTAATGGAAATGTGGCTTTCTTAGCCATGCAAAAATAGAAGAAGAAAAAAACATTGCTGACATACTTTTACATGGACACATGGACCATTGCTGTGGTGCCAGGAGTTCTGAACAGATCCGACTGGATCCTAAAATTCGGAGGATTCCAGCCGTACTGCGATGGGTTCCACTGGACTTTTCGCTCTCACAGAAATTATTTGTCTTCAGCTTGAATCGATGAATGTAAACTTCATGTGAGGGCATCACAAATGCAAAAAAAAAACCACAAAAAAGGATACTAGAATGCCTATAAAAGCAAAACGATACAAAGCACGACAGGGGGAGACGAAAGACTAATTAAATCTGTGTATATTGCTGAGATGATCATTTTAAAATCTTTTAATGGTAAATAATTATATAGCTACTTCTGCTACGAGATAAGTTATAACAGTTGAATTAATGATGGGTAAGGATTTTTAATCAAGATTATATACACGTGTGATAGGTGTTGTGCAGCAGATTTACATGTTAAATGTAAAAAAAAAAATAGTACAAACAAATTGCTTTGCATCCTCACTTTTAATCTATTATCCATCCACCTTGTTAGATATTTTTTTTCAGCACCATCTAGTTTCAAAATTAAAGCATAGAGCACCGTTGATGGATCATTCGGGATTCCAGCCATAGTTTTCCAAGAATCTTCACTACCAGTCGCAAATGCACAACTATTTTTTTGTTTACGTTTACTCTTCGTAAATCATTTTTCAATCAGTTATTTCAAGAATTCCTAATATGGCCGTTGTGGCGGGGCGCTGCAGGGGGTCGAGAAATGCATTTCTGCTCTGGCGTGAACTGATTGTGTATATTTATATTTGTAAATACGTATACACATTATTGCTTATGTACAAAATAAAAACGTCTGTGGTACACTATCTTTGGCAAAAAAAAGCAAAAACAAAAAAATGCAAAAAAAAAAAAATCTTTTCGTAATTGTGTACGGTTTTGTTGTTTTTTTTTTTTTTTTCTTATGGATTATGATATTATTGATACTGTGATTCTTGTTTTAATTAGGATTGTTTTGTTCTGGTCATAAAATACATCAAAGGATTTACGCATAGTCGATGCTAATGTGCGGAGGATTAAACGCCGTTTTTGAAATAAAAACATCAACCGTTAAAAGCATTAGCGGGATTGCTAACAGCCCGCAGAGGAACTTTCCCCACAACATCCTCCGCTACAGTGTGAAGTGTGAATGTTACGATATGATTAAATATACAAATGATTTTTTTTAAAGCAGAACAGAAGAGTAAAGTGAAGAGTGAATTTATTTATATAATTTATGGACCAGATCTGAAGTTATTGATCATTTTCCTGATGCACTCACATGCTATGAAACGGAAATTGGAGGCGAGTGTCTGTACTGCTGTAAAGCCTCTGTAATGGAAACCAAGTATTTGTCGTGGTTATTTTATTTTTTCGTCCCCATGCTCTAACTTACGCCATCATTTCCACACCTCGAATCATGCTGTAAATGTTTTCAAACCACTATTTTCTCTTTTTTTTGTTGCTTTGTTGGGATTGGTGGTCAACGGTTAGTTTTGTGAGTGCAAATGCACCCTTTTAAAAACTAGTGGTTTAACTTGATCAATTCTTGTCACTCGCGTGACCGATAATTGACAGATAAAGTCAGTATTTTGTTGAAACGACACTTTGCTTGGGTTTGTCAAGGGCCACAGAAAGTTAGAAAACCCGAAATGGACTCAAAGGATTCAGTTTGATTGGTTGAAATTAGAAATGGGAGCGTAACTTTGTGTGTGGTGTATCTTTGCTCAACCATGAATTCCTTTTCACCGCCAAACATCGGCCCTTTGAGCTCCAGGTTCTTGATGAAGCAGATCACTTGTATTCCGGATTGTAATTCAGTGTTTAAACGGGCTTCAGAAACGTCCCAGTGTTTTATTTCTTTCTTAGGTGTTGCAGTGAGTTGGTTTTGACGAGGTTTGCGTTAATGGGCCAAGAAACCCTGATCTTGTCTTCAGTTATAGCTGCAGTCTTTAAATCCCACGAGTTTGATTGTTCTCAATGCACTTTTTAGGAGTCTTTGGGTGCCACAAGACCAGCGTCTGGCAACACGTTCAGCATGTCTGGTTGCAGAAGGTCCTCGTGTTGAATATTCCCCTCAATTCCACTTTGAGGTTTGGAGGCCAATTTTTGGGTTTGAGTTTGCGAGAGTTCTAGTGCCGGTTTGATTTTTCTCACTTTGAGCCTGAACGGCAGTAAATCTGCCTTTCTTTGAGTCACTGATAGACAAGGGCGAGTGGACATTTGGAAAGACCTGTTGGTCTCATCGCTGTGATGATCGGGCCTGCAGTGATCAGACATATCAGTGGTGGACGCTGTTCTCAGAGGCTTTTGCTTGTTTACTGGTACGCTTGGTTTTTTTCGTCCACCGGCTGTTATGATTTTACTAAAATATTACGAGTCTAAAAACGGTTTCTTTCAGGACTTTTATTTAGTTTTTGTTTTTTTTGGCACCCACTTGTTTCCTTCTCATATTTTTTTAACCCCTTTATTTTGTAACTATACCGGATGTTAATGTACGATGCTGTGTGTGCCAATTCCCTTCTTCTCTGAGACGGACTCATAACAAGTGCCAATCGTCGTCCAAATCACTTGCGGGTCGTGAGTTCAGACATGGTGTTGTTTTAAAAACCAATAAAACACTACAGGAGATTAAAGTAATGGTTGTACTTGTGAGTTTAGCCACTGTTTCTCTCTTTCTCTCTGTGTGTGTGTGAAAGAATTGTGACTATTGATGCATTTGCTCTTTGTTAAACTGGGAGTTTTGCAATCAGATGAAATTGAAACGTAGTGGACGTTTATTTGTGACATTTGCCACGTTTTTCTTGCTTTGATTCATTTCAACCACTGTTGCCTGAACCTCATTCAATCATGGAAATGATTTTCATAACCGCCTTCTGAAAAAATGAAGAAAAAAAATCTATAAAGTATGTTTTAAATTGAAAATAAAAATTGTACCTATACTTGCTGCCTGGTTCGCATGTTGTGTTCATTTAAGTGGTGTCTTTACATTTTTTTAATAGTAGCAAATAATTACGCTCAAGTGGACAATGATTGTCTAAATCTGAAAAATTTGAATTCTTCAAATATTGCGTGACGTTTTTCTGAGTGAACTTGGTGCAGTAACTAGCATGTCCGCTTGGTGTCAGTGTGTTTTAACGGCGACCAAAGCGGCGTCCACGCTGACGATCTCACTTCCGGAAACGAGCTGTCATTTCACGAAGGCTCAAAATGGGCCTGAGTGGAGCCACATCCCCCACGCGAGAGCACGAGCGTACTAACCCTACTATAGTGACCGACAGCCGGCGTCACTGCGCAGTGCATTTCTGGGACGTAAACAAAAGGGAATCGCCATTTTGTGAGGCCGAGTCGACTGAGAAAGGCAAAACAATAATTTTCTGCACGAAAATGTGTTGCAAACCATGTTGACATGAACGGGATCTGCTCTACAAACTAAAGCAAACACTTTTATTCGAGTCTAAAGTCTGTAAGATGAAGTTTGAAAGTTGAGATTTTGTATTACAACTTGAAATGTTTTCAGTACTTTACTTTTTACTTAATTTTAAGGTTTTTTTTATCCATTTGTTTTAAACAATAATACAAACTGAACCTTGCTCTTTGTTTATCATTTTTATTAAATAAATGTATTACCATCCAGAGAAGTCAAACACGGACAAACCGGAGCAGTGGGCAGCAACCCTATACCGCAACTGCAACCCGTGTGTTGTTGGTGGCTTAAACTGTAATGACCGTTGTCATTATGTAAGTGTCATATAAGACATTTTGGATAAGAGCATCTGCTAAATGACAGTAAAACAAGTAAAGTAAAATATTCATATTTGTCGCAACCTGTTGAACAATTGTTTAAAACATACATTTAAAAATAAGTTTGATTAAATGGTTTACTCATCAATCCATTGCTCAAATTTCATTTGGTTATTCTTTGCACCCAAGCAACAGACATGTTTAATAGTGCAAAGACTCCATTACAACAGTCAAATTATATAATAATCTGTTAAATTGCTCGTTATATTTGGTCACGCTCTCAGATTTCTGATGCTTAGCTGCTAAGATATTTAACTCCAATATCTAACCTGTGTTTTTAATTGGGCTAAAGGCGGATCATTTCAGTAACCAACCTGTGTTTGTATTTGTTTTTAATTTTCACATACAGTAATGATTAATAAATACAAATAGTATTTAGTTTTGCCAGTATTGCATTCTGATTAAAATCACTGTTGATCACTGCTGGCAGCTTTATTTTAACCTGATTTTTTTCCCATAACATTTTAATACTCTGCATATGTTCATGATATATGTTCATAATCAGTAACATGTATGCATTACAGTAACATGATCAGTAGTACAAATGGCTGTGTGTGAGAGCCTATTATTTATATTGTTTTATTATATTATATAATATGTTTTATGTATTAAATGTACCATCTTGAAAAAAAGTTCATGGATAGTTTCCCTTTTCAGTTCACGAACCATGGCGTTTGAAATGGATTTTGCTCTTCTGTTGAATAAATTCAAAAGAAAAGTTTAGTTTTTAGCTTTGGTCGAGTTTTTTCACTTGACTGGCGTTTTTGAGTTTTGTAAAATAAAAAAAAAACACACACACAAAGCTGATCTCGCGCTTGTGAGCGAGCACCCAATGCGACGTGTCACGCGCACGTCGTGATTCATATCATGACTAAAACATTATGTATTAAATGTACCATCTTGAAAAAAGTTCATGGATAGTTTCCCTTTTCAGTTCACGAACCATGACGTTTAAAATGGATTTTGCTCTTTTTTTTAATAAATTCAAAAGAAAAGTTTAGTTTTTAGCTTTGCTCGAGTTTTTTCACTTGAATGGCGTTATTGAGTTTTTTAAAAAAAAGAAAAAGAAAAAAGAGTGATCTCTCGCGCTTGTGAGCGAGCACGCAATGCGACGTGTCACGCGCACGTCGTGATTCATATTCATGACTTAAACCTTCCCCATAGTACAACTTATACCACGGCGTCTCGCGTCACAGGTCCGCACATATGAGTAGAGAAGCGGTGCAAGAGGCATGATTTCGCCGGCCTGCTGCCCTCTTTTATTGTTTGTGAACGGGCAAACACACGAATAGCCATCGTGCGACTAGGATTACACGGTTTGCTTGTTTTTTCTAAACATTCTAAGTGTTTTCTCGAGCTAAAGTAATCGGTTAGCATTAGCCAGTTAGCTTGTATGTGAAGACGGAGCGAGTATGAACGGCATGACAGCAGATTAACGCTTCATTTCGGCCGTTTTTTATTAAAACATCGGTCTGTTTTCTTACGTGAGATCGTCACACAGTCAGGGTCTCTTTTTCTTATTACAGACTGTCTTAAGTTGATGTGTGCGACGCGTTGAAAAGACAAATCCATGAAAACTGTACATTAGTTTGAGGGAATCTTGTCAGACTAAAGACTTTTCACACTCGTTTTATCAATTTACACCAAATTGGTTTTTACGACACAAGGCCAAAGACTGAAGACTTCCGTGCTCCGCCTTCACTTCAACCACAACGGGAGAATAAAGCAGAAAAACCGGCTGATATGATGTTTCCACAAGCCAGACACTCGGTAAGAGTTTCTTTTTGGTATTTTTCATCTAAAATAATAACATACCGTAAGTTATACAACTGCATTTCCAAGTTTAATACGTCGTGTTTTGTGGATTAGTCTATTGGACGTTATGTTCGGGTAATAATTATATACGTGCCACCCTGCCACTACTATTTCATACATTTTTAGGTTACATTTGATATGTTTACACTCATTATATTGCATATCATGTTTCTGTTTTATTTAATGTGTACTTTTATGTATAATGTTCTGGATAACATGATTTATTTGGTCACATTTAGATGGATTTTTGATTGATATAAATACCGTATTGAAATAGTTTATATAGCACAATTTCTTTAGTTTTGATGTGTTTTGGACTCAATCTTTCTGAGAAATACCAGTCAAGTATAATTAAGAAATGTATAGAATGGGAGAGCGCTTGTAACAAATATGAAAGTTGCGTTAAAAAATCTTGACAAAGTGTGACCTAAACAACGCTACAGAGAAATATAGCTTTTTTGTGTGTCACGCTTGTGTTAAAACTTCAGGAAACACAGTTTGATTGGCCAGAAACATTGACGTACAGTATCAACGCATTGACACGTCTCAACAGTGATAAAGCAGTTGCATGAGCAGTTCTTTAGAACTGATATTGATGTTATTGATAGTAAAAACCATTAGGATTCTTATGATAATTGAAGTACAAGTGCTGCAATTACGCAATATTCCGATGTGAAAATTTCATAATACACAATTGCTAATACAAGTATTTTTTTACATTCAATTAATCAAAATAATAGATAGAAAAACAGATATATTATCAAATATGCAGTAGTAATAATAATACTATACAATATATGTATGTATATAAAATGTATGCACATTTAAATTGTGCTGCTTTGTTTGTACACATACGTACGTACACACATATTTAAAAAATGGTAAATGCCACTGGTGTGTCGTGTCTTTTTGTGGTGTTGTGCAGGTGGAGTGCGTAAAGATTGTGAGAGTCAGATATGCTTGTTGCGGTTTCCCTCCCTGTAGAGACTGTAATTGTGCCGTTTCCAGGAATTGTGACTGTGCACACAGTGGGTTGCTTGTGTTAATGAGTCCCCCGTCATTATTTTGTTTGCACTCAAGGCTGATTGCCTTTTTGCACACATTTGAATGAGAACACAAACACAAGTGCCATGATGCAAAAACCTTTACGCAGGACCGATTGTGAGTTTTTCTGCAATTTCCTCAAAAGTTTGAGAGGCGAGGTAATGATAGCAAAGCCATTCAGACGCCATATCGGATTTGACATCGGAATTCAATTCTAAACATCTAGCACCTTATAACCTCTCCGTACACTAACAATGAAGCTTAGATTTCTAGCTTTCCACTTCAAGATCCGAGCAGAAAAATACCCAAATTAAGAAAAGTTTGAAATGGAACAGTGTAGTGCAGAACTAAACAATTCTGGCCAATGTATAAAAAACATATCCATACACGCAACATACATGTCTGTGTGTAAGCCGTGGACCAGCACATCAATTACCAAACTGTTATAAGCCGGAGCGTAAACTTATCAAAAGCTTATTAAACTACTAGAGCAGTCATGTCAACTAGCGAATGATGAGATCAAACGGAGTTGCTGCTCGAGACCGGTGACTAGCTCCACCCTGTTCTCTTTGACTCCGCCCTTTTGTGCCTGGCTTTTGTTATGCCAACAAACAGTTTTCTGTTTTGCATCAGCTATGCGTTTCATCTTTACACATTACTATTGTACTATGATTTGGCACATACACGTCTACTGAAATGGCCTCTCGTGAAAATGTATATATTTTGTTTTATATGTATATACATTATTTATAGTGAAATAATCCCTGAACTCAACTAAATGTTTTATATCTGCATTTTGTTGCATTACTGCAATTTGTTGTTGTGTACTTGTGCATGTGTAATGACTATAAAGTAAAATCTAGTCTAATCTATATTTAGCATAAATCAGTATTGAGTTATATTTTCATTAATTGTTCGAGTTTTACCTCATTTTATCTCACTAGAATTTCAAGATGTCATTTCCACATAGGAATTGTTTGTTTGTTTCAATTTCTTTAATTTTGTTCTTTCAATTTCTTTCTTAAAATTAAGATTTAGTCAGCTATATTTAATCAGTTCAATTTTGGTTCTCTTTCTAATGCTGATCTTAAACCTCACACATTTTCACCGTTAAATTGTTGGTTGTTAAATTTTGGAGTAATTGTTTCTAAAATGGCTTTGTTTAATCACAGCGTCAAAGATTTCTACCGTCTTATGAGGGATTTTCACAACTCCCTCATTTTTTCACCAGTAAAATTCCTTCAACATCTGTGTTTATTAGTTGTGTGTTAAGTGCGATTTTCCTTACACTTCATTACTTCTGCACTTAATCCAATTGGCATTGGTTTGTGTTGTTTGGGTCCAGTGGATTATGGTTGGGGATTATTTCATTTGCTGAGAGTAAGCAGCTCTTCATCAGTCTGTTGATCATTCTCCCTCGCTTCTCTCACTGAACTCTTGAACTTTGTGAACGACAACAGATTTCAGTTCTCCGGTCATTATTCACTCTCCTGAGCCTTTGTGAGTCCATTTAAATTGTTTAATTCCTGCACAGGGTCAAAAAAACGAAATTGTGACCAAGAAGTCGCTGAAACATACTTCAAAAAAGTGAGTTTTGGCCACTGGGGTTCATAATGAACTTGTGTTCTGCATTTAACCGTCCAGTGAAGTTGTACACCACACCACTCTCTCTCTCACACACACACACACACACACACAAACATAAACAAACAAACCCAGGGCATGTGAGGTTCAGTGTCTTGCCCAAGGACAATTCCGTTGTGGAACCTATTGGACCAAGATTTTGACCTGCAACGCCTTGGTGGCAAGTCAATTTATTAATAACTACCAATTTAAATGTTGTTATGAATTGATAAAAAATAAAAATAACATGGTTTTGCTTCAAATATTTAACCTATTATTGACCAGTTTTGTGTTCTTGCATAATCATATGCTTATCATGGTATAGGTTTTTGTTCCACTGAAATTGTACATTACAATCACTACAATAATAATTAGTAAAAAACGTCAAAACCTGTTAGTGTAACAGTAACAATTTTCTAATTCCAAATTGTAAAATTGCTCAAATGAAAACACCAGTGCAAAAACGATAATTTAGGTTTGCTGAAACAGACTAAACTCACACAAATGTGGGTTAATTTTTGCAAGGGCAATTCTCAAGATGAATTTGTGAGGTCAAATGCCAAATCTGTGTCAGTGGGATGGTCTATTACACAGTGGGCTGTGACTGAATGAGAAGAGAAGTCACTCAAAAGCGACCTTGAAGAGGAGGAAAACCAGAGGTCCAATTCTAGAGGAGTTTTTCCAATAAATTGATGGTAATTTATTCATCTTAGATTTTGTGTTTCTCAGAACGTAAAATTCTTACGTCAGACGTTGCTAAATTCGTTGCTACTAGCAGCATTTTGAGTGACATCAGTGCACATCCCTGACGTTGATTGGTTTGTCCTGTTACCTCGCAAATTTTGATTAGCGCTTGCGTTAGAGTTTTGTCCATTTCAGCACATTAACGCAAACGCAAAAACATTTGCTTGAATTTTTTTCGCTTGTCGCACCTGCCACACCATAAAAGCAACTGCGAACACAATTACACCAAAAACTCAACCTATCAGAGAGAGAGAGAGTTTTTAACATGTTTATAAGTTTTGAGATTATTTATTTGAACACGTATATACTCGCTTATATTTAAAAGTAGCACAGCTTTTATGTCATAAGTTAGATAACATTGTAAATATATGGTCCATTTGATTTTACACAACAATATGTGTGTGAAGAACGTTAATTTTTACAACCTTTCAGCAGGCCAGTAGGCGTGTATATTATTGTTTTTGTATTGTTTTATGTAACATTTTAGTTTGTATTATATTTTATACTCTTAATTGTTGCAATATGGTTAAGCTAATTTGTAATTGGTGATATAAAGGAAAAGAAACTGTGATGCTATTACAATTGTTTGGAAATGCATTTGTTGGCATCTTATGTTGAAAACTTGTTACTCAAACAACATGTTATTTTCAAACGACACGTAATTTTCATCTCAACACAGTGAGACAGACAATCGTGTCACGTATCATGTCTTAACCTAGCAACTGCTGTGGCTTCTGAAGCGATATATTGTGGTTAACACTGCTGCATTTATAACGCCGTGTTCAGCACAAACCATGCAACAACTCTAAAGATTTAAATGGAATTATAATTATGCATAAATATTAATGATGTCTATTAGCCTATCCAATAGTGAACTGTTTTTCTAAACTTTGTACTGTTTTTGAGTCAATGGCTTGCAAAATACAATTCAGGCAGCTGAAAATGTCAAGAGGGGAAAAATCTATTAGCGACTGAAACCCACTTAATCGATTTCTGTGCGCAGAAAACACATTTCCTTCAGAGTTCTGTTTGTTAATGCCGTTTTTGTGCACGCACACACACACACACACACACACACACACACGCACACTGAGGTCTGGGCTCATTATGTGTATTGTGCAGGTGGACGGGGGTCTGGAAGACATTATTAAGGGCAACTAAATTAACAAGACCCCCCTCTTAGTACAACATCGTCTACACAAAGAGGGCCTAATCCCCACGACACTCTCTCTCACACTCACACAGACACACACACACACACACCACACACACTCTCATACTCACACAAACGTGCTCGAATCTAATTGCCTGGAATTTTGTGTTGCTCTCCCTCACATCTCACTTCCTGTTGCATTACAGCACACACACACACACACACACCTCACAGTAAGAGACAAAAAAGCGGATAAGACCCTGAGGGGGTGGGTGTGTGTGTGTGTGTGTGTGTGTGCGCGCAGCAGAGGTCTGGGTCACTTGCACTAGTAACCCTCATTAGCATCACAATAGGGGAACAGCAGCGAACATTTAACCCTGTTTTAACGTATAACCCGAAGTGTGTGTGTGTTTTGTGTGTGTGTGTTTGTGTGTGTGTGTGTGTGTGTGTGTGTGTGTGGGTGTGTGTGTGCGAAACAAGCAAAACATTTATTACTTTTGAACTTTAATGAATCTGCTGGACTTTAGAAAAATTGCATTGCTGTAGGTGTTATTTTCATGAATTGTGTAGTAAAACAAAACTGTGACAACCAGTGTGTCGATTATTCAACTTGCGTCATCCTTCTGAAAATCATGAGGAACTTGGTAGTTTCTAGTAATAGCAATACTTTGAACCAAGGCTGAATGGTTTATTTCAGCTCCATGAGATTTCTGCCTTATTTAGAGCAGCCGTTTGGGGTTTCTAAACGGTGTAAAAATGCAATATGTTTGTTTTTGCGTGTGTGTGCGCTTGTTATATTTGTAAATAAAAGCATCTCTTTGAGAATTGGGTCGGATCGGACCCTATTTTCAATGACTCTGATCAAGGATACCGCTAGTTTTAGTTATTTATTAGTTGTTGTTTTTTTTTTGGTCATTATAGTTATTTTAATTTGAACTTCTGCGGGAGACCCCTTTAATAATACGTCTTAACAAGGAACCGGTAAGTAAAAAATACACATTGATATTAGTTTACATTAAAACGTTCAATTTTACAAACTTCAGTCTTTAATAATTAAATTAATTGAATAATTTTGCGAGAAAGCTGCAGTTAATTAGTTAAAAATGTATCAATGTAGGACAAAAATAAAACAATGAAATAATCAAATAAAGTTGTGGCATAGAGGTAGGAAGCTGGCTTTGCAGGTTTGATTCCTGCTCCGTCTGCCTACTGCTCCGGGTTTGTGTGTGTAACTTCTCTTGATGGTTATGCAGAGCACAATTTCCTCACCAAGGAGTGTGTGTGTGTGTGTGTGTGTGTGTGTGTGTGTGTGTGTCTCTCAAGACTAATTTTTTTTGTGTGAACACCGTGCACGTCTCAGTGGAGATCTGACTGAGTCTAATGGCTGTACAACCTGTGAAAACATCTGTCTCTTGTGCATTCTGCTTTCTGTTGTTCTTGTATCAACGTGATAAGTCGGTGACCTTTGGGAAACCAAAAGGTCAGAGGTGAAGGGTCAACGGCTCTTCTCTTCCTCACTACATCAGATAACACAAGATAACACACATCTATTGTTGTAATTGTGTTTGGTGTATTGTTTTGCACTAGAGAACATGGTTCTGGAGGAACTACTTTATCACGCTTCTTCACTTTGCTGTGTGGAGAAAGTGAGAGGAAGAGATAAATCGTCTAACGTAAGGATGAGCCGCAAATTTTGCTAATCTGATCATTTTCTTCTCCCTTGTTTATAGGCTTCGTCTCAACCGACACAGCCTCTGAAGTTCACAACGTCCGACTCTTGTGACCGCATCAAGGACGAGTTCCAGTTCCTCCAGGCACAGTATCACAGGCACGTTCTTCAACCCCATAAAGTGAAACATGCCTGTAGTTAAACAAGAGTGATGGGACATTTATTATTCAGCTGAGCTGCGATCCGTGCACCACGTGCACTTCTGCTCGGGTTAAACTTCGCACTTACGATACATGACTTTGAGGAAACAGCTTCAGCTTTTAAAGTGGTGGAACTGACTTGTTTTATTCAGAATGGTAAACCGCGTAAAGATTCCTAACAGTTCCACAACGTGAGACGTACTTCAGACTCGCACCTTTTAATGTCAACTCTGCCGTCACATGAGCAGAAATGTAATTCATTAAACTTTTCTCTCATGATTGGTGTGACACGGAATCTTTCGCACGCATACTGAAACTAAAATAGCAAACCGGGTGAAGCATTTCCCGCTTTGTTTGTTTGAACAGAACCAATGTTACAATCACCGCAGCTATTCTTGCGACTCCTGAGTCTAATTGTTTGCATAAATATACTTTTCATTTTCAGTATTGAAAGGGGAAAAACTGGGAACAATTAATGTACTGGTTTATATGGTATAGAGAGCATAAAGTTATATTCATCATTTTAGTTTGTAGTTTTTCTGCATTAAGTTTCTTTTTAAATGTTAAACTATTACCTGTGTGGAAGTAATACAATTTGTGCCTTTAATGTTGCTGATGTAATATATTTTCGCTTGCTTTTCTAGTCTGAAGATGGAGTGCGATAAACTGGCGAGCGAGAAGTCTGAAATGCAGCGTCATTATATAATGGTGAGCTTCAGTCTTTCTCACGTTTCCTTTTCTTTTTCTTTTATTGGCTCTCAGGCTTATTTCAGTTGGGCATTTTTTGTGGCTCTTTGTCTGATTCATTGATCAGTTGCATTCTGGGATGTGGAGTATTGACGTACTCCGCTTTTACACATTGACCCGTCAGAAAGAAGAGGCCAGAGCTCTTCAGCTTTAGCCCAAAGCAACAGAAAGACAAAGATCATTTCAACACTTATAGTTGTGGATTGTATTTTTATGTAGGGGTTCATTACAAAGAATTGTAAATTACTTTGGAAACAACATTTGTAATTCTTTAATAATCATTTATTATTAGTAGTAGTATTATTAGTATTAGTATTATAACGTACAATTCGATTTTAGTCATGTTTTGTTTTGTTAGTGTTTCACAAATTAAAGACTGTTTTGGTCTTTTTTGATATTTTGATATCCATCCATAAAATAGTTTAAATGTCCAATCACGTTAGTTCAAATTGAATCATCTTTAAATACTGTCTAAAAAACATAAACTGCAAACAATATATTTGTTCATGAACTTCAAAGTCGAGTTAGAAGCCTAGTCGGGACATGATGGATGTTTCAACCGTTTGAAATTTGTTTTTATGGAATAGTTTATCCTTGATTCTAGGTTAAGAAAAATTTGCAAGTTTTAACTCTTTGACTCTTCTGTCTGCAGTATTATGAGATGTCGTACGGACTCAACATCGAGATGCACAAACAGGTACGTTCCTTCCACTGTTCCATAACAAATCACATAGATTAAGAAAAAGTACACGATTATTAAAGAAGAAAACAATGTTCTGACCATCACAGGATTAATAAAGATTAAATCCACTGAATTCACCAAGTCAAATCCAAGTTCTTTCTTACAAAGCAGATCATCTTTTTAACAGAATGATCAATAATAACTTCACCTTTTGAAAACACCGATCATCAAGTCATCTGAGTGGGAGTCTAAAGTGTTCTATATTAAAATTAATTAAAATAAGCAAGCTTACGGTTGAAAGGATGATTTTCCTTTCTAAAAGTGCCCGTTACGTCATTGTGACAATTATGTTGCTTGATCACATGGCTAAAAAATAATTTGTTTAATAAAATGTCAGCCAGTCATCTGTCCTCACTATGAAATGTTTTGTCTGACATTCCTTTTCCCCAGAAATTCATCCTCTAAACATGTTCTATGATGAATAAGATGAATATATACTATAGTTCTTTATGTACACATGACAATTTAAAAAAAAACAACTCACTCTGCACCTTATTATCCGGTGTTTTATGTATGAAAAAGCAAGGCACATGTTTTATTCACATGCCTTATAGTGCGAAAAAAAAATAGCTACTCTAAAGTCAAGCTAAAAAACCTGAATAAAAATCACAGTGGAGCTGATTTTTTATTTTTTTTCCTCTTGCTCGTTTTTTCACTGAAGTCTAGTGAACTAAGAACAATGACAAAAAATGTACACTGTTGTATTGCACTTGGGATTGTGTGGTAATGATTTGTGTGGTAAAATTTGATTCATAGATAAATGTTTGATTTCATAGACAACCAGAAACAAAAGTAAACGATTCTGGCATGAGTGGAAAAAAAAATAGAACAGTGTATTTGGTGTTATGTTCGTATCTATTTACATTTATTTTGACTGTGGTCTAAGCCACAGACTCTGACCTGGCCTGCGTGACTGGGATTGCTCGCCATTTCTGCCTAATGTGCCAGAGCTGCAGCGTTGTCCCCTGGTGCCTTATTAATGGATGTCACCGTGTGTGTGTTTGTTCCGCAGGCAGAGATCGTGAAGAGACTGAACGGGATCTGCGCTCAGGTGTTGCCTTACCTGTCTCAGGAGGTCAGAACCAGAAACTGCTTTCTTTACTCAATAAACGTGCTTGGTGGATTTTATTTTGAGTTGTGTCTGTGTGTGTGTGTGTGTGTGTGTGTGTGTGTGTGTAGCACCAGCAGCAGGTCCTGGGGGCGATTGAACGAGCCAAACAGGTCACACCACCCGAGATGAACTCCATCATTCGGGTAGGAACTTTATATTCTCTAGTATTATGGATGTATATTTGTTCATATTTATCAGGGATGTCCCGATAGGATCAGTCTCTGTTAGGAAGAGTTCAACTTTAACCTTTAGTTCGGCCACCACGCGGATCACAGCACAAAAAAAACTTTTCTCTGTTATTATGTGTGATCCAGATTATGTGTGATATAGCATGTGTTGTCCAGAATGTAAAAATGTGCAGGTTCAGACGTGTGTTGCGTATTTTGCTTTAATTAGGGTTAATTATAATTACTCCAATTAGTGCTGTTGTTAATTTCGAAGTTCAAGGTCCTGTCGAGACTTTCTGTGAAGAGTTTTCATGTTCTACCTGTGCTTGCATGGGTCATGTGCAAGGTAAAGAATTTTATCCAGGTAATTACTTTTTTAACAATTAAATAAGCACATTTGTGAAAAAAGAAAAGCATTTGGAAAATTTTGCACAAGAAAATTATTTTAGCTGAGCACTTGACAGAATATTCTTTTTAATCTCTGCAAGTGAAGCTGTTCAGAAATGCACGTATGTAGTGGAAATGCATCTCTTTGTACAGCTTAATATTTCTATTTTTATAAATGAGATTATTTGATAATTTAGATATAAATGAGATATTATTAGAATTTGAAATGTTATAAATCAGTTTCGCAATTGGTTCAATCGTATGCAATTTTGTGCGTTTTGAGAACCGTTAAAACTCTGAAAAGCATCTTACGAATGCTCAGAACTTGAATATTAAAGGACACTGTTCTGTTCGGAAAGCATAAAATATGATCAGCACTTGCCTTTATACAGTTAATTGTTAGTAATTACAAACTTTTTTTATCATTTTGCATATTGGTGTTTATATAACGGTGTATATAATTCATGGCAGTCCAACAATTAAAAATCAACAGGGTGTTGCAATTAACTCCGTAGTATAAATACATTGGCTGTGATACTAAATAATGAAGTTAATTGAAATAATTATTGGGTGGAGGTTTAGCAGGTTTTGATGTGTGTCCTGCCTTTAGGCCCAGGCTGGGATTTGAATAGAGGTTCACTCACAATCCTCTGAATGGGGTTTTCAATGCTTGTGATATTTGTGTCATGTTACGTTGTGACTGTAGATCCAACAGTGATTTGGTTTCTCAGCCACCACAAGTTGGGAGCACGAATATGTTAAAACCACTTTCGCATGCGTGTGTGTGTGTGTGTCTTTCTCTCACCGTCTCTTCTCTGCTTTTCTATTTGTGTGTGCGTCTAATCGCAGCAGCAGCTTCAGGTACATCAGCTGTCTCAGCTCCAAGGTTTGGCTTTACCCATGACCCCTCTGCCCATGGGCCTGACTCCGCCCACCCTGCCCGCCGTCACCTCCAGCTCTGGCCTGCTGTCGCTGTCCAGCATCTTGGCGTCCCACGCTCACCTGGCCAAAGAAGACAAAAGCTCCCGTGACGGGCCCGACGGTCACCGTGACGACGACGCCGACAAATCCGACTAGAAGCGCTCTCCTACTCTCACACACACATCTTTCTCTCATCCATTTTTTTTTTTCACTTTGTCGCACACACACAGGTTTATATGGAACCTGTGCCCGTGTGCCACTCTTTCGCTTGTGTTTGTGTGTGTTTCCATCCTACTTCCATTCTCTCTCTCCACTGGGCCGCTCTTCGCTACCTTAGCTGTAGCATCATGCTGTCTGCTAATATACTTGGGATTTGTTCTAAATCCTCAGTATTTCTCGTATGGCGAATGTAACGGGCTGACGCTTGTTTTTGTTTAGAACACACTAGCAACTCTAGAACGGCAACCACCGTTTTAGAAGCCATCAACATCCTAGCAACAGACAAGGCCACTCCAAAAATTCATAATTTATTTTAACACTGTCCGTTCCTGACACTTTCATTTTGTTTTTGAAAAGAAGGGTACAACAAGCCTTTCTGTTCTTTTTTTGTTTTAAGCATGTAGTGACAAACCAAGGGCACTTTGCTTCTGATGCTGTTCCTCGTGTGTCCAGCAGGGGGCAGTCTGTGATTGCGTGGAATAGCATTCTACTCTCCATCCTCGATGTTCATGTTGTTTAGTTTGTACAGGATTTTTGCATTCGGAGGACTCTAGATATGCTATCCCACAATGCAATGCTCATAAATGTACTACTGCTTGTGTTCTGTTCTCAAAGACGTGATGACTACCTAGGGTTGTACATACACACTGCATTGTGGGTGTTTTCTAATGAATAGTGTGATCATGGGCAAGATGGAAGTTCCGTTTGTCCATTAATTCCTCTCTCTTTGTTGATTTGGACTGAAACGCTGGTAGATTTTTTTTTTTTGCCAATTTTTTTTTCCCCCAAATTGCCGCGCGGCCTGTTTGCTGTGTTGCGGCCCGGTTTAAATATGTTGATTTACATATAATTTTCTAGGCAGTTTTGTATGTAAAAATCTGTTTGTTTGCCGGAATGCATTGCTGCACAGAAATCAAGATCATTTGCGGTTGATTTAATTCTGAAGTCGTGTAGATGCACATGACAGCGACTGGACGTATAGATCAACTTTCTATGTCCCAGTATAGAAATGTAGGTTTAGCGAGTCTGGTAACTCATTCGCTCGTCCGTCGCCAAAATGTCCTTCCTTTATGCCCCTCTCCCTAATCTCCGAGATGGAAAACTTTCTAGTAGTTATTTTTAAAAACGTGTGTGTGTTGTACTGTATGTAACATGACGTGTTTGATGGAAGTGTATGTTGTTTGTGTTGATATTATAACTTCATTTAAAGAAAATTGTTGGAGGGAGACAAAATGAACGAGAGCTTGAGTCGTAAGGAAATATTTATGGTGCCTTACAAATAAAAGATTCATTGGACCTTTAAATAAAGTCCTGTTGTTTGTGATGTTTGTTTTGTTTCAGTGTGTACACACAAAATACATTAACATACGCATATACACACGGTGGCAGGTGTGGTCCAGCGGGGTTCGAATCCCGGTCCGATGAGTGTTATACGGGCACCATGGCATAAGAGACTACCCACTGCTCCAGAATCAAACAATGCACACTACTGTTCAAAAGTTTGGGGTCACCTAGACAATTTTGTGTTTTCTAAGAAAAGTCACACTTTATTTACCACCATGGGTAAACAGAAAATGTGAATTTCATGTTTCTGGCCATTTCGAGCATTTTATTGACCCCAAAAATGAGATGCACCAGATTCTCAACCTGCTAAAAAGGATGATCAGTTTTATATCTTCTTTAACTAGCTAAACTGTCTCCAGTAGTGCTAATATGATTAAACAAGGGTTTTCCAGTCATCCATTATCATTCTGACACAATTAGCAAACACACTGTACCATTAAAACACTGAAGTGACAGTTGCTGGAAATGGGCCTCTATCCACTTGTGTATTGCACCAAAAACCAGACATTTACAGCTAAAATAATTATTTACCACAATGGCAATGTATAGAATGTATTTCTCATTCGTTTAAAGTTATTTTCATTGACAAAAACAGTGCTTTTCTTTCAAAAATAAGGGCATTTCAAAGTGACCCCAAACTTTTTTTACATGACTGTCAACCGGTGAAGAGCAGACATTGATAAATGAAGAAGTCTCCGGGTTTAACAAGAATTTTAAGAGGTATAATGCCATTATGTTCAAAATTATTCACACTTTAAAGTTGCTAAAACAAGCCTGCTTAAATAATTTGAGTGGATTGGACATGTATAATTAACCCTTAATATAACTACTAAATAGGTATTAAAGATGTACTTAATAGCATGCATATTTTGATTTACTCATTAGAGAAGTCAAAATTTAATTTATTTGGAAATTATTTATATAAAACTGGTTTGGTTTTGATTGGTAATTGCAGGCCAGTTTGTTTTCAGCCTGGTGCAAATTAACACTAAAACTAAAACCAATTTAATAAATGTGGATTTCTTTGTCTTGAGCCTCTGATTCATTTGATAAGTTGCATATGTGTGTACATTAAACGGACATGGATGTACAGAGATGAAGTGTCATTAGCCAGTACATGTAAATCATGTTCCCATTGGTAAGCAATGCTCGTTAACAAATGCAATTGGTCCAGCAATTGGTAAACCAAAATGTAATATATACAATTGTGGTCCGTGTTTGTAGCTTTGACCAGTAACAATACAAATCCTTACCCTTATAATTGGGATTCTAAGTTGTTGTGCGTACATTATAAAAACCTAATGTACTGTTAGCATTAATGTTCTAGCCTGGAATCCCATATGTAATTTCATATAAGCAATCTTGTTTTCATCTAAAACATGATTAAGATCATCACCCAACAAATTTCTCTTGACAATTCTTGGAAAAGAAATCTGCGCTTCTCCGTCTTCATTCCTCTGCTCATTACAGCGTGTGTCTACAATGGACAGGAATCATCATCAGTGCATCTCATTTCCCCCTGCCTGATCTGTTAGTGAGGAAGCGTTGCTTTAGGAGCAGCCATTACCCAGCACGCTTCATCAGCACTGTGTCAGCACATCACCAGCCGCTTACACCGCCATAATTAGGTTATCAATCACTCCCCCATCACCTTCCACCACTCCAGTCCCTCCTCGCCTGGTTCGGATTTCAGGGACCGGATGACACAAACGGGTTCAAATCCCCCAGTCATCCTCGCGTTCTGATTTCACATGTAAAGCAGGATCCGTGCTCTCTCTTTCTGCCTCGATTCTCTCTCTTCATTTCCGTCGGTTGATGGAGATGTGCCCTGTGGCGGCGCGGCCTGACATGATATTTCATTAAAGCCTTTCAGGCGGTGTGCGCACTGTCACTGTCTCTCAATTTTCATTCCTCTGCCTGTCGCCCTTTTTATTTCCGCGACACTGCACTGCACCACACAAATCCTTGGGTAGCGGATGGACTTACACTGCTGTTTGCTCTCCCCTGATCACACTGACCAGTTGTTAGATTGGTCACTAATCACATTGACATATAGAAATGGTTTCTTAATACTCCAGATACGTGTCCCATCTTGGGCCTAGAGATGCGCAGGATCAGCGGTTCATAAAATAGATGGAGGGTCTGATGGATGGACAGAGCGGGATCAATTATTAATTCCACAAATACAATCAAACATATATAGAACCAAAACTTTGTATGCATATCTATTTAAAAAAAAACGTCTGTTGTAATTGTTTTCAAAATCAGGTTGTTCGGTATGATTCCAGGTTAAATCATACAGCCATAAAGCAGCATTTAAATGGAATATAATGTGATGTTTAACATTAGATTACTTAATTCGTTGTGTTGGGTTTATGTCACCTAATCGATGTCATGTGCATGATTTCGTTCAGCTCGTCTGAGTTTGTTAGTAAATGCTAGTCTGTTGGTAAGCTAATGTCATCGCTACATCTGTGTTCTGGCATATATGTGCGTGTTTAGACATGAACTCGAGTCGTCTTTGACTCTACGTGTGGATGTTAACTCATAAATATTAACATGTGCCTACTCGTTTTATCCACCCGTTATAACGACTTCATTACGGGGGTAAGGACGCGTTCACGACTACATTACCCAAAATGCCGCGTTTACGCAAGCGAGACACCCCGCGCTAAACTTACACTTCACGATTGGCTCAACTCAATGGTTTTGTCATGACCCAACGTGGGCAACTGATAACCCATTGGCTCCGACGGATTCCGTTACCCAATCCTGAGCTGGTGCTTTAGAAACGTCAATGACGTCATGTTTATACAGGTTGTTCTGTTTTTATTATAAACTACATGACGTTTGCTGCTTTGGTTATTTCAGTGTCGCTTAACAATATGGCTATGCACGTATCACCTAATATTTTATACGTAAATGCTATTTTCAAAGAACGACCTTTCGCTCCCGGGAGATCGAACCTGCGTCCGCAGCTTTCGAGGCAACACATTTGAGAACCGCTGTGCCTTTTCTTTTCATTTGCCATTTATCACCCGGTATTTTCCTCTCAGCTCTCTTTTAGGGTTTTATGAATCCAACACCCTATCTGTTGCCAGCCTAATGGTTTCGGTCTCTAGCAAACTAACATTATTAATATTGTTGTTGTTGTTGTTGTTGTTGTTATTATTATTATTGTTGTTATGATTATTATTATTATTATTATTATTATTATTATTATTATTATTATAGTTTTAGGTATTATAATTAAAATAGTACAGTATGTGATTTCTTTTTTCGAATGTATACAGTTAAATAAAAAAACAAATACCAAAGCACGCGCGCTTTCTTAATCTTAAGAAACCTCTTAACCCTATACATTTACATTTTATTCTATACTTTACATACGTAACACCCTGTTCTTCACTGCTTAGGAATCTGGAATTTGCATTAGACTTTCTGAATCTATGTTGCGGTCTGTTTCGTTGTTTAACTGCAGTGTTGACACACATGCTTTCGGTTTATTACTGTGGGTGTGATAATAACAGCTCTCCTACGATAGAGACGTAGCTAACGCGACCGCGAAGATTTGAATCGCGGCGAACCGACTCTTTTGAATCACTCCGCCTTCGTGTGCGAGCAGGTCAGCGCTGTTTATGCTCCTGTGATCTTCGGCGCGCGCCCCGCGTGCACGCGCACAGCGCACGGGATGATCCAGTTACAATGTAGCGCGGCGCAAGCGTGCGTCATGAAGAGGCGCAGCGTTTGATCCGACCGACGAAAACGATATTAAACTTTTAATCGGATACTATCGAATTCCACGAGCATTCGAGGACGGCGGGTGTTGGGAGAGCGAAGGACGGTTCTGTTTTACGCATCGGAAGCGGGGATCGGCATCGGATTGGCGATTCCGGACTACGTCTTGACCATCACGAGCCCCGTGAATGACCTCCAGGAGCATGTACCCTCACGGAAGACCCCAGGTACCGCGGGAAGGGGTCGCGCGCTGTTGAGCCGTGCGCGGGCCCGTTTAGCAGGCGTTATAGTTCGGTGTTAGGGTCGGGGTTAAGGTCACAATGTAGAGTTAATCACAGCGATTAATGCTTCAGTCTGCGGAAACAAACGCGACTCGAGTCCCGTCACATTTTATCAGTGTGAGCCGTCTTTTAGTGGCACTGCGATTATTTATGAACCACTTTTCTTCTAGTGTGCGCGCGCGCGTGTGTGTGTGTGTGTGTGTGTGTGCGTGTGCGTGCGTGTGTGTGCTAAAATTGAGTTTACATCACACATTATTACTCATAAATGTATGTTCTATTAAGCATGTGAAAAAGTTTTCACACACAAGCGCACAGTTTTTCTAAGCAAGTACTGTGGGTTGTTTAATGTGACACACACACACACACACACACACACACACACACAATTCCATTTCTGGGTTACGTGGAGCTGGCACCTATCTCAGCAACTGATGCAGGACACACACGTCCTGGATTGGCGGCTGACCAATCACAAAGCAGATGTGTGTGTCCAATGGGCTATTTTCCAAACTGACCTCACCTGAAGCGCACAGAGGAAACCCACAAATGACCGGAGAACATTCAAACTGCACAGAAAGGTCCCGACCGGGATTCAAACTCACACCTCTTGCTGTGGTTCACCCACTGCCTTCTTTGTATACATAGATACGTATATGTATAATGATTTAAGAATGCAAGGAAATCTTAATTTCTGTAGGCGCTAGTGTTGTGACAGTATTGACACGTATCGTTGCCTAAGTTTACATATACTTATATTCATATACAGTACAAAAGAAAGTTATGTGAAGGCGACAGGACAATCACCAGAGTCTGTGGTGTTTAGGAGAAGGATGGATGGATGAATAAATGTTTTGTTTGACTTGCTACATATGGATCCAGGCCATCCTGCTCGCCACTGCAAATGTCATGCTTCATCCTTGTCACTGGGCAACACGATACCACACACACACACACACACACACACACGCACGCACAAACACTTCAAAGCCACCTTTGCAGTGATGGCATGTTA
This sequence comes from Paedocypris micromegethes, assembly GCA_028031935.1. Lineage (NCBI taxonomy): Eukaryota > Metazoa > Chordata > Actinopteri > Cypriniformes > Paedocypris > Paedocypris micromegethes. The sequence goes on from CM051503.1 coordinate 21,892,438, forward strand.
TTACAGGCCTGTGCACTGAAGGCCTGTGGTTTGATGGTTCCACGCAAGAGCTTTAAAGTGAAGAATGTACGTGTGTGTAATGAACGACCTTTCTAGAGTGAGCAAATACGTTTGTCTTTGTTGTTTGGTGGTGCGGAAGGACAGTGTGTTTGTGTGTGTTTTATATCCGGTCAGATCTGATACTGGATTCTCACATTCTCCTCTAATGTCCAATAACACCTGATTAGCAGCGAAGCATTTCCTGATCTCCCAGTTTAGGAGTAATACTCCTCCTGAGACTGTAAACGTAGGTGTTCGATTATGAGTATGAGTGACACAAGCTGTCACAAAACAATCATAATCTTTGAGCAAAGCATTGTAAAGATATGCTTATTTAGGCATATATATCGTGAAGTATAGCATCATAGCAAGACGATAGAAATTTGGGGGGCGTGGTGTTGTAGTGTTGTCCGCTTTGATTGGTTGGGTGATTGGTTGTCTACCAATCCAGGATGTGTCCTTCTTTCTGGCCCAGAGTTGCTGTTATTGGCTCCAGCTCCTCATAACCCAGAAATGGAAAAAGACTTCTGAATGCGGAAGGATGGAATCAGAATGCTTTTTTTTTGTGAAATTCTATAAATGTAGAATATGCAATGTAATTATTTTCATGGAAAAAAAAATACAGTAAAAGTTCAAGGTGATTTACAGTATATACAGTATAAGGAGCTTTTCACATCAGACTATGTCAAAGCAGCTGTACAGAAACATAAATACCACAATAAATCACAGCCACGGCAACAACAACAATAAATCACAAACACACTCGCGTGTTTTTACATGTGTGGTAACATTCATACAAACACAAATAAATGCACATTTTTGTTTAATTCTAAATTGTGTTCTCACACATCTCAAACTCATAACAGAATAGAATTTAAAACTGTAATATTGAAAACAAGTACAGTAGTACAAATGTTATAATAAATTATTGACATATTAGTGCAGACATACATATTACAGTAAACAACAGTATTTGGTCATAAAAGGTAGTATCAATTTAATAAAATGTATAATTCACAATCCAGCTCCTTGTCACCCAGAAATGGAAAATTCGATAGAAATATTAGGATAGATTGACAAATCAACAATCCACAAGATTATGTTTTATGATTTTGGTTAATTTAATTAATTATAATTTTAGAAGTGGCAAATATGCGCAAACATCATCTAATCAAGGATAAAACAGGACGTTGATGTTGCCAATGTTGCACTCAAAACTGACTAGAAAAGTTGAAGTGATCCATTTACAGTAGCCACAATCCGTTTCAGTTTCAGAGTCTACCAATAAATGCCTGATTTGTCAACGCTACAAGTTCTTTAGCGATAGTTGTGTACAAGGGTGTGACAATATATTGTTGTATGACATTTTTGCATTACAAAAAATGTTCGATACACCTTTAATTCCAGTTCACAGATCTGACGACTCGTCACGCACGTTTCATTTAACGCCAGCCACAAACATCCCCGGAATGTTTCTGCTTTTAACTTCCTGCTTTTCCAGCAACATAAGTCTAATTGAAACCACAATGGAGGAAGCAGGATTCTTTGAGGATGTTTCATAAGATACATTACACCTACACCACAAAGGATAACCACAGAGATTTGTGGTTGTTTGTACCAAACTCAAACAGCTTCATTATAACGTTGCTATTTTTTGTTGACATCGAGTCAAAAAATAATTTTTGTGATAAAGAATAAAGTCTCAAGTTTCATGAATTATTCAAAGCATTGAGAAGCAATTAACCAAAATGTGCCAATCCGATATGCAATATTGGTGCTGGTTTGCCCATTTTGTCAGATATGAGATCAACTGTAAAAGCTCAACATAACTTGCAATTATATAATATTCTTATAACTATCCATAAAGCGTGAGACTTCCCATATATTTTTTATCAGTGTTTGCGTTTGTATCTTTGTATCCCACATCATAGAGTCTAAAAGGTCTGCAGTGTACCATGTTAAATGGTTAAACTGGCTGGGTTACCAATAAGTAATCACAAAAAGTGTTAACTAAGTTGGTAAAGAAATTATATTTATTGTTTCTTAGTTTTTTTTTCCTCTGATAACTGATAACTGAATCTCGATAACTAAAAACATCAGTATTGAAAGCGAAAAGCAGATTAGAGCGTCCCTGATATTGACGATCTTTTGAGCTAATCTTGACACACCAGTCATGAAGGATCAGAGGCCATAAAATAAATGTATCTTTTATTAGATTTATTTTTCCTTATCGAGCAGGAGGAACAAACCAGGGTCATCACATGTCAGATGTCTTCCGAGCTCTAGTTTTGGTGAGTAGGATTGCAGTAGTTTTTAGTTACGATTAATAGCCGCGGATATAGAACATTTGAGGTTTGAGAGCAGTGCATCATGGGTGTGTGTGTGCCGACTGCTGAGCCATTGCTTAAGTGCAGTAATGAAGCTGTTGCTTAAGTTTCTTCTTGAAGATCAGTGTTGTGTCTGAGGGAATTTTCTGATGGATGTGAGTGTTGCGCGTGAGGTGTGTGTGACAGATGGATGACGTCGCGCTGGTAAACGGTGTGTGAGCCGTGTGTTTTTCACCATCTGCGCTGTATTTCCTCTCATTACGACGATGGTGTGAATGATCAGAAATCTGCTTGCTCTTGATTCCACACTCTCCACAATGAATGTTTGCCGAGACTATGCAGTGATTTATCTTGGTTAAAAAATATTATTTTTTGTTGTAAATTTGTTTTAATTTATTTATGATCTATGCCGGTATATTGAGTGCTGAGGCTGGCGAAATGATTCTTTGATTCTCTGCTGCGTTTCTAAGGACCAATGAAAAGACTCAGAATGCTGCATGAATTTGCATATGGTGACCTTTAACCTCAGATAACCTGATGAACCTCAGATGAAGCATAAAAATTCATTTAAATCAGTGCTTATTGAAGTCTATCTATGCTCTATGGTGATCATCTTAAGTATAAAGAAATCTGCATGGAATCTGCAGCACATTTCAGCATCTTCTCTCTTTTTTCCACCCGGAAGCAAGGAGTTTCTCTTAAAGAGCTTCTTTGGGGAAAGGTCTTCCAGTATTTTCAAGTCAGATGTTTGTGGTAGGCAGCGGTCACGTTGGCTTGGTCGATCTATTTACGTGATCGGTTGGAGTTTGTTGGAGTTCTCATGTGAAAGCACTATTCCATCGTTTTGTAAAGACGAATGTTCCTTCATGCTGGATGATCTTCTGCCGTCGGGTTTTGTACTCGTTTGTTGAGTCAAAGCACTTCATGAGATTCATTTGAGTTGGCAAACGTCCGTCTATGTTGGCGGCAAAATAGTTTCTGCTGAGAAAATTAGCTCACGTGGTCCAGCAGATCCGGATACTTGATTTGTGTCCATGTGATTTTGAGCCATCCATCAAATTTCCATCACTTGCTTCATTTCTGGGTCACGGTGTCTGTCTCTGCAACTCTGGGCCTGAGATGTAAAACAGATCCAGATGAGATTGACTCAGATGAGATTGATGAGATTCATCATCACCACACCGGTTCCATGTAGACTGGACCCTTCCGAGACTGAGAGATACGAGACTCAAATGCTTCCCACTCACCGATTATCTGAGGTAAAAGGTCACCGTACGCTATTATATGCAGACAATCTGAGGCTTCTCATTGACACTTAGAAAGAACAGTAGCGAATCAGACTCACTGGGCGGAACCAAGCGTGTGCAAGAAACCAAGATGATGTACTCGTGTTATTGTGGAAAATTAAAGAATTTAGTTACTACTTTTAGAATGTGTATCATTTATATGTAAAAAAAAATTAAATGTTTCGGTTAAAATAAATGTAACATTTTTTAAATACATTTAGTTACAAAATCGAATAATAATAAAAAAAACAGTAAAGCATTTACCCATTTGGTTCTGAACCCTGTGTGTGTGTGTGTGTGTGTGTGGTGTGTCCGTGTCCTCTCATCCTCTCATCAGAGGCGTATTGTGTACAGAGACGTAACAAGCTGCTCATCAAAACTGATGTACAGCACTCGAGCCATTACACATCTGCTGTCGTTGGTCTCTCTCTCTCTCTCTCTCTCCTCTGTTTTTGCCAACTGCAGCATGGGCACAGAGAGCATTGATTGGGGACACAGCAGGTTCATATGTGTTTTGCACACACGGCTGTTCCTGCTCATGTATTTGTGCCACATGTGCTGAATATTTCAGCAGCCTCTGGTTATTCACGGCTCTGTGGACCCCACACCTCTCTCTCCCCTCTCTCTCTCTCTCTCTCTCTCTCTCTCTCTCTCTCTCTCTCTTCTTTCCTTATCTAACTCCCTGTTCTTTTTTTCTTTCTTTGTTTTTTCCTCTCACTTTATCTCTCTTCCTATCCCTCAATCTTTCACTTTCTCTTTTGTTCTTGCTTCCACTTTCTTTCTCTCTCTCACTCACTCTATATCTCTTTCTGTCTCTCTCTCTCTCTCTCTCCCTTTCTCTCTCTGCACAGTAAACAGTGTGAGATAGATGACTGCGTTCTTTCAATGCTGCTGTGAAACCAACTGTGTGTGGAACAATTCATGTCTCTGTGACGCTGTACAACTCTCAAAACGTTTCGTGTGTGTGTGTGTGTGTGTGTGTGTTTGTGTTATTTTGTGTTGATTCCATTATGTATATACGCATCTACAGACATATAATAGTAAAAGTGTACATTTCTCTATTTTTATATTTGTGCCCAAACCATGTTTCGGCTCCCGGTAAATGACATAAAGATTGTTTGGTGCAATAATCCAATAATCCAAAAATAGAGGTGGTGGTTCTGAATGTTTAATACGTGATATGCATGTGCATTATAACCTTTAGCAGTAAAAACAGGGGAGTGTGTGTGTGTGCGTGTGATGATCTTCATCTCCTTGATTATTGAATATGAGCCTGCGGCCGGTCGCGTGCTTTAGATAAAGCTGAAGCAACAAAGACGTGATTGTCAGAGGCAGCGATGTAGAAAGTGTCTCTGTGTACGTGAGCGATCAAGCACTTCTTTGTCCGGTAAGAGTGTGTGCGTTTGTGTGTGTGTTGCTCTCCTCAAAAGTAATTTCATCGAAGTGTCTTAAGATTAAAAATAGGGTATTTTTTAAGCATACACTATTAACTGTAACTAAATTTGATTCATTTGTGGACGGTAAATGTAGAGGTTGGCTACAATAAATGAATTTAGCTTTATTGTCAACATGAGCAATGTTGCTCATTCTTTAGAATGACTGGAGGACAAGGCAAAGTGTAAAATGTCCAGATAGGAAAGACGAAAGAAGAAACGCAAAAAATAAAAAAACGTGGATCATGCTTAGCAGGAAAATGAAAGAATTTGAAGTATCGTTACTTCCTTCGACATCTTCATTTCTACTTAACTTGTCTTTTTTTGTCTCGATTTTGACGATTTCTGGTTCCGCTACTATTCAGTGACTGTTTAGGATGCCTGGGGAGCAGAGAATGCTTTGCCGGCCCTATTTTGTTCTCATTTTTATGATTTCAGACTTACACATATGTACACACATGTTCTTATGCATGTGTATTGTTTATTTGTGATGTTACATTTACGCCAATTTTTGAATAGACTAAAATATATATTAAAGTCCAAAAGTCTAAAAAAAATTGTAATTTATTAATAATATAATTTTTACCTGTGTGTATGTGTGTGTGTGCGCTTGCGACTTTGTTATGTCATGACCAAAACCCACACTGCAGCCGATATGTGAACTGACCATTCGCTTCACACTTTGGCCGAGGCGAATGCGTACGTAACATCCTGTGCCGTTCGCACTGTGTTTCAGGCTCCGCTGGTGTCCGGTCACGCCGGCATGAAATTCACCGTCCTGGAGACACTGGACCATATAAAAGAGGAATTCCAGCTGTTCCAGGCCCAGTATCACAGGTATTACTGACCATCAAGGAAGAAAAAAAAAACAATCCTATCTATCTATCTATCTATCTATCTATCTATCTATCTATCTATCTATCTATCTATCTATCTATCTGTCTGTCTGTCTGTCTGTCTGTCTGTCTGTCTGTCTGTCATCGCATTCATTTGCATTTCTGTTTGTATTGTTGTGAATCTTAACTGTCTATCAAACTGTCTTTCCATGTACGTATCTGTATTTCTATCTAACATCTGTTTATCACATTATTGTTTATCTGTTCACATATCCTTTCATCTTTATTTCTGTCTGTCTATTTTTCTACATTGCTGTCTATCTTACTGTCTCTCTGTCTGTCTGTCTGTCTGTCTGTCTGTCTGTCTTTCCATCTATTCATTAGTATTTTTGTCTGACTGGCTGATTGTCTATCTTTTTGTTTGTACTTGTGTCTGCCTGTCGATATTTCCTTCTACTTCTCTACCTTTTCATCTGTATTTAATCAGTCTTCCTGTCTGTCTGTCTATTTGACTTTCTGTGTGTCTGTTTTTTCCATCTTTCCATCTATTTACTTGAAATTTTGTGTCTTAACCGTGTCATTTTCTCTGAGCGTTCTCGGTGTCAGTGTTTGCATGTCGCTCGTGTGATTATGTGGTGAATTTGGATGGTTGTAGATCACCTGTGCAAAGCTGATGAGATTAACCAACTATAATGCTCCAAAATCTCTACAGCCACTCGAAACGCTTGGGTTTGCTGATAGAGACTATTAGCCGCCATCCCGTTAGCCTAATCTGCGTAGTCCCATTAGCGCCAATTACAAAAGATACCACAGATCTTTCTTTAGAAGCGTTTGAGAGGCGAACATCCCCGTACTTGTCAGGCCTGATCAGCTTCTGGAGACTAGAACCAGGGGACGACAGATCTAGAGGTGGTTGAGTTCTGAGACACTAGCCGCGTGTGACTTCTCGCTCTTCCTGTCTTTCAGTCTCAAGCTGGAATGTGAGAAGTTGGCGAGTGAGAAAACCGAGATGCACAGACATTATATCATGGTGAGAGAGTCTTATAGCCGCATTACCCATAATCCCCAGCGTGACGGAGATGATTGCTGTTTTTTCAAATGCAGATGTCATGTTGCGTGCGTTTAATAACAAAAAACAGCAGCATTTATTTTTACATATACAGATTACTTACATTTACAGATTGATATCTGCGCATCTTAGTTTAGTGATGATAAATATTAGGAATGATATTAATAATTCTCTACAATATGTATTCCCAAATCTGTTCTCAATTCTTCTTTTTCTATATCTCAAGTAAATGGTTTTATTTTTTTTTTTCATGTTTTATTTTAAAAAGAAAAATGACTGAAATCATTTGTTCTATAGATTTACAGAAAGAACTAAGTAGCATCTCTGTTAAGCTAGGTTCTGTTTTTAGTCATCAAAAGCTCTATAATTTGCATTAGTTTTTTTCTTGTTTTTAAACCACAATGTCTGTCATATGCATTGGTTTATTACCACTGGGTTTGACTGAAAAGACACAGAATTAGAAGTTATTTATTTCAAATGGTTTTTTAGTTTTTTTGTTTGGATCTCTCTCATTCAAACATTTTTTCTTTTCTCCCGCAGTATTATGAAATGTCTTATGGATTAAATATTGAAATGCAGAAACAGGTGAGACACGCACTCTCAGACATAGAGGAACATATGCTTAGAAACAAATACAAAGAATCATATACAGAAAGCCTGCAGATGGGAACAATAAGAGTGGAACATATGCAGAGGAACATACTATTTATATATATATATATATTTTTTTTTTTTATAATTAATTAATTAATTTATTTATTTATTTATTTATATACAGGCAATCTTATTGAGTGATTGAGTTATATACAGGGGAACATATAGAGTTGAACATACTATATACACTGGACCTTATACAGAACAACTATACACAGGGTGATTATGTATATGTATATGTGATTGGACATATACAGTGAAGCATTCTGTATAGAGTGGAATATATACAGTGGAGCATACTATATACAGTGAAACATACTACGTATATACAGGCAATCAATAGAATGTAACATATATACGTACTATATAGGAACAAGCAAACATTTACAAGGGAACAAATGTAGATGCAAATCTAAAGAGCAAAATACACTGCAGAGCCTATAAAGGATGTAACATTCCATACAAATGACATATGAGAACATATATATGTTACACTTGGTGAATGGATTTACATTATTTACATTAGTTGATCCCTGGGATTTAGTCCTGAGACTTGATGGAGCTGAATTTATAAATAAGCATAGAAAACAGGATAATACTTGATATAATATCTTCTACAGTGTCAAGAATTTAACAAAATGTTTAAAATGAACATTTTGCACGTGTGTTGTGAGCACGCAGGGAATCTACTCTAGACAAAAACAGGCATTTAATGTAACTACAGGTTCTGTTGATACATAGAGGAACTGAAGCTTCCTACAGATCTGCGTTCCTCTGCTTTCATATGTTAGAGCTTGTGAGAAAGCGCGTATCCACCCGATGTGCTTGATTTACTGTTTTGTTGAGTATTTACAGGTTTTAAGCCTGACTACTCCACATGAGCAAACACACACATGCTCGCACGCTAGAGTGGGCTAATCCAGATAAGACCCCTGCATCACTCCTCGTTTTCCAGGCCATCTGCTGGAAATGCCTGGATTTCAGATCCTATGTGGGTCAGAGTGTGTGTGTGTGTGTGTGTGTGTATGTTGTGTGTTGATAGCACCTCTGGGGGTCAGGAAAGTCCATGTGTGTTTTCAGCTGCTTCAGTCTGTATTTGTTTTCAGTCACATGATGTTACGTCGCCATGTTTAGTGGATTTTATTAGTAGGATATTTGCCCACTTTGTTCGCTTATTTTAACATGAGTTTATCAAATATAAGAACTTTTTTATTTCCACAAATGTTTCTGTCAATTTGACTAAACACTTTGTTTTAATCTAAACAAAGTCGTAAAGTAAATCATTGTTCTTCACTGAAAATACTTGACAAAGACAACGAAATAAAGATTTTATTGTGAACATTTTCATAAAAGCCCACAAAATTGGATCTTCTTTTTTATTTTTTATATTTGATATTAAATGGGAAGTTTTTTTACTTTAAAACTTCTTTTTAAGTTTTAAAGTGAACTTTTACATCTCAAATTGGCCAAAGCACAAGCATCTAAGGTGGATGACCTGACTCTGAAATCTAACTATAAAAGAAGATGCATAATTATAACACATTAAAAAACATGAATATATATATATATATATATATATTATATATATATACATATATATATTCAGTCGACTCGACTTAATCGGGCCACATCGGGACCAGACCTTTTAGCCCCAATTAAGCTGTGCCAGACACGCCCCCTTCTCTAAACCCCGCCCACCCCGATCACTCCGCTTTCATAATTGGCCGAAATAACATTAGAAGTGAATAAAAAAAGTATTAAACCCTTTATTTTTCTCAAAACATAAATACAACATAGAACTATCGTTTTCCATGATGGTGCATTTGAAATGCAAGCTGAGCAAATTAAATTTGAGCATTGAAAGAACCTGTGCAATCTGCCTTGACGCGTCCTGCCTAGACGGTTCTGAATAAAGTCATCACACATATCGGACAAGCGAAGCCGTTTTAACATGTTCTGAGCAGACTCGCTAGATGCGCCGCTCTCGGAACGCTGAGTGTTATCCAAGGCTGGTGCGTCTCTAGTCATGAATGATTTCATCTTCGGTCCAAGATCATTGGTGATGCTGATAAATGCTCTGTTTAGTGACAGAGTTAGACTAAAAATGCGTTAGACACGCATCGCCACGGAATTATGTGTGTTTACCTTTGTATATTTATTTACATATGCATTATGTGCATGTATGTACAGCAAAAATATAAATTTGAGTGGAGAGGAATGTATAAATTCTAAACCAATGTTTGATTAAAAATCAATGTTTGATTTTTGCATTCAGTTCCTTTAAATGTCGAGTATTCTTTTACTGTACTGTAGTTTTGTTTATTTTAGTTCAACTCAACTTATGTTTTTGTAAAATTTAAGTCACTTTGTTGGCTTGGTGAAATGGAAGCACACAAGTTGAGCCAGCTATTTGGCTTAATTTGAAGAAATTGATAGACTGTTCAGTCTTGAAATCAGATTGGTCAGTGACATTTATTATGAACTTGCATGACTTCAACCATTTTTCCTAGCACTAAATCAGCGCAGAATGCGCGCGAACCGCGTCACCGGTCGTATCACGAGCGTTAGCATCCGCTGCGTACCGCCCTTGACCTGACACACTATAACAGCTGGCCAAGCAAACCAACCAACCAGACTGCGACGTGCTTGACGAGAATCTGATCTTTCTGCAGGCGGAGATTGTGAAGCGGCTCAGTGCGATCTGCTCTCAGATCATTCCTCTCCTGTCTCAAGAGGTGAGTGCACACACAACACATGTTTTATTCACAGCCCAGGTGACCACCCTCAGAAAGCCTCCATCAATATTTCATTCCGTTCTTTTAGAAGCCGGCCCGAGTGGATAGGCTTGTTTTGTAATGGGCGCTCGGCGTAGTTTGTGGTTTTGGATCATGGGATGTGCTGCTGCTTCTCGCGCTAAATTTGCATGTTCTGTCTTGATTGTGTGATATCGTTTTGTGGTTTGTGGTTGTGTCGCACGCAGCATCAGCATCAAGTGGCTCAAGCGGTGGAAAGATCCAAGCACGTCAGCATGGCCGAGCTCAACGCCATAATTGGAGTAAGTTCTTTTTTTTTCACTTTGTTTATCCTGATTGAGCAAATATTAATTTGCGGTGTTTCCAGTAAATGAGCTCTCAAATATATGTTGTACACAAACTAATAATGTGTAAAATCCCCACATCTTACCTGGAAAACAAGGATTCCTATTTCCATAAATAAATTTGCAATATGGACTGATTGAAAGACAGACGGATAGATTAATAACAGACTGATGGATATAAACAGACAGAGAGACAGACAGACAGATGAGATGGTCTTACATACAAAAATGGATAGATGGACATACAGTTACACAGACTAAGAGTCAGTTTTTTTTTTTTTTGCTTTGCAGTGTAAAATTATAATTTAACAAAAACTGTTACATTTTTATGATTCTTAGAATGGTTTTATTATTTTAGTTCTAGGAACCTATAAAAATAGGAATATAAAAAAAATGAAAAGTTCTTATTTTCATTAGCCCAATTTCATTTTTTCATAGACCAGAGATCTGATGCAGGTCGTGTTACCTTACCAAATGGAGATGCTGTTTTGTGCCACCTAGTGGTTCATTTAAGAAATACAGCGACGCTAAAATACGTATACTATTCGTCACATCTTTTATCTTGTGCACACACACAGCTTGTGGTTAACTGAAATCTTATTTTATGCACTTTGTCTCTGTTTGTAGCAACAACAGTTCCAGCATCTGTCCCATCATGCACCAGGCTTCCCGCTGACCCCACACCCCTCGGGACTGGCTCTGGGAGCGGGTGCAAGCCTCATGGCTCTGCCCGGAGCTTTTCCGTTCCCACCTCACATGGCTCCGAAAGAAGACCTCACCCACCCCGAGTCTATGGACTCCCGAGGTACCAGAGCACTCGAAAACATTGCACTCCATTATAAAATGTTGAAGATTCTAAATTCTTGTGGTCAAGTTTTACCATTGGTAACCGTGAGGCTTCAACATAATCTTTCCCTTCAAACTGGCTAAACTGATTGTATCAAATTATTTATTTAAATGTATTAATTCTATTAGTTTAACACATTTTTTTAAATAATTGTTTTAGCATTTTATGATTCTTTAAGTCCAAACATTTTCAGTTAAAATATTACATTACATTTGTAAAATGAAAATTTGAACAATAAATGTTCATATTTCTTGTTCATTTTCTGTTATATTTTATATATATTTTTTTTTATTCATTTAAAAGAAACATGTCTTCAAATTATACAAAGAAAATATACAAAACATCTTATTTAAGGATAATAAAGACAATAATGTGAAACAATATGTGTAATACGTTGTATTAAATCATCTTACATATTATACATATGTAAAAAATAAACATTTTACATATACATTTTTACATTTAATAATTTACAAAGAGTGAAAAACACTTCTTCTAAAAAAGAAAAAGTTCTACAGACTTCAGTAAGTGAGTGTTTGTGTTTTGTGTGTGTTCCTGCAGATGGAGCAATGAACCGGGTGAGATTCTTCATTCTCTACTGAAGCTAAGAACCACTTTAACGTTTCTACTACTATTTTACGTTTGAGTTTCTTCAGCAATGTATTAATATTTTATAAACGAATAATTACATTTGCATATTATTAATACATAAAAATTAAAACACTTGTTTTTTCAGCGTAATAATATTAGTAGTTTACATTTTTACCTTTTTATTATCTAAAATTCAATGTGTTTAAGTAATAATAACTAGCATTTTGTTATAATATCCTTTACATATGAACCTAATTTCATATTCTAACAATTTACAAAATGTTATATTTACTTACATTTTATTATTTTAACTTAAGTGACATTTAAGTAATAATAACTAGCATTTTGTTATAATATCCTTTACATATGAACCTAATTTCATATTCTAACAATTTACAAAATGTTATATTTAATTACATTTTATTATTTTAACTTAAGTGACATTTAAGTGTATTAAATAGTTTATATGAAAGCTAAATGTTAATATAAAAACAAAAATTATAATAATATGCTAATAAAATACAGTGATGGTGATATGTGTGTGTTTGTTTTAGAGTGGCAATGGTTCACCAGTAGGCTATCGCTCAGCTGGTCTTCGTCTGGGTCTTCCTCCTCCTCATTCTTCCTCCTCCCCTCTCAGTGCTGATACCGACAGCAAGCGCAGCAGCTCCGATCAGATCAATACTAGTCGATCACGCCGGGTAATTAGATTTCACAGCATTTTCGCATCATACACAAGTACTTGCATCCACTTGCATATATAGAGTTCTACCGATCTTAAAAAATCTCATGATAGGCTGGAGATCATGGTCATTTCTGGTTTTCTTATAGTTTTCATTTAAAGAACTAGAACCACAAAATGCTGCTCGATCTTCTAAATTAATGTGTGCTGTATTCCCTTCAGGATAGCGGTGGTAAGAATGAAGACGCTGTAAGAAGAGAAGACAGTAAAGAGGTGTGGAGATTCTTTCATTAGTATTCGCAGCCAATGTTCAGAACACATTCATCCATTGATAGCAACTTCCAAATTCTTGACTCGGGTTTTCAACTGGGCTCACATGGTTAGCCGAGCCAACCTCTGGAACACATGTTGGAGTACTAGAGTCACAAAAAATCGAAATTTAAATTGAAAACTCCAGGAATCTTTGACTCCAGAACATATCTGGTTTGAAAACATGAAAAAAGTATTTAAATCCACCATAAATGCACTTTCAATGATTAGGAATAGAAAAATAAGTTGAAAACATTTTTTGAACTTTATTGTCATTTAACATTTTATCCAAAGCGACTTACATGTCATTACAATTTTTACAACTCATCAAATTCCTGCTTTCCCTGGGAATCAAACCAGTGATCTGGTGTTTCAAACACCTGAAGCACAAACACAAGAGGCTGAAGACAAATCCACACAGAGAATCAGGTTTATGTAGATTAGCTAACAGGTGAAACTAATTAAACTGATTACACGGGTGAAAATCAGTGGAGACAAGTGTACAAGCTATATCCTCAGTCACATAGTTTAGTTAATTTTTGTAAAATATTTAATTAAGTTTTTTGGTATATTTGGTATATCATATGCTTCACGTAAAAGGCACGTTAAATAGCACCATCCAATTAGTGTTGTAATTCTCAAACATCCAGTCATTTTTTTAGGTCATGTTTTAATGACACAGACTGTTGAGTTTATTAGGCTTTCAATGCATTAATTCATTAATTAATTATTATCATTTTCTATCTTATTCTCTGTATGTATATGCATTGTCTATGTATGTGCGTGATTCAGGGCCCGTGAAGAAGCGCGCACAAAGCCCTTTTGCAGAACTTCTTATCTGACTGTGAACCGATAACTCCTCTAACACCTGGACTTTCTAACTTTCGGTTTAGATGTGTAGATCCATTGTCCGAATGTGAGAAAACCTTGACTGTTGCTGGGTGATGGCAAGGGAGGAACTCTCTTTCATCTCTAGCTTTCTGATCTGTGACTCGCTGATGCTGAACTTTGCTATTCTTTATGAGTTTAATAAACGGGAGTCTGGGAGAATTTCAGTTAGATGTAGAAGAAACAGACGGAACGGAGAGCGACTGAAGAGAGAAAGATTTGAGAACTTCCCAGACTCAATTGATTTCACAAACCATGTGTTGAAGTCTTTTATTTTTAGAACTAGTTTCGAGACGGCAAGATCCATCTAGCGGTTAAGCGAGATACCGCTCTTAGAACCTGACACAGACTTTACTATGAATTTAGCATTTTTTTACAAAAAATTTACTTTGTGCTATATTATATTGCAACTAATTGTACTAAAAGTAAGACCAGAAGTTTTTATTTTATTTTGAAACAACCCCCCACACACACACACACACTCAAACAACTATTATAGAAGCATCATAAGTCACTTTTATTAATACTCTGGAGTGTATTGGTGTTTTCAGAAGAACACTTCGCCCGCCAGAGTCTCTCCCCGATCAGCCGAAGGCAACGGACTGAGCAGTTCTCCGCTCCTCCGGAAGAATCCGTCCAGAGAAGGTTCTTCCTCACCTCGTTCTCCATCCCGATCACCCACCCTCTGCTCCAGCCCTTCCCAGGTAACTATTCCTTACAGAAAGACTAACCTCTTTTCATTCAGTCTAACTACCGTTATATCACAGTGTATTTAACAAATCTATCGAGAGAAGACCAGAGAATATTCAGTAATTCATAATTTTAATGCACACATTTATAGAGAGTGTGTGAGTTGAGTTGGTATATGTTTTTTTTTTTTCATTGGTGGAACATGTTCAGTGTTCAGATGCAAACAATGGGTAACAGTGTTGGACTTGAGTTCAAGAGGTTGCCGGTTTGAATTCCAGGCTAGTAGGTGCCCCAACTTAAATGAATTGAATTGAATTGAATTGAATTGAATTGAATTGAATTGAATTGAATTGAATTGAATTGAATTGAAAAAGCCTTTAATTGTCCCACAGCGGGGAAATTTCATGTCACAACAGTGGAAACAAATTTAAATAAATAAACAGTAGAAGCAAATTTAAATAAATAAACAAACATGACCATAACCACAAACACAAACCATAAATGAATAAGTAGTGTTGCACGTCATAAACACAGTTCCAGTCACTAGTTTAATTTTAAATTGTGGAGTCTAATCGCAGCAGGTAGGTTAAATGTCCTTGGGATAGAGACTGACCCCCACATGCTCCCCAGCCACGACTTAAGCTTCCCGGGTTTGTGTGTGTTCATTGCTCGGATGGGTCAAATGCAGAGACAATTTTGCCACAGAGGGATTAATTAAATACACAAAATAAAAAAATGAGAAAGAGAGTCGCACATATATACACACAGTGTAGAACTTTTTACATTTGAAATGAGAATGTAACTGCTTTATCTCTCACAGTTTATTGTGGTACGATGTTCTGCGAACAGTATAATTCTTGCTTGTCAGCAGCTTTTTCTATTCTCACAGGCTCACCAAAGTGTCTTGGCGGTTTGTCAAATTTTCCTTCCAACGTTCTTCATCGTGCTGCGAGTTTGAAGACTGTGGGAGGATGATAAATGGCTAAAACTACATTAACAAAGACATTATGATGGAGGTTTTCTCATAGTGGAGAAATTAGCTTCTTTCTTGAGATCGGAGCAGAAATACCACGTTAAACAAAGCTCCAGTGTATTGTACTCCACTGTACAGCCGTGTTTTTACACTGTGGCAAGATTAATTGCTCTTTCTCGATCATCTCATCCCTGTGTTGTCAGCGGCCGGGGCTCAGATAAGAGTCAGCACAGGGGGAAAAGATTGAACCCAGAATGCAGAAGAGGTTAGATCATCCCTGAGGATTTGATTGCAAAAATACAAGACGGGGCCAAAAACATAAAAAAAAGAAAAAAATCTTCTCAGACTCATAATATAGATTAAAAAAGCCAAAAAAAAAACATTCCCAGAAAGGGTCAGAAAAAGCACAAAGGGGGCACAAAAAGCAACAAATTGTACCAGAAATGCACTGGGGAAAAAGACACAACACAAGTCCACAAGTTTCAGTTTACATTACCACTATGCAAAGCACACCAAGCATCTACTTAACTAGCAAACAGGGAACAAGACACCGGTGAGCACGATTAGTAATGAGCAATGGCGACTTCTAGTGGCAGGACAGGTGCAACACCCTGACGTGTGTAGTTTATTGCAATCGGTTTTCCATGTAGAGCAAGTTTATGGTTTCAATTATTGTTTTGGTTTTCAGGAGAAGGTGAAATCTCCGTCTCCTCCAGCGTCCCAGGGCTCGCTCTCTCCTGGCTCTCCAGCGCCTCCTCGCCCTCTCTCCTCATCTGCCCGTGGCCCTTCTCCCTCTCTCAAACACTAGGTGAGTGTAACACTGAGTTTACTTACAACTTGCAAAAACCGGTGGAACAGAAAAAGACTGTAGCCGCTAGACAGGATTTTGTCATTTTCTTTGTTGTAATTTGCCAAAAATGACACAATTTGTGTCACATTTAGCTTCTTTTTGTATCTCTTTTGTATATCTTAATACTGATGAACAATGACATAGTACAACAATCTTATTTTACATTTTCATATAGCTGCTTTGAGATGTTACTCTGTAAGATGTTGGTCTGTAACTGGGAATCATGCTGTGTAAACTTGAACATGATACAAATAAGAAAATAATCTTAATTTAGAACTTTACAAACTTGTGAGATACTAACTAATTTGTGCTTTACAAACAACATATAAATAAGATTGTAAACTGAAGAATTATGATACTTTGAGATATTTCACGTGTATTCAAGCTGCAGAATAACTAGCATCTCTAAATATTTGTTGTCCTTACAGTTATTCCATATACTGGTTACTTTGCTTTAAAACTATTTAGGAGAAGCTTTTGTGCACAGTGACTGAGCCAGTCATGAAAAAAATGATCTGAACAATTTTTTATTCTTTGTATTGTAAATTATTGGACATTTTCTGCATAAAATGAAAAAAAAAAAAAAAAAATTCCAAAAAAAAGCATTGTTGTTAGTCCACTGTAACCATGAAACTGCATTACAAGCCAGAGGGGTAGGTATTCACTGGAAATTCCACCAACCAGTCTGACACCGCCATCAAGTGCTAGATAAATGCATTACACTTTCATCTTGTGTGTGAATCCGTTTTTGGAGTTTTAAATAATAATTTAATTGGTTAAATGATCACAACAATTTTGTTGCACAGATGCAACATTTTCTCTCCAAGGGTTAAAAAATGTCCTCATTAGAGACTTATTATAATAATAATAATAATAATTATTATTATTATTACTCTATTGTTAGAGAAAATGAAACATAATGATGTTTGTAAAATGTGTCACACATTTGTCAGCAATTGGTCATAAAAAGAAACAGTAAATGCTTTTTTATTTATTATTGCTGGTGTACTTTTATAGTGTTCATTGCATTTATTAGTTTTGCAACTTTTATTATTACTCTGTGAATCATCAAAATGTAAATCATTGTGTAAATTACACTGAATTGTTTCCCATTTCCCATTTCAAAAAATGTTTTTTTTTTGCCCTCTTCAGACATTACGTGTTGTTCTGCTGATACACACAATCTTTGTGTTTAGAGTTGGATGCTTTGAGCCGACACAGTGTTTTTTTTTTATTAAACAATTAAACAATTAAATTTTTTTCTTTATGTGCAACAAAACAAAGTAACCACACCACACAACAAAGGTGAGACATAATATACTACAATTGCAGCGTAGTAAAAAAAAACCCAAATAAATAAATAAAGATGATAATTTATG
This sequence comes from Paedocypris micromegethes, assembly GCA_028031935.1. Taxonomy (NCBI): domain Eukaryota; kingdom Metazoa; phylum Chordata; class Actinopteri; order Cypriniformes; genus Paedocypris; species Paedocypris micromegethes. Next base: position 21,910,388 of record CM051503.1, read on the forward strand.
CGATAGGATTTGCAGGGTAGAATTCCTTGCTTTGGTTGCCATGTTGTGTGAAATCTCTGGATAGATCCCTGTAAAGAAAACATTATTTCACATCGTGCATGGATCCAGTAAGAGAACATCGATGGATGTGTATCTTTCCATTTGAGCAGAATCCTCCTCCTGGCCAGAAAGAGTATTCCTCCATGTGCAGAAAGTCAAAACGTTGCAATGATCATGTTAAGGTTCAAGTTCAAGTTGGTTTAATTCTACCATGTTGAAAAAAGCAAGAAAGGGAGATGGAATGAATCTTAAATGAGTCTATTACTTTGATTAGTGCATCAAAACCAAGAATCTAAACGTTTTTCAGATGTGCACATGTTCAAAACATGCAAGTGTGGCAGGGGTCTAAATCTGGTTGGAGAGTAGCCATCTTAGTTATGGACCAATGCACCACCTTAAATGGCGTAATTGTGTGGCATTAACACATTCAAGAGGCATGATTCTTGCCAGATATCCTCTGAAATGGTTTCATCCTGGTCCTTCTCCCACCTTTGTTTTAAATTTTCTAAGTTTGACCTGTTCTGCCGGTTGAGATTATCACAAGTTCAAACAATGAGATGTTTACTGAGCTTTCCTTATGTAAAAACTACTAAAAAAAAAAAGTAGTTGCCGTCTCTGGAACTGCAAAATTGTTTGTTAATTTGTTATGGGATGTGAATGTGTGTTCCATGTAAAGATCCTGAATTGATGAATCATAGTGCCTTAAATAATTCAATAAACACCATGTTTGTTACTTCTGCAAGTAATTGAGTTTCTAAAAAGTTGAAAGACGTTGCATATGTTGCTTCACAGAGACTGAATCAGTTATATCTGCTTTACACAAGTTCCTCTTTTCTTCACAGGACCCACTCCTGCCCATGGAGTGAGACTAGTGCGAGACAGCCGCTACCCCTCCCCAGCTTGCCCTTCCCACAAAGCACAGGGCCAGTCCCAGAATGCACCAGGTCGGCCTCAGAATGCTTGGGCCTGGGCATCAGATGGCTAATCAGAAAGCTCCATCTGACCTCGTGGCCCTTAAACTGAACTTTGGGCCAAGTGCATCCGTGTTCCCACACAAAGGGCGTAAACAGCCGATCTGTCAGCCAATTAGAAAGTGAGCTGAAGAATTCTGGTGAGACCTCTCTCTCTCTCTACCCCCCCCCCCCCACACACACACATACACACACTCTCACTCACCCAATCATTGTAAAAAAATGATTTCTCTTTCTCTCTTTCTCTCTCTCCCTGTCTCCTTTTTGTCCTTTTTCTCCCCTACATGGAAATTATAAATATTTTATATAAATACATATGTTTTTTTCTGTAATAATAATATTATATTTTGCAAATTGTATTTACTACAGACTAAACATCACACTTTTTCACAAAACAATACCAACAACTCTGCCTATAATTTGTTTCATTGTTACATTTTTATTAAACTGTTTTTTTTTTTAACAAAACAAGTCTGTAAAGATTTTTTTCTTCAGTTACAATACAATTGAGAAGTATTTTTAATTCATATTTATCAACTATAATAAATGTATCAACTATAATAAAAAATAAGAAGCACGACTCATCATGTCTAAAACTGCTGTATTTGCTCTAGCATTATTGCTATTCTAGTTTGGTTATGACCTGTTAATATTGTATGAGGGTTATTACAGTACTCTCTAAGGTGTCATGTAAACATAACGCTTAATAATAAAATATTAAAACAATTTTTTTCAATAGATAAGGCATCCAAAAAATGAAAATTTTCCCCAATAGTTTACTTTAGCCCCTAAATCTCATAAAGCACAAAAAACAAAATAGACCAACTCACTTGAAATGAAGTTGCGTTTTTTGGTAAAACATCTGTGATAATGTGAATCTGCATGTAATGTAATATGTTCATACTACTTCAGCTGTTTACAATGTGCCTGTGCATGTAGTTACTGCCATGCATGAAACGTTTTTATTTATCATAATACTTGTAAAACAAAGCCTTTTTTCTACAGCTGTAGGTAAAAGCAAAGTAATAAAAATCAAATGTAAAATATAGTTTAAAAGTAAAAATGAGTAGGTGAGCTGGAATGGGATGTGGTTCTATTATGATCTTTTCTGTTGCTATTTTACAACTTGTGGGTGCTCTGCTCACTGTACTTTTGTGTCTTTCTGTTGTGATGCCATCCATCAGTGTGACAGGCCAATGGAGGCAGGATCTCCCGCACAGAAAACAGACTGAGATGCTTTTACTGCCAATGTCATTCCACCCGGGTTCAGAAAAAGACATGGAGCAAGACGAACGGACAAGTCATGTCTGGGTATCATTAACTTTTCACTTTTTTCTCCCAAGAGAGTATGAGCGCTTTGTAAACTTACTGCATCGTTTCCCTCTCTGAATCTGACTTAATGAAATATCAAGCTTAGTTTTGCATGGTATTTAAAAATTTTTGTGTCGGGACTAAATAAGGACTTTCTGTTGTTCTTATGTTTGGTGTAATAAATGGAGAGAATCCTCATGTTTACACTACTTCTGTCTCAAAATGTCTTTTTTTTAAACACTAGATGGCGGTATGATCTGTCAAACTCAATTTACTAGAAATATCATTAGAAAATCTTTGTAAAACAGTGTCTTTAAGTATAAATCATATATAAAGGACTATTTAAAATTGCCTGTGTGTGTTCGACTATGCATGATCTGCCTCCAATCCAGGGTGTGGCCCACTTTCAAGGGTGGAGTTTCTGGGATTGGCTCCATCTCCTAATGACCCAGAAAAAGTAAAGTTGTTAAGCAGGTGATTGAATGAGGCCGAGCATTGGACAGCGGGAGGCTGAGCTGAATCAGTGTGTCAGGTTGACCTGACGGATTTGTGGATGAATCACAGGAAACATCTGTGTTTTCTCAAAACATTTTCATCACACTCATGTCCATCTTGTTGTGCAATTTTTTAACATCTTTTTGGGCACAATCCTCCGAACGTTGTGATTCAGAATTCAGGATGTCAAGAAGAAGTGAATCAGAAGTTGATCAACTGCCGAGATTACGACAACGTCTTGAGGAATAAGGAACGGCAATTATGTTTTTAAAGTGAAATTGCACAAAATAACGCGCTTGGAAAGATTACAGACAAGGCACGTTTGGCAATGTTACAGACAATTGCGGAACCTGAGGGTTAGTCGACATGATTACAGTGACGCCTTGAAAAATAATTCTGATGTGTTCTGAGTCACTAAAAAAGGTAAAAAAGACAATTTAGATTTTTTGGTTTTCTTGATAAATGAACCAACGTCGTTGACATCTGATATTACACAGTCTTAATTAATGATGCTCTGATTTTTGCATTTTCCCACTAACTGTAACATTTACAGATGCAAGTGACATTTCTTCTTTTGTTCATCAAAAGGTTTTCTAGTCAAGACAATTCAAATTTGGAGTGAAACACGACTCAAAACTTAGTCAGTCTACAACATTATGGACAATTCACTCTTTGCCTAAAAACACCAGGCATTCTATAGAAATATAGTCTTTCAGTGACATTCTTGCACTACATTTTTTGTCAGTTTCACTTGATCTTCTCTTATTGGCTTCTACTTATTCTAAATTATTTAATTTTAATTTAATTTAAATTATAAATCACACACACACACACTCGGTGTGATCACTGTAAGGAATCGAATGTGGCTAATATATAAACAAATAACAATTGATTTCAAGACTTTGTGGACAATTCTGCTTTATCTGCTTTCCATGAATAGATCTGATTGTGTTACAATGGCCTGTTTCAGCTTCATCAGAGTATTTTCTCTGATTCGCTGCACGTTCAGCATTAAAAGGGTATTATTTTGTCTGTCTGAATCGTCTTCGGCCGCTGAGACGTGAATTTACATGACCAATCTGGCAGATTCGATTCCATGACACGTGGGTGTAAGATAAGGATGTTTTGGCCTATTGGCAGCGGCTGAATTTCACAAGTTTGTTTTAAGACGCATGCTGAGGAAAATGTCGACCTCCCTTAATGACAAGTACATGCCGTATTTATTACACAGCAGATAAGAAAAGCACATATGGTGCAACATACAGCATTTCTCCTGATAAAAGAGCAAACGTTCAATAATGTGCCTGATAAGATAAGTATGAGATGATGTGAACTAAAGATTTTTTTTTAGAATGGAAAATGTTGGTATTTTAGCAAGTTTTATTTAGAAAAACAATTAATATACAATACAAAAGTAATGAAATGTGCAATATTTATAGGCTTACAAACATATTTGATTATACAATAATTATCCATTGCTTCGCAAACTGTGTGTGTGTGTGTGTGTACTCATCTTCAGTTCAACCAATCAAATTGATATAAACTTTCTTCACATATTGGTCAGTAAATTGAACTTCCGTTCTAAACAGCAAGAGAATTGTGTGATGTTTGTGCGGTCAACTGTCACTAGAAATGGGGAACAAATCTGTTTTCATGAAACCAGGTGAAAGGGGAAGTAAAAAAACAAACAAACACCTTTAGCATTATTTGTATGATAAATGCATCCAAATCAGTGAGTAAAAAAAACATCATTTACTACATGTATAAAATAATTGCTTCACAATACCTTGTAAAAATTATTTGATCAGTTTTCATGTATTATAAAAGGCTACGATTAGCCACAATGCATTGCAGTTGACAATCACTTATGTTCTAAGTAAAAAAAAACTATTTTATGACTAAACAAATGCACTTGACCTGTGAAGACACGCAAGACCTCCTAGTTTTACCCATAATACCTTGCGATGTAATTTGATTGGTCGACATCATGTGAATAAAGTGAATTAATCTGACTTCATCTCTTAATAAGGCTCATTTCAACTCACTGAGAAAAAAGACACACTTCACAAGCTTGAAGAGTTCCACAAAAAAAAAAGTAGGACATTGATACTAGTAGATGTGATAAATGTTCTCATGCTGTGCCATTTTCTTGGCGTTATAGATGCGTATGTGGTTATTATGAGTTCAGTAAAATATGGTGTCAGAAATACATGCTTCTTAAACTTCTCCGTGCATCCAAAACAACTCTTCACAGTCTCCACCATCCAGTTCCAGATGTTCAAACGTCTTCATGGTCTTTCAATTAGGAACCTCATCTCTCTCTCACCGCCAGTCAGTAAATGTCAAGCGCTGGTTTTGAGATTTTTGTTTTTTACAAATGATCCTTTTTGGTTCCTTTTTGCTGGTGAAGTCTGACACGAAGGCCCACAGGGTTCACTGGACGTCATGTGCTCTAAGAATGCATGCAGCAAGTGCGCTTTAAATGTCAGAGGGATTGAGGAAATGCGAATAGTGCTATTCCGTGTTAGTTCATGCATTCATTGCGCGTGTGTGTGTTGAATGAGTGATCAAGCGAGAGAGAGAGAGGGCACGGTCCGTGCGAGATGTGCTCCAGTGGTTCTGCTCTCAAAGGTCAGAGGTCAGGCTCATACAGGCCTAGTGTAAGCGTAATGGTTGTTTCTGTCCGTCTCAGCGATCTGAAGGCTGGGTTTGCGCTCCATGTCTTCGTTCTCTGCGTTTTCCTCGTCCTGGCAGAGAGGTGGACGCTCCTTGAAAAAGTCAGAGACGTATCGAACCTACAAAAGAAGTTTTAATGAGCATCTTTTTGCTGGTTTGCTTTTTTGCAAAGTCTTTCTAATATTGTCTCACAATCCCAGTGTCTGGCCCATGTCAAGCTGGAGATACAGCGTTCATTGTCTGACCTGAACTAGCAGATATTTGAGAAATCTGAGCTGTGAGAGACGTGCCTCTTACTTGGCTCGAGTGTGTGTGCGAGAAACGTATTTGTTCGGTACAGCTGCTTTCAGACTCTTGTGAAATTGCATTATAAATGAATGTGAATATCACAAAAATGTAAATACGTTGTATTAAGATACAGTTTCACTCATTTTAAATGTACAGTATACACATCTAGTTGCAGCTGTGTTTTTCTCTACGTTTCTTTTTTTTCATTTGCAGCAATAAAGTTAACAAGTCTTAACATAATGCATAAAACATTCATATAAATGAACAGAAATTATTATCATCACAAATATGTGATACATTGTATTAGATAAAAATTTTTTTACGAGTACACTGAACTTTACATTATAGCAAGATAGAACACGTTTTGTTCTATTGTTTTTAATGGTACTACTTCTTAGTCCTTACTGTTTTTATTTCCAATTTACGGCTTAATACTGTTTGTTACAGCACTATACCCGTATAAGTTGAACAATATATAAGATGAAAAGTCTTGTCATGTAAATAAAAAAAACTTACAATTATACATAAAAATAACCATATAATACAATAATATATTTGATGTATAATAATATATTATATTCATATGAATAATACACAATTAAATAAACATACAATAAATAAAATGTAAATTATCCTAAAGCATCTATGTAAATGTACAGGATTTTTTCATAGTGTGAAGTCATAAAGCTTTGGGGAGATTTGATGAGAAACTCACAGTGAGGACAGCAACCAGAGCCCCCTGCACCAGACCCACCACCACGTCACTCCAGTGATGCTTATAGTCAGACACACGTGTGTAACCCACGTAGATGGCAAACGCCACCAGGAAGAACTGGATTGTGGGCCGGAGGAGGCGGGCCCACCTAGACGCCATGCGTGCCTGAACATACAGCTGTGGCAGACGACAGACGACAACAACACTCACTCATTACATAATATTTTCAAGCAGACGTGTGTGTGCAAGACACTGGAAGTCAATCGAGCCTATTCAGAGCAGAAAATGTTCTGAGAAAGTTATATTATATAAAGCATCCAGCCTGACAGCGTCATAAACTATCCGTGCAAGAAGAAAACACACTGTACAAATAATCACTTAAGTATTGTTTAAAAAAAAAGCGTTAACTTCAATGTGGTTCTCTGGGGAAACAGTTAGAAGGATTTTAAATAAACTGTTTCTTCAATAATTAATTTTTTTATAATAATCAAAACAAATCTTTATTCTGTATACACACATCTAAACTTTTTTAAAGCAAATGTGATCAGAATATTAAACTGTCCCTTCAATATATAACACTTACAATATTTACATTATAAAATCCATTTGTTTAAAAACATGACGTTATTGTAAACTAAATGATGAAAAAAAAAATCCATTTGTTTAAAAACATGACGTTATTGTAAACTAAATGATGAAAAAAAAAAATCCAAACCAAAAATTCTACATGATTCACTTCTCTGCCATAAAAAAGTGAGTGTTTATTTCTCAATGGTTGCCTCCTTAAAGAATAAACTTGCATAAATAATAAACTAATCGTACAATAACAAAATGTTTGCATGTGACTGAGTTCCAAGTGAACTGGCCCTTTAAGAGGGATTCGCTATGATTCGCAGCATCGACTTGAGGACTGTGGTCACGTACAATCTTTATTTTCTGGACGGCGTTTCCTGTTGATGTTGGAGTTTTGTTCTATCTGTCTACACACGTCTTCTGTGTCAGCATGATTGTAGAAAAGGAAAGAGCGCTGGGAAACTCACCGCCAGGAACAACATGCAGTACATCCCGAAGGAGGAGTGACCGGAGTAGAAGGACAGCCTGGAGCAAGTGCACACACCAGGAGAAGAAACAATGAGTTCCACAGGGAAATTAAAGCATTAAACACACACTACACGTCTGAATAAACACATTAAGTGTTTGGCTTTTAACAAGGCTTTGGTTTAAACATTTGATCTCAAATTGCTTGATTGTAGTTAAAAACAATGTCTACTGTAATTTAAAAAAAATGTAAGCAATGTAACGTTACAAATAAAATCTTCTTGATGTTAAACATTTTTGCTGTTTATTTTAATTAATAATCAAAAAAAATATATATGGGTTATTATGTCTGAAAGGCTGTTAAATAAGTTTGTACATATACATTTGTACAAGCAACAGATGCCTTCATATAAAGCAACATACAGTATTTTTTAAAATTGTTTAAGACACAGTTTTTTTTAATTACTGTGTCTTAAAATGTGGAAGAATATTTTTAAGATTACGAAAAATTTGGCAATATATTTTTACAGTTAAAAAGTAAATACATTTTTTTTTATTTTTAAAGCTATACATTTATGGCATCATTTATCATTTATAACATTTATTCGCAGCCAAATTAACATAAACCAAACTGAATTGTCCAACATCAGAGGTCACTTGAGGTCCTGTGTGGCCCTCATATAAAAATGACCCAGCCATGTTGTGGAAACGAGAGGATGATAGCCGTTAACTTTACTTTACTTTTTCTTTACAGTCATTTAGCAAACACTTTTATCCAAAGCGACTTACATTTCATTACAATTTTACAAAAAACAAAGATTCAAACACCAGCTGGACTGGACTGAGCACTGGTTAACCGCACAGACAATGAAACAGACCGCACAGGGATGATGACCTCTGACCCCGGATCAGTACCTGGACTCTGTGACGTTCCGAGGGTTTCCTGTGCAGTTGATGAGCAGCATGTAGCCTTTACAAACATCTGGAGCGCAGACGGACATGAAGTTGGGCCGCAGGCGACCGATGCTGTACTTGGCCATGTCGGTCAGAGACTGACTCACACAGGCACCGAACAGAAACGTCCCCACCACTTTATACAGCGCTGCAGCGTACTGGTTATAGCCCGAGTTAGAGTACAGCCGCTTTTTATAGACCAGGTATGCTTCTCCTGAGATGATCTGATGTAGAGAAACAAGCAATATAATTACAATACAACAATATGAAGGTTCATGTATTATATTATAATACAATATATAAAGCCTTGCCCTTTCTGGAGACCCTTATTACAGCTGCATGACTCGACAAATTAGGGAAAAATGCACACTAATTTTTTGGATTTTTTGTTTGTTTAATAAACGCCTTGGAAATGCCAGTCTCAAATTGAGAGATTATCTGAGGGCAAAGAAGCATGGAGTCGTCACGAGACTCCTTCCTGTCTAAGCCTGAAAGCAGCCGATGCCCAGAGTTCACCAGCCAATGCCAATAGATGTCTCTCCAATGTCCTTATCTGGTACCACTTCACCCTCTCCCTTTGATTCCCACCCTGTCTGAAATATTGGCATGGACACTGTGTGTTCCAAGGAAAAGAGATGTAATTGTTTTTTTTACTGATAATAACAGATTATTCCCCCAGTAATGCAGATAATTTCAGTTTGAAATTATAGAAGCCAAGAATGTTTCAAATTATTCAGACTTCTTTCAGAGAAAACCCTCTTCCTTGAAACCCCTACTTCTTCTATCTTCTACTATTTCTTTTCTTCTGCAGAAGTTGTGCCACACATCTCTATTACAGTCAGAGGGCTCACATTACAAAACTGGAGAAGATTAAAACCAGTCACCCTAATACTGGCTGAGTTTTTAATGTTGTTTCATATGTCTTGAAAATAAGAGAAAAGGAGAAAATGAGAATATTAAACGCACATTGTTTTTATTATTTGACATATTTGACATTTCTCTATTATCGTGTGTGTGTGTTTATAAAAGGAGCTCGCTCTGAAAGTTTCTTTTTTTTGTTTCTTGCTTACTAAAAAACTTACTTTGTTTGTGTTGTATTTCTGTTCAAAAAGTAGACAATTGCAGTTCAGACCCGCCTTTTGCTCTGTGACTATTTCATTAAAAGTGTGTAAAGTGACTATTTCATTAAAAATACAGTATTACAATAATAATACAGCTAAATGTGAAGAGAGACGCGCAAAGTGAATCAGGCTGAGAGACACAGACTTTTTTTTTGTTTTACCCTTTTTTTAGTTTTACACTAACTCTGTCCTTGTAGACCAGATGATTGGGACATAACTATGAAATGTTCTTCACATGAAGACAGCAGGTGACACGAGGAGTAGTGGCCTAGAGGAGGGGGTTGAACTTGCAACCACAAGTTTTACATACAAGTGTACACAAAAACTCCTCTGTATGCATATCTGTATGCACTTGATCAATGGGTGAAAGGCAAACTTTCCTAGCAGGCTTTTGACCAGACCCAGTCACTTTCCCTCAGATGCAACAATATTGCATAACAAATTTCAGAAAGACTAATAAAATTAAACGTGCAGAAATACTATAGATGAATGCAGCAACCCCACTGATGGGTTTAAGTAAATATTTTTTGAGTATTGAAACATCCACTGAGAATATATTATCATTCACTTGTTGGGTGAGCATTACTATTGCATTCATTTCCAACGTCTCTACCCACTGTCCATTCATTGACGGCCTGCCCTCACACCTGTCGCCTCTGAAATGAATCGACTCACACTTGAAATCTCAATTTGATCTCACAAATTAATCTTTCGAAGTGACCTTGTGGATAACTATGCAAATTAATTTTGCCCTTGCGTTCGAATTTTGTCCTTTCTGCACATCAAAGCAACAGAAATGAATACATTTTTGTCTATCGAGTTTTGTCCAGATGTTTTGTCTATTCAGATGCGGCAGGTTCTTTCATTTTTAGAATGATTGTGTTCAAACATAAAAGTGTTTGAAGTTTCAAACTAAAAACAGTATTTAAAGAATGTAAAGAAGATTGAAACACAGCAGTTCTCTGTTCGGACAGCATTCAGATCTGGTCTCATCCAGGGACTCACAATAATAATGGAGCAGCTAATAGTAATGGCAGCCATCATTTTGTGGGAGATGGTGTCGGGTCTGTAGGGATAACGGATGGTCTGGTCATCGCAGTAAACTCCTCGTTGGTAAGGCCGGAACATGATGGTCATTGTGATGAACGGCAGAGCCACTAAAAAAGACAAAAAAAAACACACAGGCCATTATTTCTGGCCTTGGAGAAGTGGAAGGCAGCACCTCAATGTAAGTCATCTGATGAATATTCGATGAGAACATCAAATGCGTTTATAACTCAAGACATATGTCACAAGAGGGGAAATCGTAAAAAAAAGAACGTAGATCTGCAGGGTCTCATGAATGGCAAACACATGAATTGAATACAGAGATGCTGAATAATCTTTCACTGATGGCCTGACACGGGAAGTTGATGGGAATTATCTTTGGTGTCATGACCCTAGATGATGGAACAGTGTCTTGTAACCAGGAAAAGCAACACCGATGAACTCCGACACTTCCAAGTCATGAGAACCTGGAGCGAAAGTCTATCCACACACGTTTTTCTTCAAGCATTTCCCCATCGGATGACAAAGATGCCAATTTGATTTATATCTGCCTGTCGAGGGATCATAAAGCTTTATTACGGCAGGAGGCAGATCATTTCTAAAGCTCAAAAATACATATTTTATTACTAAACCAGCACAAACTTTGCCAGAACTAAACACTTTGAGCTCAGGAAAAATCTATAACCGCACTTAACTTAATCCACTTAAAATAAGTTGGAACTCTTGATCGGAAGGTTGCAGGTTCAAATCCTGAACTTAAGGCACCACAATTGAAGCAAGACACTGAAGCCACTCAGCTTTGCCGCTTTAAATTCTTTATATTTTTCAATACTTTATTTCAAAAGTATTGAAAAGTTTAAGTAAGTGAATTTAACACTTGAATACATAGAAGGGTTATTTAATATTTTAAATTCCTTACCAGGGGTGTTTCTAAAAATTAAATTAGTATGTATATAGGTTTCCACATTTGTGTAAAATGAATTAATATGATATTACATTTAGCCTATACTATAACAGGAAAAATACTAGAAAACAAAAAAAAGTAGAGCAGAGCTCAACCTTCATTGTCTTCACACACAAAAAAACAAGTTTTTACTTGAACGAACAGTGTTGAATCCGAGCTCTTGTCTGGCATTCATAAAACGGACACAATAGCAGTAGTGAATGCAAACGGTTTACAATGACACTGTAAATACAGATGTGAGCTGATGACAATGAGGTTTGGGGAGTAAACTTGTAGGAACTCATAAACCTTTAATCAGACATTTCCTCTGTCAATAACCTGTCAAGACCTTTAAAAAGCTGCATTCATGAGTGCAAAGGCTTCTGGGATTGTTTTTTGTGTAGAGTATGACAATAAAAAGTCCTTTAAATGAGAAGACTGAGGGTTAGGAAGCACAAATAATGTCAGTAATGTGCTCAAGAAGCTGCCCACAAGAGTTATTTTCAGATAACGTTCAGACGGATACGAAAGGCCAGAGCAGCGGCTTCCAGTAAACCCATTTAACAGTACTTCACACAAAACTCTCAGTTCCACAAAAGACAAAAAGCCAAAGTGTGAGTCAAAAGTGTAGATCTGTTTGCGTTCACTGAATATAGTTAGGGAACGGAACCAATCAAAAGTCTTTATCTGAGGTCCATCTCCATGACAAACTGTACAAACACCCAAACGGCCTTTAACCTTTGCCGCCTAAAGTCTTTTTGTTCTCCTCCCTTCCTTCTACTGTCATTCCTCCCTCTTTCCATTTGACGTGCAATGAATAAGAGCAAGTAAAAATTATTAGACGGAGAGTTTCACGTTAATTACAGCCAGGGATCGAGAATTAAGGGAATAGTGAGTTGCATGTGAACAGAAAGAAGTGGTTCTCGTTCTCAAGTCACATCATTCAGAAGACTGATATGTCTCAGAAACTAAGAGAGGACCAAGATGACTTGTTTCCACATTATAATTTTAATAATATAACAACATTATATTGTTTTCTCTACTCCATTATCCAATGTTTACAAGCATCAGTCGTTGAGATTAATTGTGATTAATTTGGTTAGGGAAATGTGATTAATTAGATTTTTAAAATGATTCGAAATGTACATGTATATATACATATATTTATGTATATATAAATGTAATTATCCTAAAATATCGTTTTGTGAATGTGTTTGTGATAACGCATGTGAGTGTGTGATAACAGACAGTAGTCTACTAGTTCTGGTATTTAACAGGATGAATCCACACAAGTTCATGAGCGCTGGCCTTTTCTCCTACCTGCGTTGACCTTGGTCAGTCTGAATTATTTGAAACTCACACCAAAGCATCAGCACATCAGCTGGACACGGAATTAGAATTGTTTTACTGAGGCAAAGAGTGCATCTTTTTTGTTTTATCAGCTCTCACATAAATTAAGACGATTTATCTAAAAACTATACATAAAATTAGTTTAAAAATGAACTACACATTATTACTACTACTATTACTACTACACAACATGTGCATTACAGCTTGTGCTATCACGTTTTAAAATTTGAATTATGGCCTTCTACTGTCTTTTGACGATAGAAATCGTCCAGCTTATATGCATGCATGATGTTGTTTGTCAATTAATGACAATCAAAGATTATAAAATGTATAAAATAATTTGATTAAAACGCATTTGTGGTCAAGGGTTTAGATAGTTGACTTGTAACCAAATGTTAACAGGCTTGAATCCTTTACAGGCCTCATTTGTCTTTGTTCCAGGATGCTGAACCCTGTTTGCTCCCCAAGTGTCAAAATACAAGCCACTCAGCGGACAGCAAGTTCAGACTAAGAGCAAAAAACATCCAGCATGAAAATTAAAGAGTGATAAATCACTTGCTCGCATAATTCCTAAACAATCGTTTTGCAACATCGCTCCAAGAACAGTTTGTGAATGCGCAGCGAGGTGCCGTTACATTTGAAGGAACATACCAGAAGCGTGAGGCCATGACGATCAACAGAAAGTGCACCAGAGAGTCAACACGACATTCAGCTCCAGGTCAGGAAAGGCCTGACTGGATGAAGTCTCACCAGCAGCGCATCTACCACGTTCAGATCTATATTTTCAGCTCTTTTGGAGATTTAGGGTCAGCTGGACTCAAATATTGACACTGCTGGGAATTCTTGACACAATTCATTTAGAGGTCAAATTCCACGTGACAAACACAAACAGAGCAAATGAAAATACCATGCAAATAAATCCAACCCCAATCCCTGACAGCCGTTTCTTTCTGGTCAAAGTTCCAGGAACAGAAAAATGAAGAAAGGATAAGGCCGAATGAGGTGGAAGGATGAAACCTAATCTCGCTTCTGCTGAATCTTCAGGTGGCTTTTGCTTTTATGACTGTGCTATTATATGCATTTCACTTCAAAATGTGTTCTCCAGTACAGCTAAGTAATATGATTTATTCTTTGCTTATATATAAAGTGGCACACCACGGTTGTGTAGCAGGTAGCGCTGTCGCCTGACGAGATTACTGTACGATGACACCTGGACAAAGAAAAACAGTTCCAACTCTTTCAAGTTTCCAAAAAGCCTTTTGGGGGTAAAAACGTTTTTAGTCACTACAAAAGCCAGGCATTCTATAGGATGTCTAGCCCTGCATTTTACACAGTGTCGGTAACATACCAGTATATATACCTATATATGTAACCAATTACTCAGCTATTTATGACCTTATTAAATTAATATTTTAAAATAACATTGCTGAGTGATCACTAGCTGGACTAAAGGAGGCTTTGTTAATGATGGTTGTTCTGAGCTGAAGGAACAAGAAACACTATTGTGTCTATTGGGGGCCGCTGCCTCCTTGAGTTTCACTAAAGATGAACAAACCCAGAGGAATTCTCGACTGATGAATGACTCCGACTTGCTTATGAGTTTCTCAGGCTACTGCTCTTCTTAAACGTTAATCAGTATGATAGACTATAAAAGCAGAAATGTTCGGCAATAAACACATTGTTTTTTGTCATCATCTTTGTGCCAATTTTAGTGCTTTAACAAGTTATACATGTTATGCATGATAGCACATTTTGGTAATACATTGCAATTTCTCAATTCAAATAATGAATTATGACAAATAAATTTGTTTATAGTAAATACTGTATACAATATAATAATAATAATAATAATTATTATTATTATTATTACTAAAGAAATTTTAGTAATGGTTGATGATGTTAAATAAAAATTATTATGAATTATCAATTAAATGGTCATCATGAGCACATGTCCCAAATAGTTTTGCCTTTATTTAAACCTATGCAAAATACATTTAGTATAATGTCGCTCATAATTCTATTGTTCAATAATTATATATATATATACTACAGATAAATTATACATACATATACATACATATGCTGTACATAACCGGACAGTCCTAGAGTTGTCGCGTTCACTTCCTCTTAGCAAATAGTTTTGGAGTACCACAAGGCTCTGTACTTGGCTCAGTTCTGTTCTCACTGAATGTTCCTTGCAAATCAAAATAAATCCTGTAGTGGGCAGCCTTAAGTCATGGTGCCCGGGGAGCATTTAGTTTTCAGTGTTTTGCCCAAAGAGACTGTGGAAGAAGTGGAAGTAGAAGAAGATGTAGAAGTGGAAGAAGATGAACAAGCTTAAGTGCTGATAATTCATTAGATACACATAAAATACACACAGCGCACGTGTGCGTGTGTGTGTGTGTAACACGTAATTCAAATAATATCATGTAAAGAGGTATTGATTAACACATATGGGGAAATTATTTTACATCAGTTCATATTGCGTGTGAAAAAAATACTGTCAGGCCCTTTAAAAGCTTTTCTGGCTAAAACCTCACATGTGTCTCACGGCCAAAGCCAAACACTGCTAATGTCTTTCACCTCTGATCTCCTCAACAGGGAGGATAAGCTGAGAAATGCTCATAGAGAAGAAGAATTCACAGCTCCTGCCCTTTCAGGAATCCAAAACAGCCCTCGATGGGGTTTAAAACCAGGACTAATCACTTTTACAAATATACAGATCTGTCGTTTTAAGCAGCAGAATCATTAGGCAAAATAAGATATATAACAACACACGAGAACAGCTACTAAAAAAAACAAAGCAAAAGTTCACCTAAGCATTTCATTTAACTTTTAAATAAAATGACTAGCTTTAATGGCTAATGCTTTTGCCAGAGGAGACTGGCCCCTGCCAGAGGAGACTGGCACCAGTGAGCCGGGTTCTCCCCAGGGTTTTTTCCTCGTTAGAGAGGTTTTTTACCTGGCTACTGTCGCATATGTGCTTGCTCACTCGTCTTTATCTTTGTCATTTTCTTAACACCAACAACCAGATGATCAAATGAATAAAAAGCAACAATTCCCTTACATATTCACACGTGCACTTTGAGACAGTTAAAACTGCGAAAAGCGCCTTACAAATGCTCGGATCTTGAACTTGAACTTAATGACTAGCAGTGAGCAAGCCATTATGTAGCAATGGCCAGGAAAACAAAAACGTTTATTGGCAGTAGAATAAACTGAAGGAGAACCAGCACACTGGTGCTAGTCTCTGGTGCCGGTTCTGACGTTCTCAGTGTGCTCTTGGAGTCTGAATGAACTTCCAGAGATGAAAAGTGAAGAGAAGAATGTATGGGTGATGCAATAATATCCAGCAGAAGCGTGAGGCACAAGGAACAGCACATAGCGTGTATAATTCTACAGTTAATAACTCCTCCAGGCTTTGTTCAGGACGTCTCGGGCCTTGTAGTAAGTGAGTAATACTCGCTGGTATGTGCTGGTAAACCTGACACGAGACCCTCCACCCTTTCCTTTACCCCCTCTAATCCTCCTTTCTTTATCTCCCCCTCGTCTCCCTGACTTCATCTCTGGAGGTTGACAGCCGTAATTCTCCCACCATCTTTTGATCCCCTGCTGCGCCAGATGATGTGTAGTTTTGTTTCATGCATTCTTAGTGCTCAGCCGGGTGAAGGCAGACCTGATTATATGATTCAGTCGCTCCTCAGTCAAAAACACTTAGACGAAACTAAATTAATCTTCGGAGTTGGATTAATTAATTCATTCATTCATTAATCTTCTGCAGCCTTTTCCTTTACAGGGTCGATTATCTAATGTAAAGTAATATTCTTTTTTTTACTAATATAAAATTTGTATCGTTTTGCTATAACAAAAGACAAAAAGGCGAACTTATAATTGTGGTTATAATACTTATACTTTATTGTTTATTGAATTTAATAAACAACTTTTTAAGAATTTTTATTAATATTTTTCATAAACGCGTGGATAAATTGAAAGAAGATACACTCACCATTAGGGATACCATTAGATAGGGATACACCATTAGATACCTCACCGGAGGGAGGGTTTTGCTCTGGGCTCACTGAGGGAGTGCTTGGATGAAGTGAGAGCCTGGATGGCTCTAAGCTTTTTCCATTTTAATGAAAAAAAAGACTGAGGTCATCGTTTTCGGTCCGAGCACCAGCGGTGGGACCTCTCAAGTGGACCTTGGTCCTCTAAAATCATTTTTTAATCCTATTATTACTAATTTGGGTTTTAAAGTGGACAGCGGTTTTAATCTGGACAACCAGGTCAGGGCAGTGGTTAAATCGAGCTTCTTTCACCTGAGACGTTTGGCCAAAGTGAAACCGTTCCTGTCGAGAGGGCAGTTTGAGACACTGATCCATGCTTTCGTAACAACTCGGCTGGATTACTGCAACTCCCTATACATCGGTGTGTCTCAGTCGTCCATCTCCCGTCTCCAGCTGGTGCAAAATGCCGCTGCACGGCTGATAACAGGAACTCGTAAAAGAGAGCACATTACACCGGTTTTAGCTTCACTACACTGGCTACCTGTCCATTTTAGAGTACATTTTAAAATTCTTTTATTTGTTTTTAAGTCTTTAAATGGCCTTGCCCCCCAATACCTCTCTGAGCTGCTGTGCGTGCACTCACCCTCTCAGTCACTCCGGTCAGCTGGCCAGCTGCTTCTCTGTGTGCCGAAGACACAGCGAAAGCTCAGAGATGACAGGGCGTTTGCGGTTGCGGGTCCGAGGCTGTGGAACGCTTTGCCTCTGCAGGTTAGGCAGGCACCTACCCTGACAGGTTTTAAATCCCGGCTAAAAACCCATCTCTTTTCCATGGCATATGACCGAGCGTAAACAATTTGGTTTATTTTTAGTAAATTTAAACTACACATTTTAGTCCTTTTAATCTTTGTGTGCTTTTTAGTAATATGTATATTTATTTGTAAATTTTTACTGTGATTGGATTTTGTGGATTATGTGATTATGTTTTAATTGTAAAGCACTTTGGTCAGTCTACTGTTTTAAAAGTGCTTTTATAAATAAAGTTGACTTGACTTGACTTGACTTGACCATTACACAGACAAAAACACACACACACACACACACACACACACACACACACACACACACACATTTATCTAATATCAAAAGAGAATGGCAAAATTACGAGGATTTCCTCCGGCGTTTCCTACGAAGATAAAAGAGCTCGTTTTCTCTGTGCATAATAAATCATGCAAACAAAGACTTCAAAACTTCAACGTGTGCAATAATCACTGGAAATAATAGTAGAACGCATAAGGAATTTGTAGGATTTGAGTGTAGCAGAACTACAGAGAGAAGAAAGGAAGACGCTTGATGGCAATTTCACCCGAGTCTCAACAATTCTTTGAAAATCCGAGTTTGACTAGTAACAATATATTTCAAATAAGAATAAATCAAATATTACACCAGTAAAAAGGAGCACAAGAGGAATACTGCAGCCTTAATAAAAGGCCAAAACCATTACAAATCAGAAAAATTATAGACATTTTACAAATTACAAAATAAAGTCATTTTGTGTGTACACATAAATATAGGAAAATATAAATACACACATAATTATGCACATAAATAAACAGATATACAACAATTGTGAACACACACATGTAAAACTATGTGTTTGTGTGTTTTCCATTAAAGTTTATATCTCATTGTCATGTGTTTAAAAGCTGTTAGCGTTTATTTAGCATGTGATGCATCTTGTGAAGATCACGCCTGAAGAAAAAAGTTAGTTAAAGCAAAAGAACACTTTGAAAATCAGAAATGCCTACAGAAATTCCTGTACACGCTGAAGAGAAACAAAACAGTTGGCTTCAAGTACTTACTGTACACTCAATATCTAAAAAATATTAATATCTAGAAGTCAAAATGGTGCCTACGCTGGATTCTAAATGCAAAATCTAAATGCAAAAATCACAGAAAAACTTTCACAAAAAATTGATTGATCTCTGATTTAAATCTGACATCTCTCCCTTCTGGCCACACACTTCATTTGACTTCAAGCTCAGACCGAAAAGGTTGTTAGCATGAAATAATTGTATTATTTTCCAATAGTTTCCAATGCAACCGACATTAGCAGTGAAACACTTTCTTTGAGAGTGTAATCTCAGTTCGTGACTCCGAATAAAGTGAAATTGACAGTAAATTATCAGTAAATTATTCAGTGGTACCTTGACTTGATTCTGTGGCCGAGTTCGTATCTCAGTTTGCTTGCACATCGAATCCCCACTGAAAATAATTGAAATGCTTAACACATTTACAAAAGAGACATTAACAAGAAGAGCTTGTGTCTCTCAATAATTCCATATTATAATTCAATGTCGACCATCCATTATCAATGGAAACTATTTTCTTGGGAGACACGATTACAAGAAAGTTGTCGCACAAAATAATCTGCAGAATACAACAAGCAGCAGATCAAAAAATACAACAAAATTCAATGTTTTTTCCGCATAAAAACATGAAGAGCATCTAGCTGCTACTTCTCAAGCTTCCCAAGCAAAAAGATTCTCTAAAATCCACGTGTAAATCAGGCTACCGCTGTACTAATTGGACAAGTTCAACACTATTTAAAAATAAATCTAATTTATTGCAAAATATGCAAAACAGTAGAGGTTGATCAGGTATTTTTCCACTATACACACACACACACACACACAAAAAGTGAAATCATTTTCAAATAAATCCATGATTAACAATACAAATGCCATCCAAGCCTCTGTGAAGGGTTGGGTGAGTCCAGCCTTGCGTGTCACACATACAGTAAATGTCTCTTTAATCCCAGAATACAAGTTTACTCTTTAGTCGTTTTTATTATAAAAAGTACAGTATCAGAAGATGATGCAATATCACATGCTTTAAATCAATAATTTGGGATTGGGTTGGAAGATTGGACGTCAATACCGTTATCTGATACCAATACTAGAAAGAGGACTGAGATATCCCAAAAAAAAAGTATGTTCTGATTAACAAATGGATTAGAGACTAACCGAGTTAACAGTACATAGAGCTGGGTAGTGTTGTCAAAAATGGATTCCTGAATCTAGAAATCAACAGTCTGGAGTGGACCGATAGTTTACGGATTTACATCTCTGGTCCTAAGTAATTTTCAAATGAACAGATGACAGCAGAACTGTGTAGACCTACTGTAGTTTCACTGAATCTCGGTTTAAAATGAAACTGCATAGGATTTGTGTCTCAGTTTCTTATTCAGTTTTACTATGTCTTCTTCCACTAACATGGACTTTTTAGCAGCCTGCCAAAGTGTGTTTGTCTGTTATGTCATTTGTAAGTGTCTCAGTCTTACGAATTGAGAGAAGGCAGTATATTAAAAAAAATTGAGTTGCAATTGCAATTGAGTTTGACACCCCTGGAAATAAAGAAACTTTGGTGTTGCATTTATAACCCAAATTCTAAATATAGTAGAAATGTGTTACTTTCAAATTGCTTGTACACGATCTTATCTTTTCACTTGTGTCATTTTGTGTTGCTGCGTGGGTTTCCTCCTGGTGTCCGATTTCCACCCACAGTCTAAAAACATGCCTTAGAACTGGAGTCTAGACAACAGTCCATACATTAGGTGAGTAAGTGGATGTGTCCTGATCTGTGATTGGATGGCAAACGCGAGACATTTTTTCGTGACTCAGAAATGAAAGAAGCTGTTTAAAAGATGAAGCATTGCTTGTACAGAACATCTTTAATCTTAGGTCAACAAAATTAACATGAGCATTTTAGTAAGGAATTAAGCCCAAATATTATCAAGGATTGGTAAAAATTTGAAGGCCTTCGAATAATTCAAGTTAGCTGTTTTCAACACAAAATTATTGAACTCTTTTCTCTCGTTCCAGCTACTGTACACTCTCCACAACCAGAGAATTTCACAAATATTTGTCAGAGCCACAAAAGCGACTTGTTTGATGGTGAAAACAGTGTAATGGCATCAACCTGTTCTTGCTGAGAGGGTACGCCACAGCAAGTCTCCACACGCAGCCCTTCGAAAACATCACAGTTCTAGTTCCTAGCAAGAATGTGAAGGCAACCACCATCATCTTCATGCCTCACATTACGTAACTTTGATTTAAACAGGTGGGCTGTCTACAGGCAAGGGCATTGCTTATAGTTTTGGGTCTGTTAAAAAATGCATGTTCGGCTCTGCTAATAAATAAATGTATTCATTAGGCTCCCAAGTTTGCCCATGTTTTGTCAAAATAAAATATGAATTAGAATTAGTTCCTCAATAAGAACCATATTGGGGAAACGAAGGAAGTAAATTATGAGAAAGTTCTGTTCAATTGAGCACTTCTGCAGCACTTCTGCAGATCACCTCACCATATATTTCTACAGCAATATACAGAAATGTACCGTTTTAAATAACTAAGAGCTATTAAATATTGAAAAGCTGAATCTTCAGCAAAAACATGAATTTTATAATTCGCAAATAGTATATACATAGACCAGATATTACATGAACATCAGCACTACAATACATAATTAGCAAGTTCCTGGTAAATAAAAAAAAAATAAAAATACAAAAAGAGAACTTTATGCTAAATAAAATGAACCATTTCTAACAATAACTGATTTTGCGCTTTTAATTTATAAATAAATACCTATGATCAAGATAAATTACTAACTGAATGTGTGCTAGTAATTCGACTAAAATTGCCGTTATTTAAAATGTATGTATTAATTGTATTAAACCCACAACTAAACAATCAGTACAGTTTAACTAAATGCTAATATCTTTATGACAGGACCTTTGACCTCTAAAACAGTTAACAATTCTTTAGGTCAAATGTAATAACTGAACATCACAATTCGCATTGCACGCACGTGCGCCCATGAACGCAAACAAACTAATAATACAATGCAAATAAAAAAGCTAAAGTTGCATAACACTATAACAATATTGACGAAATTATTGTTTTTCAAGCGATGTTCGTAAATTATCAAACATTAAAATATATATATTCATAATGAATCCACATAGACGTAAACAACTACTACGGAAATGCTCTTCTGTCGGGCACAACGGTTGATAATGTTTGAGACGTAAAGCATCAGAAGTCACGACTCAACTCAAACTGCTCAAAACACGTGCACGTGGAAGAACTCTCCGACTTACCCACAAACACGCAGACGAGATCCATCAGCACGACGAACATCTTGTTCTTCTTCGGCTCCGTCATGACGGCGACCTGTTCGGCTCTTCGGGACCGTGATCCAACACAGACTCTGCGCGCAAGTTCTTCCGGATCTCCTGTGTTACCTGTGCTCAAGGTGCGCTGCTGACGTAACGCGCGCGCGGACAACGTGTCTCGAGAAGCTTTAGAGCGACTGACTGACTGAAGACTGCACCGCACACACCTACACGGTGAACTATAGTGACTGAACTGGAACCGCGGTGAGAGACATGCCCACTGTGTGGCGTCATTTATGCACAGGCTTTCCCGTGCTGCGGGATATCAATCTAGAAATCGTGTGTGTGTATTGACAAGCTCCCTCCCTTTACGTATACTATGCACGTAATATATATATATATATATATATATATATAATATATATATATATATAATATATATATACATACAGTATATTAAAAAAATCATTCGTCTAGGACAGCAATAATATTTATATTAGTACCATTTTGTCCCAATAAAGCGGCTCATCAATATTTCCCAATATTTTTCATTTTTGTGTTATGAAATATGATTTTGACTTCATTTCTCCCAAAAATGCACCCTGCAACCGGAGGCCCAATTAAGCGGAGTCGACGATATATACATATACAAAACATATATAAGTCAGTACACAGTATACTTTATATACTGTATTAAGAAACTCCTAAAACAGTAAAGCATGAAATTGGCTTATAACAAATCACACATGACAATTGTTTTTTTTTATTTATTATGAACTAATCTTGTACAACACAGCTTATAAACTTAATTAAAATGCTTCATTTCAAATAAGTTTGAAAGTTTGAAAAATATGGGCTTTTACATATACTGCGTAAAAATTGACAGCCATTTGTACAGCATCAACAAAAAAATGTGCACAGTACATTTAGATAAACGCAACATTTTTAGACTCTATCAGTGAATGTGAAAGATTTCCCGTGCGTTAAGTTCAGTGTATATCAAATAGGCTAATAATCAGTCGCTGCACCCAAGAAAGATCAATAAATAAGCAAAGTCCAGTGTGTGAAGCCTGAGTGTTTATCCACACTGAGCTGTGTTTGCTTTCCAATACCAACCCTTGATGCTCAAGATAGCGCAAGTCGTGTTTTTCCTCTCTTTAATGCTCAAATAAAAGCCTGTACAATTCATGGATGTCTTGAGCATAAATCAGTCACTTCTGACCGACAGGTCACCACACTCCCAGAGTTTAACGAAAAGCAAAGGGCATGTCAGCCTCTAATGCTCAACACACTTTCATCCACAATAAATCTCGCTGCACCAGCTCTGGCTCACAGCCGATCAGCTATCTGGATCCGGACGTGTGTTTGTCTCTGTCCAAACAAAGAGAGATTTTGTCGGGAATTCCAGTCTGAGGGAAGATGGACCATGCGGTGTTGACCTTTGACCCCTAGCTACCACATTCCCACAAAACATCCCGGTTCCTGCCACCATTTCACTTTACTTCACTTCCTTTACTTCCGCCTCGTGGCAAACACGTTTTCATAATTTTACATTTGTTTTTTACGTTTTACATTTTACATCCCAACAGCAGCTAAAATAACTTTCTTAAAAAAAAACTCACACAGGATTAACTCATGTGAACCAATTTTTAACACATGCTTTAACCAAGTACAAGTATTAGCAAAAGATCTGCAAACAGCAATGGTGCAAAAGTTCAAACATATTTTTTTTTTAATGTTTTAACTTGTTTCTTGAGTGTGTGTGATTTATTGAGTAGTGATGACTTTACTTGTGTGCTTTCTTTAAAATAAACTAGTTTTTAATATAAACGAGCTGTACTGACATACAGAAATGTGTTTTGAATTTTGATTGACTCAACATGCGTGAAATGTCAAGAACACTGACGTCATAATCGTTAATCATAATCGTTAATCATAA
The DNA here is from genome assembly GCA_028031935.1 of Paedocypris micromegethes. Taxonomy (NCBI): domain Eukaryota; kingdom Metazoa; phylum Chordata; class Actinopteri; order Cypriniformes; genus Paedocypris; species Paedocypris micromegethes. The sequence continues at coordinate 21,934,455 of CM051503.1, forward strand.
TCGTTAATCCCATAATCTTATCTCCACATATCAGAACAGCATCCCGATCTGGTGAGCAAATATTTTAAGTCAACTGATCCAAGAACAACTTCTTAAAGATGCTTACTGTAATGAACTACCATATTTCAGCAAATTTAAGCACCTCTTTTTCCAAATTTTAGCTCAAAAACCTGGGTGATGCTTACAATATACAGTTTGCACCTATTTCAAATATGCACATGAATATATGCTTTTATTTGCTGGGTAAAATACAAAAAAAGTAATGGGTAGCGACATTTAGCGATGTCAATGCAGCGCCATTTAGCAGTGACAAAATTTTGTAGATTATAGATTCAGCCAGGCCGGGATTTGACCGTCTAATTGATCAAGTCATATCTACAAGATACAATACTGTGCACAACTCTATATTATAGAAAGCAACTGGAATTGTTCCTTGTCATTCCCAGTCCATTAAAACCTTCAGAACCTGGACAGCTCATCTGGGTTCAAAGGCCTGTAATCGTCCATGACGGTCAAAGCAGGCAAGGTCCGTGGCATGTGGAACAGGTCGTCTATACTGAATGTATTTATCTGAAGGCTCCCGCAGGCAAAGTCGGTCTCAAGCAGGAAATCGGAATAAGAGGTTAGCAGATTGTCCTGGTGGGCAGCGGACGCGACCTCTTCTGTAGGGAAGGGGTACTTGTTGAGAAGATGTGCAGAAAAAGCTTCTTTGTGAATCAGACACTGTTGATCTCGGTATGTCGAAGCGCTGCTGGTTTGTATCTGGATGTCTTCGCTTGCGTTTTGTGATGTGTGACCCAGCATTTCAACTGCAGAAAAGTCTTTCTCAGGGAAGCACTGATGGTCGGACATGATGAACCTCAAGGAGCAGGAGTGTGGAAAGTAGTGCTGCAGGAAGAAACAAAATGACAAGACTTGAGTTTGATATTTTATCAATTACCATCTCACTTTTTTTTTTAAGTAAGTAACGTACACATAGTCTCAGAGGCTACGTAGTACAATAAGAAAATGGGCATAAGTGAAGAATGGCTATGACTTAAACTGGCCAGTGGGCAAGCAGAAAGTCGATAGTGGCTAGATAAACAAAAACTCTTTTTGAGAGGAACACAAGAGAGTGAGACTATGTATATTATATTGAAACTACCTTTCATTTAATTACATTTACTTAACATTTATCTAATAAACAACCATACATAATTTACCACAATAATTAATATGACTAAATGTGTCAATGAATAGTCTATATCCATTAAAGTCCCCTCTGTGCCAAGTTCCGTCTCTGAACTGTAATTCCAATGCTCAAACTTAGAGATTTCTGTTTTTCTTTTTCTTGTGTTAATCTAGTCATTATTGAACTAGTCCTCTTGATTTGACATTAATTATGTTTTGATATACAATTCTATGCAATGCTAGTTTGATCATTCATCTGTGTAAATTGTTTCAATTTTTCAGATTGCAGAAAGAATGGTACTGAATACTTAGTTCATTTTCCGAGTTGTGTTTCTGGACCCTTTTTTTTTTCTTTAACAAAAAAAAAAAATTAACTGCAATTGGGTCAGTTGGTGTGACCATCAGTGCATTAGAAAGTCTGGTTTATCAGAAGTGTCTGGTTCTTGTCCTACTTGCGTGGGTTTGCTGTGGGACCAGGTGGACAAGCTGCTTTTGGACGGGTCTGGTATGGCTGAAAACAAGCAGTGTTTGATCCTAATACAACCAACAGAACACAAATGTGAGTACATGTTGAATAAGAATTTGATCGGTGACCAAATATAGCAGCATTTCTCACCTGATGCACAAGATTATTGACACAAGGAAGAAGATGAAAAGTGCACAGAACAGCCAGGTGTACAGCAGCAAAGGAGTCTTATCTGTGCGAATACAAGATGTTTTTTATTCAAAAGCACCTGAGTACAAAAGCCTTTACTCATGACTGTACTTCTTCTCCAGTATCAGAATTCACAGTCTGAAAATTAACACTCACTTGATTTAAAAAGCACTTGCAACAGTCAAAGATGCTGAATAAAAAAACTGAATGAAGCCTCCCGCTTAAGTACGGCAAAAATTTGCCAACATTCTTTGATTTATTAGTTTAATTTGATTTATTAGTTAAACACACTGATGTGAAGTACTTTAGGAAATGGACAAGGTTACTTTACATAGTATTTTTGGCTTCTTTGTACTTGTACTGAGAATCAACAAAGTGAGCAACTTTTACTCTTTACTTGACTACATTTGTGATTGAGTATCTGTACTTTTTACTCCATAACATTTGAAAGGACTGAAACCCGTTACATTGTGATTGTGCGCGACATGTCGGCATCTTTTTCCACCGCGATTCATTTCTTGGATGAGGCGACATCGCCATCTGCAGGGTGCTGGATGCTATTAATTAGTTAAATCATGTTAATCATCATTCTAGCTTAAATTCCTTTTCCGCACTTTTACTCAAGTATGGTTTTTGAGTGTTCTTCACACCTCTGGTTTAACGTAATGAATTGCTCATTTCTACCACGTTGAGACTCAACACGCTTGGAGGATTAAGTACACCTTAAGTACACAGTAAGTACATACTCACAAACCTCCCATGTTTAACTTCCATACCTAAGCGAGGGGCTACTGTAATTCATCATTGGCTATTGTTATACAGCTAATTTCACTGTTTGTGGAAAAAATGCGCTTGTTTTTTTTAAAAGAAAAAGAAAAAAAATCTGTGTAAATGTAGCTCATGTTACAACGCTGATGCTGGCAGAGAGTGTGTCCTACTTGTGTACAATTACATTCAGGCTTATTTTCAGGTTGCGTGGTAGTGTGGAAAAATTTGACCAAGTAAACATGCTTCTTAATTTTAAATATGTTAAAATTGCTTTGAAATTAAAATGTACAGGTTATTTTTGTAACCTTTACCAGGATTGTGCAACTGATTTTCTTCTGCAAAGCTGATGTCTTATTCATGTCAAACAGCCAATCACTAACCAGTTTAATAGGGTTAGGTTATGTTTAAAAATTATTCCAAAACATTTTGTGGTGTGTCAATTTTTATTTCTTGTGAATATAAATAAACAAATATAAATGAGGAAAATAAGTATTTATTTGTAAAAATAAATGTATGTTTATTTACCAGTAAATACCAGTCGCGTGGGAAACTTCTCCTTTATGTTAGTTTTGTATATTATTGTATTTCACGTGGACTTTATTTAATATGAAACTTAATTCATATTTTAAAAATGTATTATTTCTAGTAGTCTACTATAGTCGTCAAAATAATACCAATCAACAAAGCATTTCTGCACGTGTGCTGAAGTAAGCATTTTTATTGACAACAAATGCACTAGAATTAAAAGTGCATTTAGTAATAATAGTACTAGCAGCAGTCAAGCAGGATGTCATTTACTCAAGTTTAAATTACATCCACGACTAGTGTACAGTATAAGAAATGAATGTAGGTTTCTTACCCACGTTCACTATCTGACACGGCCCAGTGGCGCCCCCTGCCGCAGTGTGAGCTTTCACACACACGCTGTACCTTCCTTCCATCAGGCCTGTCAGTGATGCCTGTACAACGTTTCCTTCCATAATTTTACCTTAAAACACAATTGATCAACAATTTAGAGAGAGAGTGTGTGTGTGTGTGTGTGTGTGTGTGTGTGTGTGTGTGTGTGTGTGTGTGTGTGTGTGTGTGTGTGTGTGTGTCTGTGTGTATATACTTAAACACCTAACAACTAAACAAACTAAGCCTAACTACTAAAAGCAAGTTTTGCCATTTATGTTGTATGCCGGACGCTCCCAGTTGTCTGATTGTACAGAAAATGAAAACGTTTTCTGTTTAAGGTGTGTGGAAGAAAGTTTCATGGCTTAAATGGTTTAGAAAATCAATTTGGTATTTTTTTAAATAACTGAAATTCAATTTTGGAAGGATTGTTTTGATCAGGAAGGATCTACACATGTTCACATTTTGAGTCCAAAGAGCAATTTAAAGAGCAATGTAATTGTTATTATAGAGCAATTTAATTGTAGAATAACATTTGTGCCCCACAATTGATAATCATGGCAAATATTATTATGTACAATTTACAAAACTGTTTCTAAGGGCAAAAAAGTAGGTTTGATGTGCATATAATTCTTTTACACAGAAAGGATTGATCCTATCTGCCGTTCTCAAAACCACTTACTTTTTTCTTTGCCATTAATGCTGTACAATACAGTGTACCGCTGATTGAAGCCATGAAGTTTCTCCAAAGGAACAGGATCCCATTTCAGATCAAAACTATCGCTGGTTATATTCAGCACAGTCATTTGTGGACCAATAGAGGGCGCTAAAACACAGCATTCGCACAGTAAATATGTCAATCCACATGCATAAACACACAAACGTTTAAGTGTAAAAGGGCCAAATCTGACCTCCTTCTCGTGTGAAGGCAATGACAGAAAAGTCTCCTCCAACTTGTTCCCCAAACAGACTCACAATAGATATATTATATGGAACTTCAGGGGACAGATCTGCAATAAACATTGGGAAAAGTCAATACAATAAAATGTTGTCATGTCTTTAAAATTAGAAAATTAACTTAAGACTGTTGTTAGGAGTGTGATGAGTGAGACCTGTTAGTGTGAATCTCCTGGCTGTTGAATTGAGAATTTGCCACTGCAGAGCATCTGACTCACTGTCAGAAAGAGAAATCCACTGCACAACAAAGCCGCTCTCTGATTGGTTAGTGTCAGCTGTCCAATCCACCTGCAGTTGTGTTTCATTCAATGGGGTGATGTTAACAATTCGAGGATGAGGAAGCTCCGGTGCTGGAAATAAGAATTAGTTATTGATTATTATTGCTATGTTAATAAAATAAAATGATAATAAAAAGCCATTTTTTTCCTAGTAGCTCAGTTGTTTGAAATACCAGATCTTGGGTTTGAATCCCAAAACTGTAATGACTTGTAAGTCGCTTTGGGTTAAAGTGTCCGCTAAATGAATGTAAAGTCTTCATTGAGAACTAGAAAATTATTTTTCTATTCTTAGATTTAAGACTTGAGCTTTTAAATGATCAATTTGGTGGAGCTTTACCTGGAGTGTCTGTAAGTGAAGGCAGGTGGATGTGCGCTGGTGGAGATGCTCCCGCAGAGTTCCAGGCCGTCAGGCTGCAGTCAATGGGATGGACAGGGACCCTGAGGTCACAGGACCTGCTGGATGCGTTTAATGCTCCGCAGCTCCACTGTGATGTGTTTACACGACTGCGACAGGAGACCAGATAACGCAGCACAACGCCGTTCACCTCAGGCCATGGCACTGCCTGACACGCACGAGGAAAAGACCACAAAATTGTTTTATTAAAATATAATAAGTCAAATTGAATGTCACCCTCCCTACATTTAGTATTAATCTAAAAAGCACCAGTGAGGCGCCAATTAATGTATACTTTCTCTCACTTTATTTAAAAAAAAAGTGAGACATAAAAATGTTTTTTTTTCTTACAAGGACAGTGAATGTGTAGTGGTTGGCTGGAAAATAACCAAATTTGTGGTTTCCAATCCCAGCAACTCTCGGTCTGAAGGCGGGACCAACCCAACCAAACCCACGGGTTTGGTGGCCAACCAATCACAGGGCTAGACACACAGACCCATTTACTTAGGGCCAATTTTAAGACCCCAACTCTAGGGAACGCATTTTCTTCAATGTAGAAGAAAGTCAGAGACCCCTCAAAAAAAAAAAACAAGCAAGCGTCTCAATCTCTTGGGAAAAAAAACATATCCAAAAACATATGTAACTCTCCTGTGATTCAATGGTAGACAATTTAGAAAGGATATACATTCTCAATGTACATTTTAAATTGTAAAAACGAAAGTGAATAAGTGACACTTTCTTTAGTCTTTGACATGCTGGTCCAGACTCTGACCCGCACTGAAATGTTATTTTACCGCTAACGTCAATGAAAGCTTTTCTAATGTGTGTAACAGCACTAAAGATTCACAGAGCGAGTTACATTTTTAATAACAGATTACAAGCGGGACATATTAATGTGGGATATTTTTCCTTTAAGGTTGCATCCCCAGAACTGCCTCAAGCGAGTGATACACTTGTATGTTCCATTAGTTTTGTGTATTATCTACGTTCGTGTTGTTGATTTTATTGGATTCAATTTCTTCAAACATATTGTGTATCGGATATTCTCTCTTTAATTCGGAGAAAATCAATTTGAGAATTTTGTTGTTTTTGTGCTTATGTGAGTTTCCTTTGTATCTCCGGCTTCTTCCACGGCCCAAGATCATGTGTTCAGCAAAATTACAGTCTGGAAACTGTGTGTGACAAGGTGATTAGAAATCCCGCCCGCTGATTTGGCCGCTGGCCAATGGAAACAGTCACCAGGCGATTTAAGGTCTCAAAGTATCACCTGTGGATGATTGCAACAGTGGCCGCTCGGTCCGTCGCGCGCGCGCCGAGAAAGCTCGTTTAATAACGAGCGTTGTTTGCTGCGGGAGCGTGGCAACGTTGCCTCAAAGTGCGGCTCACGCCTGGATTGCCGGCTGTGGCTCGCATTGTGCGGGAGGAACGAAGTGTGTGCGGATTCAAGGCGGGTAAGTCGCGGCAAAGCTGATCGATTTATGTAAGTGCCTGATGCATGCTTCTAGTAGATTTGGCGGCTGTATGTCCTCTGCCTGGAGGGAATCCATTGTGCTTGTGTCGTGGTGACGTCACGAGCGTGGCGCGGTGTCGGAGTGCGAGCAACCGTGCATTTTCGCCAGATCTGATTGGTATGTATGCAATGTGAGGGATATGTTGGTGATTTTAATATTGCTGACCGCTGGGTGCAGGGGGAGCGCGCCTGGACGGAGGGATCTGGCCGGCGGCGCTGTTTCGTCGCTGCTTCATTATTGCCTTCATTGGTGAATCCAGACTGCTTTTAGAGGCTAACCGGAACGGACTCTCATCAGCCTAGTTAGCCTTGTGTGTGTGTGAGTGGTTGTGTGTGGGAGTCATTGTGCGTGCGTGTGCGTGTGCTGCGATCGTTTGGGACCCCGAACCTGAGCGACAGGTGGCCCCTTTGGTGGTGGGAAGTGTCACCCGGGTTGATTAGTGCTGTGCTTCGTCACTGGAGGGTGTTTTTCGGGTTTGCTGTGTCCGTTTGGTTTGCTGTGAACTTGCACCTCTTGGCGTAACCAGTCGGTCGACGGTAGGGCCTCTACCGCCCAGCGAGCAGTGTATGGTGGTGTGTATGTGCGTGTTTTATCTGTTTTTAAAGTGTCGTTTTATGAGGAGCCCTGAGACTGCTGTCATATTTAATAAAGACATTTTGTACCGATTCCCTATCCACGTCTCCTGCTCATTTGGGATACCGAACCGGTGTGTCCGAGTGAAACCCCCTGGTGGTAGGCTAAGGTCGTTGCCGCCGGTTCGGTTGCCACTTTAACATCCGTGGCCACCCTGCTACATGTGCATAGTGTGAGTGAGAGTGTGAATGTATGTGAATTGATTGTTGAACAATGAATATAATGCAACAATGACTTTGGGACAGTATACGACTGTTAAAAGTGCTTTAAATTATTTATAAATTGAACTTGGAATAGAAAACAGTTTAAAATGGCTGGATATAGTATATTTTTTTTTTTTTTTTTTTTACCAAAGACTGGCCCTTCACTTTAAAGGCCAGTTTGAAGGTCAAAATGGGAGAGTCTAAATACTAAATGCATACTAAATGCTGAAACGTTCTTAAAAAGCATAAGCAAACCTTCCAGAGAACCGTGAGGTGTCTCATTCCAGCTTCTTTTGAAGGTCTGATGAATCTCCAGATCAAAGGAGCAGCTGATGGCGCTACTAAAAAATAATTATATACATCATAGTTATACATCAGTGTTATACATTTAGGGCACTTATACGTTTTTAGAATTATTTTCATACTTATTTTGTTTACGACAGAATTAAAGTTAAAATATAATTGAGAATTATTTCCTGTCCTACAGTGTTCTTCTGTTGTGCCGATAATGGAGGTCCATGAGCTCCAGAGGTGAGGTGAATCACTGTACTGAGCCCTCAGTCTCAATGTGTACTGGGACCCCGAGTGCAAACCACAGATGTCCAGCGTCTGATTAGAATATGGCCTTAAGATCTGTGACCAAGTCTGTAAAATGATAGGACAGTTTTTCTGCTGCAGTTCCTTTTATAGGACTCTTTGTGTTTTGTCATCCTCAAGAATTAATCTAAAACAAAACCTGGTCATGCGTGCTGTGATTCAGCTGGAGCAAAAGTTTGGACTTCTCATTTTTAAGAAAGGTGTCCAGGATCTCCCAGCCCAGCAGCAAACACCCGGGCCCGGATGGCCTGACATGTGTGATGTGTGGAGGCTGAAGCTTCACTGGGAATGAGAAGAGCAAAAATAGTCTAATTCATAATGAGCCAAAAAAACATACAATAAAATAATAATAAAAAAAATAATAATTCAGCAATAAGACAGATTACCGGTAATAAAAAACACCAAAAATAACCAAAAATAACCTAAAATATTAAGCTAAAATAATAATTTAGAAACTTAAACAAAGAATTTAGATGCAAGCCGGTCTGGCCTTCACTTTAAGTTTGTAAAGTTTCAAATGGATGTACGTTTATTTACAAGTTTCAAACGAATGTGTCAGTTGCAATATTTAGAGCTTTGTCTTGTTTGATGTGGCTAGTTTGCTGAGAAATAATGAGCCTGACTATCCCCTATTACCAACGTACATGTGCTTAATATATAGTGCCATGACAGCTTGACTTGGGCAGCTTTGAGCAACTCGAGCTTGACTGGGAAGAAGCATAAGAGTGCCGAGGTGAACGGAGCAGAGCGAGAGAATTCAGATCGAGGCATGACAGATCGAGGTGAGGAAGAGAAGGCGAGACAGAGCGAAAGAATTTAGATTGAGGCAAGACATAGCGAGGCAAAGAAATGCGCTGAGAAAAAAAAAAAGAGAACAGATTAAGGAGTGGACCTAACAAGAGGTTAGCGGTTCTTTGTCAGAAAAAGCTCCTGCATGGCCGTGAGGGCTCCAGAATCTTCCACCAAGCAATCAGAGCGGCAAACAGTTCTTCAGCATTCACGGCGATAGAGGGTGCAGGTTGAAAAACGAGCATGAGTGTCGCCACAGCCATTTTTAGCTTCGGCTGTAGGATGAGACACTAGTTCCACTTTGGTTAATCTGTCATGAGCTTGGAATGAGACCGATGACGGTGGCTGAAGGTGATCTTTAATTAAACAAAAAGTAATTTTGTTTAATTAAAAATAATTAATGGTGTGGTATTGTTAAGCGGGAATATCTAGCATGCATAAACTTATTGACTGGCAGATTTTATCCTACTAGACAATTACTAGCAGCTGCTGCATTGATAACGAACCAACAGGTCATGCCCTCACTCCAGCTGCTTCCTCTATTGGACGCCAGAACAAGCCAATGAGCAGGACTGTGACAAGAACAAAGCAAGCAAGCAAGAAAACAGAAATAAAATCAAGAAAAAATTTGTCAAATTATGTAACATTTATTTATTGTCAAAATGTAAACATGAAAAACAGAATATTCTGCTCTTTTTATCCGCTGTTTGAAACAGATTGTAGCGCGTTTATGTACCGGAATTGAAACCTGTGAAGCTGAAGAGAGGCGAGCAAGAGGAGCCGGACCGCACATTTGATGAGAAAATATGCCAACGCGAATCAAAAGGATGAACTGAGCAGCTGGACCCTCGGGATTCACAGCTGCCCACTGGAACCATGTGGCCTGAAAAATTCCTGTGCAAAAATACCAAGCAAAGTTTATAAATTATCACTGACATTATCACTGTAGTTTAATTTGTTGCCAGTTGGTTTGCTTTATGTGACCTCCATAACTTATACATTTTAAATCAACAGAAAACAGAGTTCTAAAATTTAAGTTCTAACTTGAAACTATCCATACTAAAAATTGTAAAAGGTAGTAAAATAAAGGTAAAACATTAATGTGTAATTGTATATGCAACCACACGTTTTTCTTTTTCTCACTCTTTCTCTTTTGCTCGCTCTCTCACTCTCTCTCTTTCTCTCTCTCTCTCTCTCTCTCTCTCACACACACACACACACACACACACACACAAAACCTACTTGTTGATCTGAAGTGTGTAACCACTATCGTTGTGCGTCTGTGTGTTTTTCCAGTAACAGGTGATGATGCTGTTGTATGGCACAATCTCACACCAGGTGATGGACAGTGATGATGCTGAGAGTAAATACAAAAAAAGTATTTAACAAAATTACAACCTGCAATTAACAAGTCCATACAATTCTATGGAAATAAAACCCAATTATTGGAGATCATGATCAAGGAAATATCATGATCGGGACTGGTGCAAAGAAAACTTTCACTTTTCATTTTCACACATTTCATCAAAATCAAGGTGTGTGCACAAAGTCAAATTGCTGCATTATTAATATTGATCCAGTAGAATCCAGAGTATAACATATATATAGCATAATAATAACAACATAATATTATGTTAATAATAACACACCAACGTTATAACATAATATTGATTACATAATTGTGCATTCATGACCACAATTGCTCAACACTAATGATATATTTTTTCTAACTGTGTTGTTTGTTTTCTACACAGATCTGATGAAACAACTCAAACACCAGTTTCAGAGAGAGCCAAGGCAATCAAGCAAATCACTCTTCAACACAGAGACTCTTGTTGATGTGATTCCACAGACTCTCACGGCAAACTGGACCTCAAAATATGTCTGCCTACTCACTTGTGTTCAGTTGCAAAGGTAATATTTTCACGAGTGGCACAAAGATGAGTAATTGTGATGTGTGTTCTTGATGCCCTGAACATCTCTCTTGAATAAACATTTACAATGATGCTCTGAGGCATTTACTTCCTATAGAGCAATTGAAAAATAAAAATTTTAATCTTTTTGTTTTGAGTCAGCCAAACAACCTGGAGCTCAACAAGCTTAAAACCTCAGAGATTACAGTGGACTTTCCTGCACTGACACCGATCACCAATATGAACAGCGCAGTGACTCTAGTGGACTCCATTAAGTTCCTAGGAACCTACATTTGAATTAAGTGGGACGCATTGACGTAGTTGTGAAGAAAGCTGTAAGAATCTTGGTGGCATGGACGTTTTAGGCCACTAGAGGGACTCTGTTTATTTTGGGATTAACCCTTTCGACACAAATCAGCACAACGCCCAACACCAGTGATCTTGGTTATTTAAGGGAAGGGTTTGTCAATGTTTCTTTGTTGGTGTTGGCGCGGTAGATTTGAATTGACAGTAACTAGAGAGTGGAGTATTGGAAAAACGATGGAGTTTGGATCGTGTGAAAACAAGGCGACTGAAAAGGCGAATCGAGAGCTGAGGGAAAGTCAGTTGAGAGGTAAGTTGGGGGGGCATCGGCCGACGGCCTGTATAGGTCCGGTAGCGGTGTGTCCTCACTGTGTCATGAACTCAAGCACCTAACTTTTTTTGGACTCTTATTTTGACACGTTTATTTTGTAATGCTCGTCGCCACCTCTGTTTGCATCACGTGGGTTTTCTGGTACTTCCGCATTTCAGGCTTTGTCGCCATGTTTGCTCCAGCTGTTTTATGTTTGTGATCATTTAGCGTTTGTATTTAAGCACCAGTTAGTTCCTTGTTTCTTCGCCAGATTGTCAGTGTTTTTCCCTGTCATTCCAGCGTTTTTTGTCCCTGCCTTACCGGAATTTTTGACCCAGTCTTGCCTTGTACCTCGTTTTCTGCCTAGCGATTTGGACCCTGTTTGGATTGAGATTTTCTGACCCCTGCCTGTACGACCCTGTTTTTGCCCTGCTAATAAATTCAGCCTGTTCTGAGATCGCTCTGTCTGTGCTGTGCATGTGGGTCCAGCGCCTGAGAGCCGTGACCCCCCTGTCACACTGCTTCTCAACTGTAGTATTAACGGTAGGGAAATGGCTGGTCGAAGCGAAGATAGAATGGAGTGTAATCAACATGAAAGGAGTGAGTGGGTAGAAGTAAGAAGAGCGAATTTGAAAAGGAGGAAAAGAATGGAACACAACTCAGGTGGGACAGAAGATGAGGAAAGTGAAGAGGGAGAAACGAGTCGGGAGGATAGAGTGATTAATATAGTGGTGCGATTTGAAGGAGAAGGAGGGATAAAGAAAATGGATCCACTCAAATTAACTAAAATATTAAGAGAACAAATTGGAGAAATCAAGTATGCAAGAGTGCTGGGTGATGGAAATCTACTTGTGGGGTGTGATAATGAGGGACAAGTAGAAAAGACAAGAAAGGTAAATAGCATTGGGAGAATAAAAGTAAGTAAAGTAGTAAGAGTAGGGGAGAAAGGAAAAACGTGGTAGTAAGGGAGTAATATATGGAATGCCGGTTAATGTAAGCACGAAGGAGATAATAGAGAACATAAGAGTACAAAATAACACTATTAAGAAAGTTGAGAGGATGAAGAGAGGCATTGAAAGAAAAGAAACTGAAACTATTATTATATTACTATATGATATTAGAATTCGAAAATAAGGAGATACCACGAGAAGTATACTATGGGTTTATGAGATATAACGTAAGAGAGTATGTTCCAAAACCGGTAAGATGTTATAACTGTCAGGAGTTTGGACATATAGCTAAAATGTGCAAGGGAAAAAGAAGATGTGCCAGGTGTGGTGGGGATCACGAGTATGGGAAATGTGGGGAGGAAGTAAGGCCAAAGTGTTGCAATTGCGGAGGGAGCCACAGTGTGGCATTCTGGGGGTGTGAAGTGATGAAAAAACAAATAAAAAGTACAACAGATAAGAGTAAGGGAAAGCGTGTCGTATTCAGAGGCGGTTAAAAGGGTTGACAAGGAAAAAGAAAATCAGAAAACAGAGGATATGGAAGGGAGAAAGAGGGAAAGCCAGAAAGAGAACAAGAACCAATATGAAGAGAAAAAGAAATTGGTGATATTCATAGCAGGGGTAATAAATGCAACAGCGGAAATCAAATCTAAGACGGAAAGAATTCAGATAATAGCAAAAGCAGCAATCAATCACCTGGGTATGGAAGATTTAAAATGGAAAGAAATAAGGGATGAATTAAGCATACAGGCAAGCCAAGAGACAGTATGTATGAGGCAATAATAGGTATAATGTTAATCCTACAATGGAACGCAAGAAGCCTGATTGCAAATGGACAGGAGTTTAAACAGTACGTAACAGAAATGGAAGAGAGACCAGATATCATGTGTGTGCAGGAAACATGGTTGAAACCGCAATTAGATTTTGTTGTTCAGGGATACGAAGCAAATAGATATGACAGAGAAGATAGAGGTGGAGGGGGATGTGTCACATTTGTGAAACAGGGGATTCCACATCGTGCAATAGGTAAAGGAAATTAATATATAGTAGTGGAAGTATGGAGAGGTGAAAAGAAATACATAATCATAAATTTTTATAACCCGTGTAAGAAATTGAATCTGGCACGAATAGAAGAAATAGAAGGACAAGAGAATAGCGAGATAATTTGGTGTGGGGACTTCAATGCACATAATATACTGTGGGGAAGTGATAAAACGGATGGTAACGGGGAAGTAGTGGAGGAACTGATGGAAAGAGAAAACCTGGTGTGTCTGAATGATGGAACAAAAACAAGAATAGATATAGCATCTGGAAGGGAGTCTGTACTTGACTTAACAATGGTATCGAGCAGATTGGCAGCGGTTAGTTATTGGAGGGTAAACAGAGAGGGAACAATAGGGAGTGATCATTACCCGGTGATGTGTAATATAAGAAAAAGCAATGATCAAGTGGTTGTAGAAAGAGGAAAGAGGTGGATGTATGAGAAAGCAGATTGGGGAAAATTCAAAAATAACAGTGATGAGTACCTGAAGCAGTGTGAATATAAAGGGGATATAGATATGTTTGAAAATGGAGTAAAGCAAAGTATACTGAAGGCAGCTATGGAAGCTATACCGAAAAGCAAAGGCAAAACAACAAGGAAAGAAGTACCATGGTGGAATGATGAATGCAGACAAGCAATCCGGAACCGAAACAAAGCATTTAAAGTGTTGAAAAGAACACACAATTTTACACATCTAATACAGTATAAGAAAGCACAGGCGATGGTGAGAAGAATAATCAGACATAGCAAAAAGACATACTGGAGGAACTACTGCAGCGAAATAGGAAGTACAGTACAGATAGGAGAAGTATGGACAATGATAAAAAGGATGGGTGGGGAGAAAAGAGATTGGAATTATCCAATACTTAAGGATGGAAACAAAACAGGTGTAACAAATGAGGAAAAAGCTGAAATGTTAGTTAAAGCGTTCGTGAATATTCATAGTTCAAATAATTTAACTGAAGAAGGAAAGAAGGGCAGAGAAGAAACTAAATTGGAAAATCTTGAGATAATAAATACAATGAACAGCAATACTGAGGAAGAAAACACAATGTTTAATATTGGTGAACTGGATAGAGCACTTGCAAAAACAAAAAGGTCTGCGCCAGGAAAAGATGAGATAGCTTATATAATGATGAAGCAGCTGAGTGAGGAGGGAAAGGAGAAGGTGTTGAAGCTGTACAATAGAATATGGGAGGAAGGGAAAGTGCCAAGGAGCTGGAAAGAAGCGGTAATAATTCCAATTAGAAAACCTGGGAAAGATCCCAGGTAGCCTTGACATCTCACCAGGGGAAAATAATGGAAAGAATGGTGAATGAAAGGTTGATATATGTGTTGGAAAAGAAAAAAAGGATGAATGCGTGTCAAAGTGGGTTCAGGAAAGGAAGGGGAACAATGGATGCGGTGTTGTGTCTAGAGGATGAGATAAGACGAGCACAGGTAAATAAAGAGACTGTAGTGGCAGTGTTTTTTGATGTGGAAAAGGCATATGACATGATGTGGAGGGAAGGAATGATAGTTAAATTATACAAAATGGGAATAAAAGGAAGAATGTTAAATTGGATAAGGGATTTTTTAAAAGAACGGACAATAGAGGTAAAGATTGGAAAGGCGTGGTAAAGCAAGCAAATAGCTGAGAATGGAACACCGCAGGGAAGTGTTATAAGCCCCACACTATTCTCAGTCATGATTAATGACATTTATGAAAATATCTAGTCGGACATGGGAAGGTCACTATTCGCAGATGATGGAGAAATCTGGAAAAAAGGAAGAAACACAAAGCATATAGCCAGGAAGGTACAGGATAGTATTATACAGGTTGAGAAATGGGGGAGAAAATGGGGTTTTAAATTCTCTGTGGAAAAAACAAAAGTAATGATGTTTACGCAAAGGAAAAAAAGAGAACAACTGGGATTGAAGTTGTATGGCAGGTGTTTGGAAGAGGTTGAGGCATTTTGTTTTTTAGGGGTGACCTTCGAAACAAAAATGACGTGGAGAGAGCATATAAAACAGGTTGAAAAGAAATGTAAAAAAGTCATAAATCTAATGCGATGCCTAACAGGGACAGAATGGGGAGCAGACTATCAGTCAATGAAATACATATACATAAGCTTAATAAGATCAAGGTTGGATTAT
>CM051504.1:5654-47683 GCA_028031935.1 Paedocypris micromegethes
GAACGCCGTCTTCCACTCATCTCCCTCCTGGATACGAACTAAATGATATGCGTTCCTGAGATCCAACTTGGTAAACACCCTCGCCTCGGACAGGAGTTCAAAGGCCGAGAGCAACAGAGGCAAGGGGTAGCTGTCTCGGATAGTGATGGCGTTCAAACCTCGATAGTCGATACAAGGCCGCAGCGATCCGTCATGCTTCTTTACAAAGAAGAAACCCGCTCCAGCGGGTGAGGAGGAAGGTTGAATCAGACCGGTGGCCAGCGACTCACTGATGTACTCCTTCATGGCTTTACGCTCAGGTGGTGTGAGAGAGTACAGGCTACCTTTGGGTGGTGATGTCCCTGGGCGGAGGTTGATGGCACAATCGTGAGATCGATGAGGAGGCAAAGTGGTAGCTCTCTGTTTGCTGAATACGGGTCGAAGGTCATGATAGCAGGACGGCACTTTGGACATGTCCACAGGCTCAGTCGGGACAGGCAACTGCTCATCTGGCACAAAACATGAATGTGAACACTCTGAGCCCCACTCATCCACTTCACCTGTTCGCCAGTTGAGCCGAGGGTTATGCCGTCTGAGCCAGGTGTGCCCCAACACCACGGGATGATGCGGAGACCTCACGATGTGGAAGTGGATCTTCTCTGAATGCGTGTCGGAAAAACTCATTGTGACAGGACCGGTGCTGTGTGTGACACTCCATAGAGCCCGTCCATCCAGACCCGTGGCCTCCAGTGGTTCCCAGTCTCCTCGCCAGCTGGGAGTCAATGAGGGTCACGTCCGCTCCGGAATCGATGAGCACCGCCTGTTGAATAGATTCTCGTCCTGCTGACAAAGTGACTGTGGGAAGAGATCGAGCAGAGGAGTTAGTAAAATTGGACCGACTCACCACTACCCTCCGAGCTAGTGATGAGTCTCCTCTTTTGCTGGACACGAAAGGGCAAAGTGACCTCCCTGACCGCAATATCTACATAAGCCCTCTCTCTGACGGCGCTGCTTCTCAGCGTCAGGGAGACGGAATCTTCCCACTTCCATGGGTTCACTAATGTCCTCTGATTCGGCATGGGCATTGGTGAGACCGTGGCGTGGTGCAGGGGGATTCGTTCTGGGAGATTCATGGCGAGAACTGAACTGATTAGCTGCTGGACGCCAAGACGCATCTTTGATTGGTGGCGACCATTGACGGCGCGAGGAGTAGAGTGATTCATAGTCTCAGCTCTCTTGAGCATTGTTAGCGAGTCTTCGGTCAATTTGAATCACTTGAGTCATTAGGAGTTCAAGATTGTCGGGAAGCTCGGTGGCCGCCAGCGCGTCCTTAATCCGCCGGTTTAGCCCCTTCAAAAACACGTCACAAAGCGCCATCGAGTCCCAGCCAGCCTCGGCCGCCAACGTGCGGAACCCACCGGCGTATGCCGACGCAGTCTGACGCCCTTGCCGCAAATTAATGAGCCGCTGGGCAGCCTCACGACCAGGAGACACATCTTGAAAAATGCGCTTCAGCGCGGTAGCAAAGTCATTGAAATTGTTCATGCACGGGGTTTTATTTTGCCACTCAGCGGTGGCCCAGGTCTCGGCTTTTCCCGCCAAATGAGAAATTGCATACGCCACTTTACTCCGTTCGGACGGAAACATAGGTGCGTGAAGCTCTAGATGAATCTCACATTGTGTGATGAAAGCGCGGCAATCGCCCGACTCACCCGAGAATCTAGCCGGCGCTCCTAGCTGTACTTGCGGTGCCGGCATTGGTGGGGTTGGAGCGGGAGCAGCGGCGGGCTCAGCGGCGGGGGCAGCGGCAGGTACCGCGGCAGAGGCGGCGGCGAGCAGGGCGGAATTAGCCGCGACTTGACGAGAGAAAGCGTCGGAACGGGTGAGCGATTCGGCGATCCGACTTTCTTGGCGCGTGAGCTGCGCGGACAGCTGTTGGAGACGTCCACTCATCTCCTCGTCGCGCTTGCGCATTCTCTCCATAAACATCTCTGACCTGGATGGATCCATACCTTCTTGGCCAGTTTGTGCTGTCACGGCTCGTAGTTCACGGACCCACATTCAACAGGTCAGAGACTTCAGGAATCGATTGCAAGGGTTTATTTCGTGGTCGTACAGGCAGAGGTCAAATGCAGGCGTTCGGGGCAATAAGGGCTGGGCGAGAGAATGGTCAAAACAAGCAAAGTCCGGCAGCGGAGTATCCAAAACAAGTCCAAGACGGCAGGCGAGAAATCGAGGTCGAGAAACAAAGCAAGGTCAAACACGAGATTAGACTAGGCATCAAAAACGCTGGGATGACTGACGTGAAACGCACAGACAAACTGGCAACGAGACAAAGACTAAACAAGGCTTAAATACACGACATGATTACACAAAGAAACAGGAAACACCTGGTTGCTATGACAACCGACGAGGAAACAGAACACAGAACATGGCGGCGCGCTGTAGCGCGTGTCACAATAAAAGTCCGTGAGATAAAGCACGTAAAAGTCCGTGAGATCAGCCGTCAGAATCCATGACACATACTTTAATTCCTGAAGAGTTCAGAAGCTTGTTAATAGTTAGTTAAGATTTTCTGTGACCTCTTCTAAAGTGAAAGCTGTTTATGGTTTATTAAGTATTAACTAATGATGAAGAAAACACCTAAAGGGTCTCGTGTCCTGTTGAGCTGTGGAAAGATCAAAACCAAGACACAGATATTGAACATAATCCATTTATTAATACTTTTACACTGTAAACAAAACGAAAGATGGTGAAACATGGCTCACTGTATAGATAGTCAACACAAAATGAACAATGACTAAAGTACCAGATCAAATACAGTGCTTTTTAAATGCGCAAAAAAAGTGATTTACAAATTACAAATAGTACTAAACCGAAGCGACAGTGGAGGTACTGTAACGCGGTGCTGCATTTGAAGCGCAGAGAGTAAGAAGCACGGACATCTTTACTGTCACCGACTGTGTTTGAAACCCGCGCGTGTGCGCTTCAAACGCAGTGACGTCACCACGTACGCCGCCTTTTTAAACGTCACGCGCGCCGCGCGCCGCACACGCAACCACAGTTCCAGCCGCTGCAAAACCTCTAATTTATGTTATGAGGTATATTTATGATGTGTGCAGTGCGTTATGGTGATGTTTGTTTATTTATTTGGATTTGTTGTTGCTGTTGTGACGTGAAATTTCCCCGCTGTGGGACTAATAAAGGATTTTTCAATTCAATTCAATTCAATCATATTTTCATGCGTTGTTAGGTATTAAATAACAATGACTAAGCAGCTTGTTCATGAGTTTATTCATTAGATGTTCATCATTAACAAACGTGTTACTAAGTATATGTTATGCCCTACTCATACTTTGTTAACAATTAATATATGTCTTGTTCATGCTTAGTTAATGCTAAATAAGGTGTAGTTATTATAAAGTGCTACCAAATTATATATACACAAAAATATTATATTTAATTTTTATATTGTATATATTATATTGCATATATATATATATATATATATATATATATATATATATATATACACACATATATCAGCGATATTTTACAAATGTTGTATGTAATACGTATGCGTAATACGTAAGCAAATCAATATGTAAATTACGTCATGACGTCATTTTGCTTGGGGCCCCCAAATTCCTCCAAACGGGCCTGATCTTTTGTTTTGGTTGGTCAGGAGATAGGGCGTTTTACGCTGAAGACTTTTGTTTCCGCAATTCGAGGTTTATTTTGTTAGCAGGGACTTGTTAGTTAGCATTGTTGGTTTTGTTTATTTCTTTTATTTGGCATCACTCTTGTTCCTTTCCCCTTCCCCAAATCACCCTTTTTGCATCCCGGTCTCTGACTTTTGTTATACATACCAATACATTTATGTTAAGACCCGGTACTTCAGTGTTATCGATTCTTCTCACCTGCACCTAAATGTGATTCCCCTGAAACCCTAGACACGATCCACAAGGGGGATCGTAACACCAACAAAAAAATGGAAAGTGATGTATATATGATAATATACATAAAACAGCAGATCGTAAAAGAAAAATCAAACTAAAAACTAAATGAAAAGACACATAAAATAACATCACAACTAAATTTGCATCAAACGCAAATGAAAACAGCTGGATTTTGAGTAGTGATTTAAAAGCAGGTAAAGATGATGTACTAATGCAGCATCATCCTATAGCTCGTTCTATAGTTTTGGAGCTCAAACCATAAAGAAACACAATTAATATTATGCAGAATTGAGTTGTGTTTTGGTCTGGCCCTCCACAAGATTTTCTGTTTCTCATGAGGCCCCTTGGAAAAAATAATTGCCCACCCCTGTTTTAAAGCATGGCAATCTGCTCCTCTTCATCTTCTCTTTGTAAAGTAGCATCGTGTTCACCCTCCATCTTGTTAGCCTTGTTTCCTTTTAATCCTTTCCGTTTATTCACCAAAGTGCTGTTTTCCAGGATCTGCTGCTCTTACTTTGTTGTTCAGCTTGTCTTCTGTCTTTGCTAAAGCTCTCAATGCAGCAGGTTAGTGGATGGGTAAAACTCTTACTGTTCAGGATCCTGTAATTTTCACGTAGACTCTTGACTGCTGGTGAATATTTTGTTATTTTATTGATGAAAAACATAATGCATAACAAAAGAAAACACTTTCAAAAAGAAATCAACTTTTACATTCTTTCACAACCATACGTTTTTGGCCTCTTACGGGTCCTGAGGCATCTCGTAAACTTTTTCTCTCACACGCATAACACTGCCGAAGGCCCGCATAAAACCGGAAGTCCCAAAACTCTCATTCTCATATCAAATAAAAGTCCCTTTTTTCGAACACAAAAACATATGAAGATCGGTGAAATGACCAAATAAAATTTCTTCGGGGTCCGTTACATAATATGTTAGTGCTTACAGGTCTTACAAGCAAATTATAGTATTACATTGGAATGTGATGCACTTACATTTGTTTTTATAGAATTTTGTGAGAGAAAACCAAGGCCAAATGACACAAAGTTTGATTTTAGCCGTTCACTTCACTGTAGTTTTGAGCTGTCCCGTATTGTTTCAAAACGGGAAGCGTAATTTCAATCTCAAATACGAGACGTTTACGTATTTCAAGGGACGGGTGGCAACCCTAGTCGTGTGACCCGACCCGCATAGTGGTGGCAGGTTGTGCGACGGGTGGCGGGTTTGGTGGCAGGTGGTGGTTTGACGATCGGTAGTTTCGGTGGAAGGCGCATACAAAGGTGGCAGTTTTGGTGGCAGGTCCATACAAGGGGTGGTTGTTCCGGTGGCAGGTGACGGGTTTGGTGGCAGTTCCGGTGGCAGCTGCCACTGCCACGCAAAGATTGAACTCCCACTGTTCTTGTTTGCGCTTGGTGATATTGCAGAAACATGAAGTAGTAAATAAAGCTGCATTCTAGAGCTGCACGATTCTGGAAAAAATGAGAATCACGATTTTTTGGCCTACAATAAAGATCACGATTGTTTTCACGATTCTTTCTGGATATTTTATTATTTTAAATATTTAACCCTGAAAATCAGGTTGTCAAACATCAATATAATAACACATATTGTTCTTTGCTTTAAAGTTAAATAGATAGAATGAAAAATATAATGTAATGTAAAAGTAATGTTGAAAAGAAAAAAAAACCACCATTAAATGTAATAAAAATAAGTATTATGTACAGTAGAGGACAAAATTATTAGCTTTGTTTAAAAGCACTTTTGAAATACTTATCAAACTATGACTATTTTTAGGGGGCTAATAATTTTGTCCTCAACTGTAGATGTCTGCTGTATGTGGTTTGCTGAGAGTAAACACACACATTTCAGAATAAAATCCTTTATCAGGTAATAAATGTCGGAGTTGATAATCTACCGTTGTATTTAATCATTCATTCTCCCCGCTTATTTTCAGTTTTTTTTTTAACTCGACAGCTTCTGGACTCACAATCACTAGGGCAGGTAATTAGCGCACGTGATTGCAGCTGCGCAAAACCACAGGGGGCCGTCACGTGCGTCCTGCGTCAACGCTTACTAGAGGCGCCGCAAAATACGGCAGAAGCAGTGCAAAACCATCTTTCATTTATAATATTTAAACAATCGATCGGCTGAGTTTTGCTCAATGCACGCGCAAGCGGACAAGAAGAGTGGTTTCTGTCAGAAAAACTCAGCCGATCGATCAGAGAGTTATAATAGGCAGAATCATATAAATGCTGGATTCAGATCGTGAAGAGGCAAGATCGAGATTGCGATCTTTTAATGATTAATCGTGCAGCTCTACTGCATTCCTTTAAAAAATACTTCATTCTTTTCAGAACAATTATTGTTTATATTCAGATCAACAGTCATATGAACAGCACAATTATACACAACCCATTCTATATCATTGTAGTATTTTCTTAAAATTAGCCCAGAGCATTCGATTAAATAATTCACCTACTTCATGCAACGGATCATGTTTTCCTCCCTCATATCTGGCTCAAAGTTTCTATCACAATTTTATTAAAAACAGTGACCAACAAGGTGTTTACACAAAAAAGGCACTTGATATTTACATCTCAACAATCTATCAAATTCATGTGATCCAAAACAGCTCTTCTTCATTGTTTCAGTTTGAGAGTAGTCGAAATGTGACTGGTTTGACTCGAATGGAAATTACTGAAGAATTTTAACTGAAGTATGAAGAAAAAAATCCAAATGATTTTCAAAACTTTCCCTTGTCAGAATTGTTGATTATAAGTTGTCATCTGTTTTTTAAACAGATGACAACAGAACAAAAAAAAAAAAAAAAGAGAAGAAACAAAACAAAAAGAATCTAAGTGCATGTTTAGCTTTTAATTAGTAGTAGGTGCAAATTAGCTATTTTGCTGACCCGGTTCACACAAAATGGACCATTGAGGTAAGGTCAGTTGTTTATTCTTTTGAAAGTCTGCTTATTAACGAACACCACTCTGCTCGTTTCTGTGTGATATACCTGGGTGTTATCATCTGGGTGGGCAAGTGGGCATGGCCTTCCACTCGAACACTCTCGCAAAGTGCCTCGGCGTGACAGATCACGTACATGCCGCAGTCATAACTGTTCTTTTGCAAAGGGCATTGCTCCTCCACAAAGGCTACTTTCCCCTCTGGGCCTAGACAAGCCTCCAGCGTGGCTGCAATTCGACGGGCGTGCAAGGAGTTGATTCCAGTTTGGGAGTCATAGTGAGTGAACCGGTTGGTGTCTCTTTGAAAGAGGAGCAAGCTCCAGTGAAAGCCGCCAGCAGACTCATTAGAGTTATCATTGACCGGCAGGAAAACCCACTGACGAGCTTCCAGCCTTAGTGGCTCCAGGAAGACTGCAAGCTCTTTTTGGCAGGTGGAGAATTTAATAAACTGAGCGACCTCTGGGCTTATAAAACAGACCTTCTCACCCAGTGTTGTAAAACACTCTGTCTCAATGTATTCAAACGCAAAACCTATAACTTGATCGTTGAGCCAATGAGGACCATTTAGTAGTGCCACATCTGACCGCCGCAATAGACTGTCCTGGTAGCTCAGAACCACTGGATCCATTCTCAAGGGAAAGATTTACAGCAACAGTAACTGTGTGAATAAGCAGTCAAAAAAGCAAATTAATAGAATATTCAATGCATAGTAACATGGTACTACAAAACTAGTTATACTATACAAGCAAGACAAACATAATTTGTTTTAGCGTTGGGCACAAATGACTGTTAAGGTCATGAACATGATGAAGCACATGATATTTGTATTCAGTAATGTTAGTACTCTCGTATCTTTTATCTTGTACTTTCACAAACACATCTAAATTATTTGCAGTAATGTTCTTGTCATCAAATAAAGACAAAAAGAGCTACAAAAATTTAAGTATAAGCATCTAAAATTCTAAATGGAAATTACTTAAATTCGCAGACCATCTCAGTCAGAGAAGCTGTGCAAAACGAAATTGAACAACAGAACCACAAAAACTTCAATATAGAAATTACCCTACCCTACCTACCATTAAAGAGCAATGGCTAAGAAAACAAACACACAAAAGATTTAATTGAGAGAAAAAAAAACATCTAAGGCGAGGTAAGCTTCCGTTCGCCAGTGCGTTTATTCTCACGAATAAAGCACTTAACACGATATATACGTATATCAATACACAAGTGCAAAATGAAAGCAATCGAATAATTTAAGACAGAACAAGGTGCTTTCATACTGCAGTTTTATAGTCACGCTGCATTTGAAAGTATGGTTTCCTATTCATACACCATACACATTGCTTCTCGTCTGGCGTGTCAAGTAGTGGAATTAAAACGTTTGGAAAACCCACATTAAGAGTAAACGCGCAATATTATTTAATTTATAAAATAAAGCGTTTTGGCTATAAGTTCAATGTAGCTTTAAAATAACGAGTTACCTCATACAACGTCCACTTTTACACCAAACTGGTTGTTTTATTTTCGACACTTTGCGACAGTTTTGAGCGTGACGTCTTCAAAAACATACTCCACCGTGATTGGTTTGCGGTGTTTTGACGCAAGCAGGAACGTTTTCGCCACTCTGCATTCGCAACCACCACCCACCACAGCAGCTGACCCCGCCTTTTTTCCCTCATTTGGAAGCGTGGCGAGTTCGCGCAGCGGGGCCGCGCGTCTACACTTGGAGAAGCAGCAGCGCTGTATAGGACGAGAAGAAGTAGTTTCTGCGAAGGCCACTCGAAAATACAGGCACACTGTTGGAGGTTTTTATTGTAAAAACATGTTTAACCGTTGTTTGGTCATAAATGTTTGGTAACGGGACAGTTACGACGCATTTAGACAGACGATTGTGTATATAAGTAGGCTCGAGTTGTACTGGATTGCTTCTGGCCCTAAACAAGAAGGACGGACCTCTGGATTCTTACGCTGAACTAAGAAGGTGAGAAGTGAACTTTACAATGAATTCGTCGCACTTTAGATTAGCATTTTGACAAAACGTGTCTGAGACATAAGTTTCATCTGATTTGTTCATCTGTAGTGACGGATCATTTTAGTATAATTCGTGATATACGTGTAACTCGTTATTTCTTTAACAATTCATGGACAAGCATTGCATGACACTGATGGTAAAACACAGAATAATTTTTAAATTACAATTAAACGACTAACTCTCGTGGTGTGCCCAGTGTTTGATGACAAAGGTGATCCAGGAAAATGCATGTATTATGGTGGGTTGATCTTCATTCCACAAGCTGGAGTTATCATGGGTCAGTTTGTGCAAAGTCATCTGGACATGCTTTCCATAGTACAGTCATATCAGTGACCAGCAGTGCTGTCAAAAGTAGTCACTTTTGTTACTTCGTTAGAAGTAGAAATACTAGAGTCAAAAAGTACTTCTGTGAAAGTAAAAGTAAAATGCCCAATATTCTACTAAAGTAAAAGTAACATTACTAATACTGATAAAACTACTTTTAAGTACAAAAGTAATGCAAGGACAAAAACATCATTACAGAACTATATTGTTCTATTCAATTGTCGCAATTACATTGAAAATTAATGCATTTTATTACAAAGCTTCTGTGCAATCTGCGCGGCCTCAAGACACTAAATCAAACAAGAGGTTGATAAATCTGTTAAAACTTGTAACAAAATAGATTATTTTCAAATACGTACATGATATGAATTAATGACCTAAATATGAACTCTTATATTCGAAAATCTAGCTTCAACATTATATTATCTCATTTATATCTAGTATAAGATAAATAATATCTCTCAAAGTCTCACAAAGATACTAACTGAAATGTTTTTCAGTGTTCACGTGAGCTTTTGTGCGCTTTGAGACAGTTAAAACTGTGAAAAGCGCCTTACAAATATTTAGAACTTGAGCTTTACACACGGTCACTGCGCCTAACACTTGTCCGGACTGGGACGATATGTTGAACATTCGTTTGCCGTTTTACCCGCATTTTCGCTTCTGTTCTAATGGTGTTTGTGTGTGTGCGCAAGCGCTGCGGCGCCGTTTGTGCTCTAAACGCATTGACGCTAATCGAATCCATAAAGCCAACTCTCCTCTCAGTCATTCTTTAGCCGACAAAGTGATGGACCTTACGCAAACCAATAGGGTGTCGGAATGATACGTGTTTATACATCTCATCCAACCACAATCATTTACTGGCGTGATTTGTCCAGATGTTTTTTATATCGATTCAACACAGAAATAAAACTAACCGGTTACGCGGCTGGTTTTGAAGAAGTAACGAATAGAAAGTACTGATATTTGCTTAAAAAAATAAGAAGTAGAAGTAGAAAGTAAGCGGAAAAATAAATACTCTAGAAAAGTAAAAGTAAGCCAAATTTCTACTTTAGTTAGGTAACGAAGTAGTATTACTTCATTACTTGACACCTCTGGTGACCAGTACTGTTTAAAATTCACAAAAGTTAGCTTATTTCTGAGCTGTGACTTGTGTTTTTTTCCACAAGGAGTTAAGGTGATCAGTGTAATGTGAAGGGTCTCACTCAGCTATGATACATGACTAAAATCTCACAACTGGTCTTTTGTACAACTCACACACACACACACACACACACACACACACACACACACACACACACACACACACACACAGTCTGCTCAAGAAACACATGTGCATAATTAAAATATAAAGTTGTGAATATTGAAAGACATTTTTATGTATTTACATGCAAATTTACTTAAATGACTACACAATTAACATGGTGATGGATTTTCAATCCAAACCTGCTTTGTGTGAACTTCGTGCGATTTTCTAGGGTTTAGATTTAGATTTTAGAAGCTTTCCTCATCAAAAAATTTGTGCTGTTTTAAATAGTAATGTTATTATATATTATCACGGAGCAGAAGAAAGAATATCATTGAGTTTGGAGAAAGAAGGGGAGGCTGATGTGAGAATGAAAATACACCAAACAATTAGGGATGCACCGAAATGAAAATTCTTGGCCAAAAACGAAAACCGGAAAAGAGGAAAGCCTGGCCGAAAACGGAAACACCAAAAGAATTACATTTATTGCTATGATGGTGTACTAACTTTACTAAAACTAAGGAATTGCATACATTAATAATGATGTTTCAAAGAATACATGAAACAAAATGTGTTACAAATATGCAAATATTTATCAAGTATAATGCAACACTCAAGAGTATAAAATATAATTCAAACTAAAATGTTTAACTTAACCTACTGGCCTGCTGAAATGTTGTGAAATTAAAAGTTCCTCCATTAAAAATTGCATTTAAGTTTAAAGTGCATTCAGAACAAGTGCAAAGGATACAACATTTTCTCTGCAGGTCTTAATAATAGTATAAATAGGTCGATTTTGAGATTGTCATCTGACAGATCTCAATCTTTGAGAAAGATTTGAGACTGTATTTAATGCTGACAGACTCTAAGCACGGACTTTTAATAGTTTTTACCGTGGTATTTTTACGCGCTTTAGGGCGAACAAAGTAATAACGTCCGCTACAGATGCATCCGATGAGCTGATCTCTTTAGTTAGCTGTTCAAACGGAGTAAGAAGAGAGAGAATGTTCTCTATTAAGAGCCACTGGTGTGAAGTGAATGTCGCGGGGACCTCAAGATCGACGCTGCGCTATATGCCGCCACTGCTCGCGCGCAGCACTCGCAGGCCCCGGCTTACATCATCAACTTTCGGCCATGTTGTTTAGGTGATAAAAGTGTTTTGGCCGAAAACTCACTTTTTGGCCATTTTCGGTGGCCGAATATTCGGTACATCCCTAATTTAATTTTCCAAACATGTTTGAACCTCTGCACCGGAGACTGAAGGACTTTGTGTGATGAAACTCAATTTATAGATGCAATCCAAAGCTATTGTTTTATAACCACGAAACTCATAGCCGATTAGGCAATTTTACTAATTTGACAAGATTACAGAGAATGGCAAAGAATGCAGACCAGACAGTGATGTTGTTGAAAGGCTGTGTGGTTTGTCATGTGGTCTTTAAGGTAAAGAAGAACATACTCATTGATCAGCAATACTTGCATTTAACCCATCCTGGAAAGTTGTGCGCACACACCCGAGATGAACACAAAACAGCCTTAAGACATAGCATCGGGGAGCATGTGTGGGTCAGTGTCTTGTCGAATGACACTCAGATGTAGACACTAGACCAGGATTCAAATCTACAACACTTGGGTGTCACTTAGAACTCCCTACTGCTGGACCACAACATGTTCTGCTAAAAGCACGGCTAACATTAATGTATGTAAACTCAACACTAAACAAAACATCTTTATATACAGTAATATAGTTCAGTGGACTTCAGTTTAGTTCAATTTGCAATGTATTTTCTATGTTTCTTAAACAACATACTTGCATCAAGAACCTCAAAATTAATTGTTTGTTTTCAAAAAAATATCTATTAAAGAAACCAAATCACAGTTATGTCAATTAAACTTCAAAACAATCATTGGCAATAAAAAAACTTTTTCATGTTCCAAAAATCCACAATTTAGGCTTGACATATATGTATATATAGCCGTTTTACCCGCATTTTCGCTTCTGTTCTAATGGTGTTTGTGTGTGTGCGCAAGCGCTGCGGCGCCGTTTGTGCTCTAAACGCATTGACGCTAATCGAATCCATAAAGCCAACTCTCCTCTCAGTCATTCTTTAGCCGACAAAGTGATGGACCTTACGCAAACCAATAGGGTGTCGGAATGATACGTGTTTATACATCTCATCCAACCACAATCATTTACTGGCGTGATTTGTCCAGATGTTTTTTATATCGATTCAACACAGAAATAAAACTAACCGGTTACGCGGCTGGTTTTGAAGAAGTAACGAATAGAAAGTACTGATATTTGCTTAAAAAAATAAGAAGTAGAAGTAGAAAGTAAGCGGAAAAATAAATACTCTAGAAAAGTAAAAGTAAGCCAAATTTCTACTTTAGTTAGGTAACGAAGTAGTATTACTTCATTACTTGACACCTCTGGTGACCAGTACTGTTTAAAATTCACAAAAGTTAGCTTATTTCTGAGCTGTGACTTGTGTTTTTTTCCACAAGGAGTTAAGGTGATCAGTGTAATGTGAAGGGTCTCACTCAGCTATGATACATGACTAAAATCTCACAACTGGTCTTTTGTACAACTCACACACACACACACACACACACACACACACACACACACACACACACACACACACACACACACACACACACACACACAAAGTCTGCTCAAGAAACACATGTGCATAATTAAAATATAAAGTTGTGAATATTGAAAGACATTTTTATGTATTTACATGCAAATTTACTTAAATGACTACACAATTAACATGGTGATGGATTTTCAATCCAAACCTGCTTTGTTGAACTTCGTGCGATTTTCTGATTTTCTAGGGTTTAGATTTAGATTTTAGAAGCTTTCCTCATCAAAAAATTTGTGCTGTTTTAAATAGTAATGTTATTATATATTATCACGGAGCAGAAGAAAGAATATCATTGAGTTTGGAGAAAGAAGGGGAGGCTGATGTGAGAATGAAAATACACCAAACAATTAGGGATGCACCGAAATGAAAATTCTTGGCCAAAAACGAAAACCGGAAAAGAGGAAAGCCTGGCCGAAAACGGAAACACCAAAAGAATTACATTTATTGCTATGATGGTGTACTAACTTTACTAAAACTAAGGAATTGCATACATTAATAATGATGTTTCAAAGAATACATGAAACAAAATGTGTTACAAATATGCAAATATTTATCAAGTATAATGCAACACTCAAGAGTATAAAATATAATTCAAACTAAAATGTTTAACTTAACCTACTGGCCTGCTGAAATGTTGTGAAATTAAAAGTTCCTCCATTAAAAATTGCATTTAAGTTTAAAGTGCATTCAGAACAAGTGCAAAGGATACAACATTTTCTCTGCAGGTCTTAATAATAGTATAAATAGGTCGATTTTGAGATTGTCATCTGACAGATCTCAATCTTTGAGAAAGATTTGAGACTGTATTTAATGCTGACAGACTCTAAGCACGGACTTTTAATAGTTTTTACCGTGGTATTTTTACGCGCTTTAGGGCGAACAAAGTAATAACGTCCGCTACAGATGCATCCGATGAGCTGATCTCTTTAGTTAGCTGTTCAAACGGAGTAAGAAGAGAGAGAATGTTCTCTATTAAGAGCCACTGGTGTGAAGTGAATGTCGCGGGGACCTCAAGATCGACGCTGCGCTATATGCCGCCACTGCTCGCGCGCAGCACTCGCAGGCCCCGGCTTACATCATCAACTTTCGGCCATGTTGTTTAGGTGATAAAAGTGTTTTGGCCGAAAACTCACTTTTTGGCCATTTTCGGTGGCCGAATATTCGGTACATCCCTAATTTAATTTTCCAAACATGTTTGAACCTCTGCACCGGAGACTGAAGGACTTTGTGTGATGAAACTCAATTTATAGATGCAATCCAAAGCTATTGTTTTATAACCACGAAACTCATAGCCGATTAGGCAATTTTACTAATTTGACAAGATTACAGAGAATGGCAAAGAATGCAGACCAGACAGTGATGTTGTTGAAAGGCTGTGTGGTTTGTCATGTGGTCTTTAAGGTAAAGAAGAACATACTCATTGATCAGCAATACTTGCATTTAACCCATCCTGGAAAGTTGTGCGCACACACCCGAGATGAACACAAAACAGCCTTAAGACATAGCATCGGGGAGCATGTGTGGGTCAGTGTCTTGTCGAATGACACTCAGATGTAGACACTAGACCAGGATTCAAATCTACAACACTTGGGTGTCACTTCGAACTCCCTACTGCTGGACCACAACATGTTCTGCTAAAAGCACGGCTAACATTAATGTATGTAAACTCAACACTAAACAAAAACATCTTTATATACAGTAATATAGTTCAGTGGACTTCAGTTTAGTTCAATTTGCAATGTATTTTCTATGTTTCTTAAACAACATACTTGCATCAAGAACCTCAAAATTAATTGTTTGTTTTCAAAAAAATATCTATTAAAGAAACCAAATCACAGTTATGTCAATTAAACTTCAAAACAATCATTGGCAATAAAAAAACTTTTTCATGTTCCAAAAATCCACAATTTAGGCTTGACATATATGTAAAGTAACACTGAGGAAAGAATACCAACAATTACTCATAAAGTTGTGCTGCTGAGAATTGAGAACATTTATAATCAATTATAATGTATAAACAAGTAAGCTTAGTCCTCCCTTTCAATCCGCAGTTGTTGACACCAATCCTTGAATGACCTGAGAGCAAGAACAGCTTCTTTCTGTTCACACGGAACTAGCTGTTCCCTTAAATTCTCGATCGTTGGCTGGATTATGATTAATGTTCCAAAAAATCTTTCCAAAAGGTACAGCTAAAATAGAACGGTACCTCCATTAGACCGTCACTTTTACCGTACCGTCTTCTGCCGCTTATCCGGGGCCGGGTCCGGGGGCAACAGCCTCAGTAAGGAGGCCCAGACTCCCTTGCCCCAGCTACGTCCTCCAGCTCTTCCGGAAGAATTCCGAGGCGTTCCCTGGCCAGCCGGGAGACATAGTCTCTCCAGCGCGTCCTGGGTCTGCCCCTGGGTCTTCTCCCGGTGGGACATGCCCGGAACACCTCAGCAGCAAGGCGTCCGGGGGGCATCCTCTCAGATGCCCGAACCACCCCATCTGGCCCCTCTCGACCCGAAGGAGCAGCGGCTCTACTCCGAGCTCCTCCCGAATGGCCGAGCTCCTCACCCTATCTCTGAGGGAGAGCCCAGCCACCCTGCGGAGGAAGCTCATTTCCGCCGCTTGTATCCGGGATCTCGTTCTTTCGGTCACCACCCACAATTGGTGGCCATAGGTGAGGGTAGGAACGTAGATCGACTGGTAAATCGAGAGCTTTGCTTTTTGGCTCAGCTCTCTCTTCACCATGACGGACCGATGCAGCGTCCTAATATAGCGGACGCAGCACCGATCCGTCTGTCGATCTCCCGCTCCATCCTCCCCCCACTCGTGAACAAAACCCCGAGATACTTAAACTCCTCCACTTGGGGAAGGACCCTGTCTCTGACCTGCAGGGGGCACTCCACCCTTTTCCGGTCGAGAACCATGGTCTCGGACTTGGAGGTGCTGATTCCCATCCCGGCCGCTTCACACTCGGCAGCAAATCGATCCAGTGGAGATCACGTCCCGACGAAGCCAACAGGACCACATCATCTGCAAAAAGCAGAGCCTCGATCCGAGGTCACCGAACCGGATCCCTCCTCCGCCTCGACTGCGCCTAGAAATTCTGTCCATAAAAGTTATGAACAGAATCGGTGACAAAGGGCAGCCTTGGCGGAGCCCAACTTCACTGGAAATGGAAATGACTTGCTACCGGCAATACGAACCAAACTCTGACACCGGTCATACAGAGACCGGACAGCCCGTAACAAGGGCTCCGGTACTCCATATTCCCGGAGCACCCCCCACAGGAGTCCCCGAGGGACACGGTCGAATGCCTTCTCCAAGTCCACAAAACACATGTAGACTGGTTGGGCAAACTCCCATGATCCCTCCAGGATCCTGAAAAGGGTATAGAGCTGGTCCGTAGTTCCACGTCCGGGACGAAAACCACATTGCTCCTCCTCAATCCGAGACTCGACAATCAGACGAACTCTCCTCTCCAGTACCCCTGAATAGACTTTCCCAGGGAGGCTGAGGAGTGTGATCCCCCTGTAGTTGGAACACACCCTCCGGTCCCCCTTCTTGTAAAGAGGAACCACCACCCCAGTCTGCCACTCCAGAGGCACTGTCCCCGATGACCACGCGATGGTGTAAAGGCGTGTCAACCAAGACAGCCCCACACCATCCAGAGCCTTAAGGAGATCTGGGCGGATCTCATCTACCCCGGGGCCCGGCCGCCGCGGAGCTTTTTAACTACCTCGGCAACCTCGGCCACAGAGATAGGAGCACCCATCCCCGATTCCAGAGGCTCTGCTTCCTCCTCGGAAGACGTGTTGGTGGGATTGAGGAGG
This sequence comes from Paedocypris micromegethes, assembly GCA_028031935.1. NCBI lineage: Eukaryota > Metazoa > Chordata > Actinopteri > Cypriniformes > Paedocypris > Paedocypris micromegethes. The sequence goes on from CM051504.1 coordinate 22,624, forward strand.
TCTTCAAAGTACTCTCCCCACCGATCCACAACGTCCTGAGTTGAGGTCAGCAGCCCCCCATCTCTACCGTAAACGGTGTTGATGGCACACTGCTTCCCCCTCCTCAGTCGCCGGATGGTGGACCAGAATTTCTTTGAAGCCGTCTGAAAGTCGTTCTCCATGGTCTCGCCGAACTCCTCCCAAACCCGGGCCTTTGCCTCAGCGACCACCGAAGATGCGTTTCGCTTCGCCCACCGATACCTGTCAGCTGCCTCAGGAGTCCCACAGGCCAAAAAGGCCCGGTAAGACTCCTTCTTCAGCTTGACGGCATCCCTCACCACTGGTGTCCACCCTCGGGTTCTGGGATTGCCGCTCCGACAGGCACCGATGACCTTGCGACCACAGCTCCGGCCTGCAGCTTCGACAATGGAGGTGCGGAACAGAGTCCATTCTGACTCAATGTCCCCCACCTCCTCCGGAACCTGAGAGAAGCTCTGCCGGAGGTGTGAGTTGAAGCTCTCTCTAATGGAGGGATCTACCAGACGTTCCCACTGGTACACGTCTTTTTTATAGAGGTAATATATGCGTGTGACAGACTGCAAGTACATAAACACGTTGTAACAGCAGGCCCTACGTGTGATTGTGCATCTGTAATGTATTTGCGAACTGTATCTTTATGAAGTTCTCCGTCTGAGGTCTGATCTGGAACTTAGACAGAAATGTCAGACGTGCAGTTCTTGTGCAAGAGAGAAATGCAAGTGTATTATTTTACTCATTTGATTTCATTTTAGTTTGTTGATTTTCCTTTTTAATCCTGTATACGCTCGTGTGCACAAGCGTTATCGGACTTGCGTCACAGGACTCAATCAGCTCGCGACTTGGCACGTTTGTGGGTTCATAGATTTCAACAACAGTTCAACAATTTATTTATACAATTCCCTATTAGAAAGTCTTTATGCTACACAACATTAGTAACCACACAGAAGAGTAAAAAAATTAAATGTGTTCACGAGGGGTGTGACAAGATCCCATGGTAAAAGATCCTTTGCATATTGCGATATGTCTCTGTTGCTTCTCATCCTGCGAGAATTTGACGCTACCTTTGTGACAATGTATGGCAGTGGTCCCCAAGTTTTTTGTCAGATTTTTCATTTAGTATTTATTATTATCGTATTTACTTTTATAAGTCGACCCCCCACTACAGATGAGATACTGGTACTTTGTTTAGACCCCCTTATAAGACAGGGGAGAGAAATGAGAGAAAAGTGAAAAAATAGAGATGAGTAAACACCATTTTGTGTTTCATATAAAGTCAATTCCGGTATTTGGAGCTCACGGGGACACTAAAGTGGCTCCATGCACGCACCCCCTTCCGAAAAAAGACGAGAAGTAACCCTTAAATTATCATTAAACACTTAATTTTTTTTCCAAACTTAAACATATAGCACAGAACTAGAGGAAAACATGACAGAACACCTGGTCAGATGCTATTTAATCCTATAGAAATAATACAACTATTCAGACATTCTTGGTGGTAAAGGAAGCCTAAAAATTAAGTAACCCTGTTTGTCTATTTTTGTGCGAAAGGGTGAAATATCTGCGCACTGTTGTGAGTAAGATATATTCTATTTTGGTAGATCCTACGTATAAGTCGACACCCCCACTTTGAGCCCGAAATAAAGGAAAAATCCTCGACTTTTAGTTGAATAATTACGGTTTATTACAATCTAGCCACAGGGGTTGCAAGCCAGTGACTTCTGTGCCGGTCCCAAGCTATAAATAGATAAATAGAGAGGGTTGCGTCAGGAAGGGCATCTGGCGTAAAACTTGCCAAAGAGATATCATGCGAGTCATCCAAAGAAATTTCATACGGCAGTTTAATAGCAGTTTAAATAAAAAACATCTTTGATGAATTATAAGGAGAGCAATATTTTATCTATATTTTATCTAAGACGTTCAAAACTGTTGATGCATTTCACTCTTTATATTTTCATCAATTGCATGCAGTGATAACCAGATAACCAACATAATATTGATCATACAAAATATGATGCCATAAATTGCTAGACAAGTAATTTCACAAAAATTTTAATTGTCAATAGTATAAACAAATCGATTAAGCACAAACATTAAACACACTATTTATAGACAAAGACAAGTCTTCCAGTAACTTGCAAAGAATGGTAGAATCATTTTGGCATCAAGTTTAACTCGGCATCAATGTACTTCATTATGATTAAACTCACTGTGTTCATTTTAGCTATAAAAACTCAAAATTTTGTATTACAAGTTGCAATGCAGAACAAACCATGTCATAACATAACATGTAGAATAAAAACCATATTTATTGAAAGTGTCCAGTCAATTATTGTCTAGAACAAGTGAAGGACGTGAGGTTCTTTCCTTTCTTGAGGTTCTTTCCTTTCATGTCGCTGGTGAGACTCACATCATCTTTTGCTCAGTTTGCTCATTTTCTCTCATATTTCTGCTCTACTGCAGCGAGAGTGAATCTTTTCGATAGTAATGTGTATTAGACACATTAGGTTAAACTCATGTGTGCAACTAATAGTTTGAAATAATCAGTTTTATTTTACAAACACATTATATTAAAGTTTAACTCGTTCACTATATCATCACAAACGATATTGTAGTGTGACCTGTCGGGGTGGGCGGGGCAATGGCGGAGATCCGCTCGGATCCGCTCGTCCCCGCAGTTGTTCGAGTCACTGTTGACAGTGTTGGGAGTAACGCGTTACAAAAGTAACATATTACACTACTGTGTTACGTCCCCTCTTAGTCTAGGGGTAGGAGGGGATTAACATAGAAATAATAATTTACTCACAACCAAGGAAAACAGCTCAACACAGCACACACAACTAGATTATAAACAAAGATTGGTATTTATTGAATTAGCACAACTAAAAAGACAGACAACCGGAACCAATACCTCAGGAAGGACAGGCTGGAAAACAACAAACAAAAATATACCCCCTAACTTCTTGGAAAAAACGCTAACTAAACTCACAAAGAAAAAGAAATGAACAACAGCATTCTAACCTGACTCCCTGACTAAATCAACACAAAACAGGAGAAAACACTTTACAATAAATAAAAAGGCCAGCAACTTCCCTACTGTTCCTGAGAAGGCGATCACTGGATTGAAGAATCACCACAACGAGGTGAAAAGCCACAGCTTTTGTCACACAGACAACCAACACACGGCAAACACGAGGCGAGCCGGACACAGGCTCGGGTCTATGGAGGACCAAAACCGCCAAAATCAAATATAAATGACAAAGGAAATAAATGTACTTTTGTATTAATAAATGCGGAAATGCATTAGTAAAAATAAATGTATAAATACATATATTTATGTTAGTACAACAAATGAGAAATAAATGTAACCATTTACATGTAACAAAGTCTGTTTTCGGTTGGAAGTCATGGTTTCGCGTAAAAAAAGAAAAGAAAGCGACAAGAAAAGCGACGAATACCAGAAACAAAGCTACCGTAGGAAGCCCGCTCTCTCTCTGTCACTCTCCCGCTCTCACTCTCTCTCTCTCTCTCTCTTTCACTCTGTCTCTCTCTCTCTCTCTCGCTCTGTCTCTCTCTCTCTCAATCTCTGTCTATCTCTGTCTCTCTCTCTCTCCCGCTCTCTCTTCTCTCTATAATTGACCGGACAGTGACACTTTCAATAAATATTTTTTTAGAGCTAAAATGAACACAGTGAATTTAATCATAATGAAGTACATTGATGTTGAGTTGAACTTGACGCCAAAATGATTTTACCATTCTATACAATTTACGGATGGATTTTCTATATTATTGACAGTTTAAACATTTTGTGAAATGACTTTTCACAAATATGACGCAATTTATGGCATCATATTTTGTATGATCAATATTATGTTGGTTATCTGGTAATCACTGCATGCAATTGGTAAAAATAGAAAGAGTTATATGCATCAACAGTTTTGAATGCTTTGGTTAAATAAAATACAGATTAAATATGGCTCTCTCTATATATATATATGGTCACCCTACAATTATAGACTATGTATTATTGCTTGGACAGGCCATGGTCATTATAGGCTACATAACTATGCCTTCAACTGGATGTAGCAAATTACTGTACAAGTAAAAGGGACGTTATTGTTCGTTACGAGTCACCTAAATATTGTTATTTAGGGACGTTAATTTCGATTTTGGTGAAAGTAACATAAAAGTAATACATAAGTAATGTAATATATTACATTTCTGAGAGAGTAATATTGTAATGTAACTTGTTACTTTTTACAAACAGTAATAAGTAATATGTAATGTATTACAATTTAGAAGTAACTTGCACAACACTGACTGTTGATTGAAGATTGTGACTATTAGTCCATTGAACTTTATAAATGGTAAACAAGAAGCAGCGTGGTAAAACAAAAGTAGCGTTGACCCAAGAACAGAATCTTCTGCTAAGTCTGTGTGCTATCCTTTAAGTAGTGTGTTGGCCATCTGTTCAGCTCTGTTCCCCAAATCCTCAGAGAACCTTTAATGCTGTCATTACAGCTTCTTGTGCAACATGGCTTGTCATTATGGAATGCAGCAAGGGGGCTTTAAGTTCAGAGAAATATGACTATAATCATGCTTTTAATACATGTATGTTGTGTGAGACAATTTGTTATATTTTCTAATACACCGTTAATAATAGACTAAATGTTTTTTCGTTTACTGTTAAACTATTTTAATTGCATTTGATACAGTGGTACCTCGACTTATGAATGGCTGTAATAATGTCAATAATGTCAATAATCACCATTACACTTAAAAACAAACATTCCAAGGTACAGTATTATGTACAGTTGAGGACAAAATTATTAGCTTTGTTTAAAAGCACTTTTGATGTTACGTTCGGCTTCAGAGTTTAACTGTGTGTTCTATTGCCCGGAAAAGAGTTTTTTTTTTTTTCCTCTTTCTTCCAGTATTTATATGGAAAGCCTTAGTTATTTTTATTCGCCTCTCGATAGCTTCATTGCATTTTCCTTATATATAATAGATGGTTAATAGCACGTTGAGAGTTGCTACGTGGAATGTAAGGGGATTACATGGTCAACATAAAACCCGCAAGGTATTTGATTGGCTAAATAAAGAACGTGTTGATTTGGCCCTGTGGCAGGAGACCCATTTGAATGACAATGAGCACGCTAATCTTAGACATAGGTGATTTGGACATGTTTATTTCTCTTTCTTTAGAACAAGTAGCAAGAGGGTGGCTATCCTTGTGAATAGAAATGCTAATTTTTAATGTCTTGAGTAGTGTTAAAGATAAGCGAGGTTGTTATGTGATTATTAGGGGGTTATTATCTGGGCAGGAGATAACAATTTTGAATTTATACTTTCCCCCAAACTTTTCTCATGAGCTTCTCACCAAGGCCTTCTCAGACCTGTTAGATAATGCAGCCGGGACAGTAATTGTAGGGGGGGATTTCAACTGTGACTCCCCTCCTCATAAAGCGTATTCTAGGATCGATTATTTTTTTTGCTCCCAGTTCAGCTCTGCATTGTGTCTCCAGTTGTACTATAAACAACACGGTTGCTTCTGATCATGCCATGGTAACCTTGGACATCATGTTAAGAACTCCTTTAAAATCTATCAAATACTGGAGATTCAATGCATTGTTGCTTAAAGATAACATGTTTCTTTCATTTTTTAATTCCGAATTTAAAATGTTTTGGTCAATTAATTCAGACTCGATCAATAACTCATCCCTGTTATGGAAGACTTGTAAAGCCTATATCAGAGGACTAGCTATATCATACTCTATTACAACGAGACAGAAACAAATGGAGAAGCAGGACCGCCTAGAATTAGAACTTAAAAAGGCTACCGAAAATCATGTGAACGATCCTTCGTCTGTTAATCTGGAGAAACTGAGTGCAATTCGTGCCTCTCTAAACTTACTGTTGTCACAGCAGACCAACACTAAATTATTATTCTCAAAACAAAGATTATATGAACATGGAAATAAACCTAATAAGTATTTTGCTAATTTGCTGAAGAATAAATTTGGCCCTCGGTTCATCACTTCTACTAAGGACTCGATGGGAGTACAGTAATCCCTCGCTACTTCGCGGTTCGACTATTGCGGATTCAATGTATCGCAGATTTTTTTTCTTTATTATATATATTTGCGGATTCATTTTTTCCCGACTGTATCTCGGCGGAGGATGCTCGCAGTGGATCGAGACGGACCGCCGCCAGAAGCATCTCACCGCGGAGAAGCGAATCGCCAGCTGTGGAAAACGCGCCCGTGTCTGCGTGTCTCCCGCCCGATCCTCCCGTTCACACCCTTTGAAAATGAATATCTCCGCGGGGACGACGCGTGCATTACTTCAATAAAGAATACTACTTGAAAAAAGTGTTTTAAAAGTCTAAATAAGTGTTAAATAAATATGTAAATGTTGTTTCTCCACTTCGCGGAAATTCACCTATCGTGGTCGGGCTTGGAACATATCTACCGCAATAAACAACGTTTAAATACTTGACATTCAAACAGTTCTATTCTGATTTATATCATTCTGAATATTCTCCTCAACACTTTACCTGCATGAAATTTTTTTTGACAGACTAACGCTCCCTGGTATATCTGATGAACAGAGAATGATCTGAAACGCCCCTATTTCAAAGGAGTAAGCTCTAGTGGCCCTGCGTAAGTTACAGTCCGGAAAAAAAAATTGAAATGTACATCTGCATAAAAAATCTCTGTATAATACAAATAAGTAAAAAAAGTGACTAACAATAAATTTTTTCGTATTCTCTTTTGCTTTGCCTCAATTTCTCTTGTGATTTTTAAAAAAAAAAAAGCGCGTTAAAACACGTAAAAACTGAATGCTAATATAAACAAGTACAATATATTGTAACACGCGCGTTAGAACATACGTCACTGCTCAGCTGTTTCTAGCTTGCAAGTTGCGCATGCGCGCAAATGAAACGTCACTTCTCAGCTGTTCTTACCCTTCGCGGTGCGCGATAAATGCACTAAATGAACATGGACACTTATAACAGTACACACGATATTGTACTTATTTATATTAGTATTCAGTTTTCACGTGAACAGCTGAACAGTGACATAAGTGTAGGAACTTCTGAGCTGTAGGAGGAATTTTCAGAACACCGCACCTATTTTTTTTACATCCTACAGTCACTTAGATGCTTCTATCTAAAGCAACTTTCATTTAATTAAAAATGTGTTAAGATTTGTAACAATTGTACAGTTTTTCTTGGGAATCTAACCCATGATCTGGTGTTTCCAACCTCAGCTCTACTGACTGAGCTGCTGCTGATTATTCTGCACCCAATCTTAAAGAGTTTGCAATTTTTAAGTGTTTTTGGCAGTTTTGTCATATAGTTCCCCTGCAGTGTCTGATTTGCTCTGTTCAGAATGAATCATTATCAGCTGAAAAACATCAATAATAAAAGAACGTTTATCGTCCAAGTGCAAGAGTAAAAGAGTGATTTAAACTGCAAAAAGTTTTGACCTTACAAAAACAAAATGCAAAAACCACTTTGCGAAGATGACAACAACACTAAATAACTGGAAACACAAAAATATATTTTAATTTATATTTTAATTTAATCTCACTCTCAGAATGTCTGGATAGTTTTATTAAAGACCATCAAATAAATTATTCCAAACGAGTAGACGTTTGAAATCTTGGACAAAAGGATCACTTCCTGTGATGAGGCTGCATCTGAATGTGACGGACATCACGCGTCAGATACTCTGTTCTTCGGGACGTAATATTCATGATAGTAGTTTGGCCATTGTATTATGGTTTAATAGTTAAGTGTGACGTTATTGCACAGTCGTGAAAAGCGTAAATATAGCCGCGTTGGCGTTTCATGATTTACCAAACATTTCTTTTAACTAATTATCGCTAAGCAGTTGCCGTCTTTTTTCACCCGCACTGCTTTATTTAATCTCGCTTTACGTTTTTGATGCCCAGATTTAACGAGATCATTCGCGAGGAAGTTGCTACTTTTAAATGACGCGGCGACGCCCGCACAACCCGGGACTCGGTCGGCGGGAGCGAGCGTGAAGGCGGAGCACCAAACTCGTTGTATCTGTCGGTATCACATAACGCGTTAGCGCTAGTTAGCGAGCGAAACGATTTAACATAAATGCGGGTAAATAATGCCAAATTGAATTTGTTTTAATTGAGTCATTTTCAATGGCCCCACCGGGCCAGCACTTGGACCGATCTGGTGGCCCGGTTGGTTTTAAAAGTAGGTCCGGGCCACCGGGCCATTTATATTGTCGACCCCAGTAATATAATGCCCAGGCTTCTTTATCCATTACAAATGTTACCAATCTTGATGCCAAATAAAAGAAAAAAGGAATTGAATGGATTAGCTCATTTATATGGAGCAAGCGGAAACAATTAAATCATTTCAAGACAATTAAATCATTATGTAACAATAGAATTGTGCACAATACATAGAAGGCCTGCTCTCTTATACGTAAAACAGAGGGCAGGGCTGACATGTCTTCCTCTATAACCCCCATTGGTGACAATCCAGAATTTCTGCCCAGTTGTTCAGACCCTGGTTTTAGAACTTGGAACTCATATGGGATAAGTAGGCTGGGTGATTTGTTTGAAGGAGGTTCTCTAATGTCTTTTGAAGATCTGGTTGCAAAGTTCCTGCTGCCCAGACTTAATTTCTATAGATATCTTCAAATTAGGGATTATATTTTCAAGAGTACGACTCTTATTTCTACCTCCTCCATATCAGATATAGAAAAATCTACATTTAACCCTCCTTCATATAAACAGATCGCATATTTTTATCATGCACTTTGTTCATATGAAGATGTGAACATCCAGGAGCTTAAAAGATTGTGGGAAAAGGAACTTCAACTGACCATCGTAGAAGATGAATGGGAATTGATCTGGAGACGGGCAAATAATATCTCTATCTTCAACAGGGCCAAAGCCATCCAACTCAGGATCGTGCATAGATTGCATATTACACCACTTCTTCGAAGCAAGTTTGATCCGAGCAATTCACCGTTATGCATAAAATGTAAGGTAGAAGTCGGGGTTTTACACTGATTTGCTATGGAACTGTTCTGTAATTAGAGCCTACTGGTCAAAAATTATTTCTTTAACGAGTCGCATGTTTGGACTTGAGTTGCATTTGGACCCCCTGTCATTGATTTTAGGTCTTCCAGCTGAAAACTTGCGTAACAAATACAACAGACGTTTATTTGATATTCTAGCTTTTGCTGCAAGAAAAAATATTCTGTTAACTTGGATCAGTGACAAACCACCATCTTTGAAAGGATGGCACAAGACTATCAGGGAAATGATTCCCCTAGAGTTTTTGACCTGTGTCACACAAATGTCTATTGATGCTTTTCCTCTGGATTGGACTCCCTACCTGGATATTATCGATGTCTCTTTGAGTAAAATCTGAAGTCTTGGCATGTAATTATTATTATTATTATTAATTGTATTTATATATTTTTTTATTTTATTATTATTATTATTATTATTTATTTATTCTTTTCTTTCTCTTTCTTTTCTCACTACTTTATCAGCATGGTAAAAGATGGGCATCATTGTTGTTGTTGTTTGGTTACGTTTGTTAAAAGTTGTTGAAAAATGTTAATAAAAAGATACATAAAAAAGCACTTTTGAAATACTTGGGTTGGCTAAACATTTTGTCCTCAACTGTAGATGTTTGCTGTATGTGGTTTAAGAAGCGTCACAAACCGCAGTAAACACACACACGCTTCAAAATAAAATCCTTTTTCAGGTTTTTCAGGAACATTCACGGTCTGCAGGATATTAGGGCCCCACAATACGACAGAAATAATTCAAGATCATCATTCATTTATAATATTTAAATGATTGCGCATATCTAAGTTTTGCTCAATGTGCGCGTTCCGCGGACGAGCGGTCTGACAGAAACTGCTCGTGGTAGATCGTTGTAGAGTTTCCTCTCGTCGTGACCACAGTTTTGCGGCATGATTGCACAGTCCCAAAGGTTGAGACACATCTTCTCTGCTGAAGCCAAACTACTGCCAGATTTCAGAAGTGCCCTTTTTTAGGCACAAGTTCGTCCCAGTTATCTTTCAAACACGTCTCTCCTTCTGCCACGCTCGTGTCCTCTCCTCATCTGCACATTGCTCGCTCAGGTTCACTCTTCAGTCGGTCTAGCCAATAGTAAAACGTCTATTTGGGAAGCGAGCAGAATAGTCCATTTTGATTGGTCAGATTTGGATGATGCACTTGACACGCCTTTTAAAATTTTTTTTATCTCATACATTTATTGCAACTTCCGCGATACAAGTATCGCGTACTAGGGCTGCACGATTTTGAGAAAAAGCCTAATTGCGATTTTTCTGAAAAATATTGCTATTTCGATGCGATTTTCGGTTTTTGCACTTTTATGTGCATATAACTAAAATTATGAATAAAATATATTGTTACTTTTACAACACAGTTAAATAAACTATATACAAAGTTATTGAGGTAATGAGATAGTTTGATGCTTCGTGATTAATAAATACAGTAGCTGAACCTAAATACCAAGGAATAAGAATGGAAAATAACCATTTAGTAATTTGCTTTTTAATTTAACAGTCTACAACACAGAAAAATAAAAAATGATCTCTTATTTGAAATTAAATCAGACAAACTGCAGATACAATGGCAGAAAATGAAAAAGTGAACAATCCTTAATAAAACATATTTTAAAATACCTTAAACTTACTGTGAATTGAAAAACAAAATAAATCTAGTGCAATTTACTGGCATTTAGTAAACATAGAACTTGCATTGCACACATTTCACTGGCACCAAAAAATACCCCGATGGCATGTAATAAAAAGGCAAAATGGAAAATACACAATCATACAAAAAATGAACAATCACCAAACAAAAACACAAATATGAAGTTATTATTATTACTACTACTATTAGTGTGATTTTTAAGATGCTGGTATCAGGCCCGTTTGGAGAAATTTGGGGTCCCCAAGCAAAATGACTTCATGGCGTAATTTACATATTGATTTGCATATGTATTACGCATGCGTACAATACCACGTCTTTTTTTTTTTTACTTCATACTGTCAGTTAGATGCTTCTATCCAAAGCAACTTTCATGTCATTAAGAATGTGTTTTTAATGTTTTAAAATTTTTAAAAATTGTACAGTTTTTCCTGGGGATCGAACACATAATCTGGTGTTTCCAACCCCAGCTCTACTGACTGAGCTGCTGCACAAATTTTGCACCCCATCTTAAAAAGTTTGCAGTTTTGAAGTGATTTTGGCAGTTTTGTCATATAGTTCCCCTGCAGTGTCTTGTTTGCTTTGTTTAGAATGAATCAGTATCAGTTGAAAAACATCAGTAATAAAAGAACATCTATCATCCGAGTGCAAATAATGCAACAAGTTACATGTAGCAGCATCACAGCAGTGACTTAATCAATGAGCCATAGTAAATACGTATAAGTGGTGTTTTTACTCACTCCTGCCTCACCAGAGTAATTTAAACTGCAAAAAGTTTTGACCTTACAAAGAATGCGAAAACCATTATTAAATAAATTAGATGCAATGACGACAACAACAACAAGTAACTGGAAATGTAGAAATATATTTTAATTTATCATAAATATATTTTAATAAATTTAATTTAATTTAAACGAACTCCCAGAATGTCTGGATAGTTTTATTAAAGCATCAAATAAACGTTTTTTTAACAAACTTTTCTTTTAACGAATTATTGCTAAGCAGTTGCCGTCATTTTTCTCCCGCGCTGCTTTTTTTAAACTCGCTTTTCATTTTTAATGCCCAGATTTAACGAGAGTATTCGCGAGGAAGTTGGTACTTGTATACGCCACGGCGGTGCGCGCACAAGTTTGGCCTTTGGAGGCATAACCAAAAATTTGCTGCATATTAGTAAGACTAAAGCGAGCAAAACGATGTAACAGAAATGCTGGTAAATCATTTTTTTTTTATCGAGTCATTTTTACTGGCCCCACCGGGCCAGCAGTTGGACCAATCTCTTTTAAAGTTGGTTTTAAATGGCCACCGGGCCATTTATATTGTCCACCCCAGCATTTATACTGTTATTACGACCTCTAGGGCAGTGATTCTCAACCATTGGGCCGCGGTCCATAATTGGGCCGCGAGCGCCACCTAGAGGGCCGCAAGAATATTTTTTTCCCGCGATCGCGGGCCGTGAAGTCAGCGGAACAACAATGAGCTCCCCACCACTAGATGGCGCTGAGGTGTCAACACGCTCCAATAAGCAGCAGTCAGTAGCGGCAGACTTTTGACTGAAGGTGGAGGACGTTCTTAAAACGAACAAATGAAGATAAAAGTTACGACTTCAATTCGTTTATATTAATGGCAAAAATATCAAACGTTAGCTTAAACAGCTTGACGTCTTTGTTTTTTGCTTGCAATTTTTACATTTTTTCAGAAAATTAAGGAAAAATCTGAAACGAAAGAAAATAAAGCTTTCTACTAAAAAGTGAAGATAAGTGAAGAAAATGTAAAAAGGAAACAAAAATAAAGCCAAAAAATCTTAACATTTGTCTTGTAATAGACAATATGTTGTTACTTTTTCCTACTAGCTTAGAATTAAGTGTGAACAATTACTTTGTCTTAATTTAGTGTAAATATTGTCAAAATTAGTCCTATTTTCTTGAAATAAGCATTTTTTTAATAGAAATTATGTTTGACACAGAAATGTATACTGTAAAGTAAAATTTTAATAACATGATGTGTCTCAATTTAAGAAGCTACTTTTATATTAAAGCCAATTAGAACAAGAACTGAAATGCAGAAACAAATCTACTCTGTAACAAGATTATTTGTCTTGTTTTAGGCATTTTTAACCCGATTGGCAGATCATTTTATTTGATTTAAGTTTTGTTTCATTTTTTGTTTCATTTCTTTTTGTCTGCCACTGTAGACACATTGTAATTATGTAACCTGATTTTTTATTTAAATGTATTTTTATTACTACAGAATTAAAATTTAATTTATATACATTTCATGTGTTTTTTTTAAATATACATGTATATTTTAGATTAGTAATAAGTAAGCAAGAGCAAGTATAAGTAATAAGAGCAACTCCCTTATTCAGTGTTGTATGTGCAGGATTACAGCTTTCCTGATGATCTTGGTGTATCATATTATTTATTTATCTAAATTTTTGCGTATTTCATATAGTTATTAAATTCAACAAATCATGATTTGGATTGGCTGAAATAATGTGTGTTTTAATGGGCCGCGGGACACTTTGATTTGGACAATTTGGGCCTCGTGGTCAAAAAGGTTGAGAACCCCTGCTCTAGGGTGATCGCACAGATCAGAACGCCAAAGGTGATTTTTGAGAGAATTGTTAATTTTCCCTCTTTCACCACAAAATAAAGAGTGCAATGTTTCACCACAAAAAATACCAAACAAAACTAAGCTATGGAAAAACCCTCTATAATCCCTAAAAATGCAAACAAAAGTGGAAAAACAAAAATACAAAGTAAACAGTTACAAATGTTAAACAAAAACGTTGCAAAAGATTAAACTGAATGCACTCAGGCTCACAAACGATTACGAATTTCAGATATCACCAGTGTTTCCTACAGACTTCACACCACCCCCTTAAAGTAACTTCCCCTCCTTTCAATACAAAACAGGATATTGCCAACACCTGGACATACTAAGGCCAAACCCATATCAATTAAGCAAAACAAACACAAATTCATAACACTGTGCATGTTGATGCTATGATTCTGAACTATTAGGTGGGTTTTTCTGAGTGGCACCTCCCCCATATTTGATAAGTGGTTTGGGTAGTGTCAAGATGTTAAGCCATTAAGTAGCTTTAACTTCTAATGGATTATTCTAGTAAATCCTGATTTATAGAGAAACAATCAGTTGTAAAATAATGCATCGAGGATTGAACTATTATGAGAACAACTTGTGTGCTTTTATTGTTAATATACTCTTATTTATAATCTTTCTTTCTTTGCCAGTTGAAATGTCTTAAAGCACATGGCCCCGTGCAGTGTGAGCTGATGGAAACTGCTTCCCCAATATGAGTGTTCATGATGTTGGCGGGAGACGCTGCTTTGAGGACACTGAGTTTACCCTGCACATTTACCCTAGGGTAATCACAGAAGGTATCTACTGCCCTGTTATTGCCCGAAAGATCACATCAGCTGCTGAGGTCATTGAGCAAGTCATTGACCGACTGCAGTTAGACAGGACAAAATGCTATGTGTTGGCAGAAGTGAAGGAATTTGGTGGGGAAGAATGGATCCTCAATCCCACCGATTGCCCTGTCCAACATATGATGCTATGGCCTCGTATGGCTTTAGAGAACCGTTTCAACAGCGAAGACTACCGCTTCTTACTTCGCGAGAAGAACCTTGATGGCTCCATTCACTATGGCAACTTGCAAAAGTGGCTACATGTCACAGAAGAGCGACGTCGTATGGTGGAACGAGGGTTTCTCCCACAACCCTTGGCAAAAGACTTTGATGACCTCTGCAACCTGCCAAATTTAAATGAAAGATCATTGTTAAATAACTTGCGTAATCGCTTCAAAAAGGAGAAGATATACACCTATGTGGGCAGCATTCTTATTGTCATCAACCCCTTTAAGTTTCTGCCTATCTATAACCCTAAATATGTCAAGATGTATGATAATCATCAGCTTGGTAAGCTGGAGCCACACATTTATGCAGTGGCGGACGTTGCGTACCATGCAATGTTGCAGCGTAAACGGAATCAGTGCATCGTTATTTCTGGGGAGAGTGGCTCAGGCAAAACCCAGAGCACCAACTTTCTAATCCACCATCTCACAGCATTGAGTCAGAAAGGATTTGCTAGTGGAGTGGAACAAATCATTCTAGGAGCAGGACCAGTGCTGGAGGTAAGAGAGTCTATTTTTAAAATTATAAATTTAGGAAAAATGTATGGCTTTATTTGAAGAAGCAATTATATTATATTAGTCAGATGATGACAGATCTGCAATGTTGTGTTGGAATTGTCATTACCATCAACTTGATTAGATACATTACTGAAGTAGTTTGTCATTCTTTTTTTGCGTGTCTTTATTTTTTTATTATACTGTATCCTCACCCCCAAAATCCTCATTGTGCTTGTTTTAAAATGTGTAATGGTTTTTTTGTGTCCCTGAAATGCACAGGACCTTTACTAAGCAGTTGTTTTGTCTCTGTAAAGTTAATTTGCCTCCTAAAGTTTCCTGTGCTAACCCAAATAACTCTCTTTAGTGATAAAACTTCACTGTGATACACAATGATAGTTGAGGAATGCAAGAAAGAACACGTTTTGAAGTAGTTTTATGTGATTCTTGTAATGCCGACAGTTTCACTTTGTTTTTGTTTATATTTAATTTTAGCTAGACTATTTTGCTATTTTGATAGCAAAATAGTCTAATTCATTTTAGCTAGTGAATCTTTTACGCTGTGATTTCAAAAGGAATTTTTGTGCTTAATTTGAGCTTGCATATTTCCAAGCATGTTTTTTGTTCTGTTGCCGGCTTTTCTTTAGATTCAGTTTTCAAAAAAAATGTGTTAAAAAAAAAATGCTTAAAAAAAAAATACTT
This sequence comes from Paedocypris micromegethes, assembly GCA_028031935.1. NCBI lineage: Eukaryota > Metazoa > Chordata > Actinopteri > Cypriniformes > Paedocypris > Paedocypris micromegethes. The sequence goes on from CM051504.1 coordinate 38,240, forward strand.
AAGTGGTCTAAAGTTGACATATATTTGTACTTTTTATTTAGTGATATGACTTGTTGCTCGTCTGATTGGTGTATAGATTGAATGTGACGTTTGATTGTGTCCGAATTGATTATTCTATACATAACGCTAGATTTATTTCCTTTAAATTGATAATGTTTTAATGCACATACATATATACCATTATGTGGTAGAGATTCACATATAAATCGACATTTTTCTAATTTAACGACTATTTAAAGTAGTTCACTCACCTCACAACCCTCAATCTCATGATGCCATACATGCAGTATGCATGCTTTACCATTATGCATTGATTCTGAAAAGACACAAGGCGACTAGTAGAAGTATAGCCTCAGATAAAGTATAGAAAAAAGTGTAGCCTCACCCCTTTGGAATTCTGACAGAGAAGTAGTGTTAATGATTGGGAGTCATATGAGTAGACTAATGGTGCAAATTGTATCTCATAATGCAAATTTGCGGCACTTTGTTGTTTTGGCACTTTATTGTTTTGGCACTTTATTTGGCCAATTAAAAGTTATCACACAAACTTAAAGATGCACAAAGCAATAACACTGACGAAAAACAATTTGTGCATTTTTGGATTTCTCTAGCGTGAGAACACTACACTAGTGTTTGTAAAATTAGCTCAAAAAACACACTTTTCAGGTGTGAAAGCGACAATCGCACTCAGGTCCGCACCAAAGATGAGCTAAACAAGCGTAACGAGACCTGTTTGAAGAAGTGGTCCGGTACGCTATCAAACAAACCGAAGTGCGGTGAGAACACAAACTTAAACTGTCCTAACTGCAAAAACTACTGCTTTTTTAGCTAGTTCAGCAGCCGTAGTGAGCTGTAATAATTTCAAAATATTTCTTTGTCACGGCTTCTCACCATTAATTCATGCCTCCTGAAGTGAACTGAAGCAATGGTGTCTTCCTCACGTGCACCATTAAAATATTTTTTTTTACTCTCAAAATATAAATGTGTGTTTATATATACAGGTGTTGGTAATAAAATTAGAATATCATCAAAAAGTTGGTTTATTTCACTAATTCCATTCAAAAAGTGAAACTTGTATGTTATATTCATTCATTACACAATTTTTATATTACTAATTTTATGACCAGCACCTGTATATACTTATACAGCATAAAAATATTTGTCTCATGCAATCAATACATACTACTACTGTAGCATATGATGACTAGGCACACAGTAAGCCCACGCGTCCCTCCATACTAAATAATATGTACTCTATTCGCTTCATTTACTTTCTTGGAGCTCCACTGGAAAATATCCGCAATTCTGACCAATCGAAACAAATTGAAATTGGAAAACAACTGTAACTTTAAAATATAGAAATTACAACAAAGTGTTGTTTATTGATATTAATTTATTTAATAATAATAATAATAATAATAATCCATTCAATTTTTAATTTATTGGCGCCTTTCTAGACACTCAAGTAGGTGTGTGGGGGGTGTTTTTATTTTATATAAAGTACGAAATTAAAACGCAAGGGGAAACCTGGAGAAGCAGCTGTCATTTTTAATACTGTATATCTATTAAAAGTAGTCCAGGCATTTATTTAAAATTTAATGACATGCGGTCTATCTTTTAAGAGAGAGACAATGACAGTGAGAGAGAGAGAGAGAGACAGGGAGATGGACAATGAGAGAGATAGACAGTGAGAGAGAGAGAGAGAGAGAGACAGTGAGTGAGAGAGAGGGAGAGATAGATAGTGAGAAAGAGAGAGATAGACAGTGAGAGAGGGAGAGAGAGACAGACAGATAGACAGACAGATAGACAGCGAGAGTGAGATAGACAGTGACAGTGAGAGAGAGACAAAAATTGAGAGCAGAGCCAGCGCGCGTCACGCTTTCCCTCTCTCTTGCGTGCGTGACTGAATCTAAAGTTCCGTGAAACCAAGGTTCCCTTTCGAGAACAGTCACTTCGACATTACACTTGGGAAATCCTGTTTCCTCCAGAAATCACTGAAGTCATATTGAATAACGCAGAGACATCTGCTGCCAGCCGCGCAGGAGCGCCCGCCTTGGAGGCGTGGCCCTCCTTCTAATTGGGCGCGCCGTGTGCTGGTTTGTCAGAATCGTTTTCTTCACAAAGAAGTCATGTAGCAGTTTTTCCTCCCGGTCTTCACCGACGTCGAAAATGCATAAGCGATTGGGTGACGTGATGAGTGGCCCCATCGAGCAATCCGACGGTTGAGGTCTGAGGTAAGTATCACATGCGAGTCGTCCTCCCTCGCTCCAACCGGAGCTGCGTAATTGTTTCCTCAGGTGCTCACACACGCTCGAGGCTATCACCGGGTCTGAGGCCTGGATTGCGCGAAGCTCGACGGCGTGGACTTATGTGCCAGGGTGTTGGAGACCGGTGAGGGTGACGTGCGACCCGCGGCTGAGCCCCCTCAGACTGACGCGTTATGCCTTAGGCCGGGGGGCCGGCCCGGCATTCCTGAAGATCCGACGGACATCGTGAGGGACGGCCATGTCCGTCAGGGCATCTTCCCTGAGGCATGAGGGGAGATCACCAGGACGTGGAGCGTCCCGTGTTCCGCTGGTGCGGGCGTCCAGGGCTCCCTGTTCTTCACGATGGACCAGGCAGTGGTGTGTGGGTGCTTAAAATGCCCCGGTGTAACCGGCGGTCGCACCTCGTTCCCGCCATTTTCTGCGCGCATCCGCCAGCTGAGTTCTTGGCCGCGGCCGCGCTCCTCGCACAACCTTCTTTCCTGGTGCTGTGGAACAGCCGAATTCAGGTGGGACGGGAGGAGGACGGAGAACACCGGCCGCAACGAGGGGTTGGTATGGGTGAGTGACACCTGCACATCCCGCGCTAAAGCGGCGATCCGGGACCCCCTGCAGCGTCAAGGCCGAGGCTTAACCGGCCTCCACAGTGCTGTTTTATCGCCAGGCCGCGATGGGGCGCTCTCTCCGACGGGCTGAATAACCCACAGGCAGAGCGGAAATCGTTACCCAGACTCCGGTGTGTGGCTGATAAGTGTGCTGTATCATGTGTGTGCATGCATGGACATGTTCCTGCTTATTTTGGGATCAGGCTCTCTACGCTAACAGGTGATGAGCTCAAGACACGGAGGCGCAGAAGAGCGCGCCGCCTGATGCTGGGAGGTGAACACGTCACTCAGACCGGGCTGACGGCGCTTCAGAGGCGTATGGTGAGAGCGCGGAGGAGCGCATGTGAGCGGCTACTTACCTTCTCGTTGCCGGGCGTCGCCTAGAGACGTTCGTCCAAAAGCGAGATGGCCGCGCGTGTTCGCCACGCCGATGATGCCTGCCTTGCAGATGTTTTCGCCCTCAGACTGTGTGTATGTGCAAGAATTCATTAAAAAGAATGCAAACGATGCCGTTGTTGGTGTTTCGTTTACTTTTATTCTCATAAGCCTCCGGTGTGAGATGCGAGTGGAGTTGATCAGGTGAGTCTGCTGCTGTCGGCGTTGAGTGTGTGCGGGGCCGGTGCGTCCTGACCCGGAGGGGACGCGGCGTCATACGGTCGATTCTCGGCTGGAGGCAAGTGAACTCGGAATGAACGAGACATCCCGTGGAAGATTCGCTTCACCGAGCAGGAATGTTTATGTGCCTCTAGATGAAAGAACATCCCGCGTGAATGATTCGTTAAATGTCGCTACTCGAGTAAAAATCCGAGTGACTGAAGAGTCGACTCCTCCACACAACAATGGGGCGCGAATCCGGCCACGCGAACCCCCGAAGATCCGTCTCCGCACCATTGATCATGATTGAAGTATGTCTAAAACCAGCAGCCTGAAGGCGTCCTCTGGCTTCACGAGACGATGTCTGTCGACTCCGAACGGGCGTCGTTTTTAAATCATCTGTTCATTGTCAGCGAATCATTCGCTGGAGAGATTGATTCATGGGTCATGAGAACATTCGTGTATTGTGAACGAATCTTTCACCGAGGAGTCGCGGCGCGTTAGTCCCGTGCCACAAAAGCCTTATTTCAGGGTGAGCGGATCATTCTCTGAGGAGACGCGCTCAGCTCGATCCATATAAGCTTCCATTCAGGGTGACTGAATTATTCATGAACGACACGTCGCTAATGTTTACGCGACTGTCCTCAGGGAGCGCGTAAAACTGTGCTGTAGGTGGCGCGCGCATGCGTCACGGCACACGCGCGGTGAATCAGCGTGAGCTCCGTTTGGTTATGGGTGGAAGTGACGTGGTCCCATATATCGTGCAATGCAGATAATCCGTGTTTCACTGGCGCTCTGTGCATCCAGCATCGGCGAGGTTGTGTTTTCTTCCCCACCGGAAGCGCTTTACAGGGTTTAAATTGACGTGTTTCTATACACGCCTGATAGAACACAGTGGCAGTTGCTGGTCCAACGAGCTGTGTGCTGGTAGTTTTGCCGGTTACAAAAATTGTTTGGTCATGCATATGGAGTATGAAGCATAATAACATCAAATGATTGTTGCTTTATACCGTCATTAAATCATTGTGGCATACCGCACTGTTCTGTCTCTCCAGTGTTTGTACATGTATTCTGCACACGGCATGTCTGCACTGTCTTTGAGTTTACACTGAGTTTGCACGTGTTTTCCACTAATTTCAGATCACACAATGTTGGAGGAACAAAGAAGAAATTGGCATGAACCTGCTGTTTCTGCAACTTTCTGAGATGGGCACCATGACAAGCTAATTGTCCAGTTTTTGAATATGCCGTACAATGTGACGTCAAAATGTTTTTATGAACGGTGGGCATAAGCTTATACAGTATATGTTCTTAGTCTTATTGCTTGTTAGCTCTGCGTATAGCAGGTTGCTGTAGGAAACATTTCCTTCAAGCGAGTGCACAAGGTTTCCCTGCATGATCTTATGGTGAGACTAAGCATCTCTCTCATGATCGTGATCTGGAGATCTGTGCAACACCAGGGTCATCACCTGAAACGCACGCTCGGCCGGCACTCTGTTCATGGCCTCGGGACTAAGATTGGTCTAGATGGGTCATCAGCCTTGTTTTACAATCAAGAATTGTTCTTGTATACTGTTTTCCCAGTGGTTTAGGCTGTAGAGTGTTGGTGTTTGAAACACGGGACAATGGGTTCGATTCCAAGGAAAGTGGGAGTGTGTTGAATTGTTATGAACATGGTAATGAAAACTCAAGTTCTGAGCATTTGTAAGGTGCTTTTCACTGTTTCAACTCCCTCGAAGCATCATCAAGCAGAAAAAAAGGAATATTGCTTGTTAAAAGCGTCTGAGGAATTACCTGAAGCTGTATTTACGTATATGATAAAATTATCATATATTTCGGAAGAGAGCATGTGTCAGGGATTACGTCACATATGATGTGCTATCTGTCTGTACACATGTGCACGCGTCAGCATCACGCCTCTGAGGGTACGTTTGAGTTGGTGAAGCAGCTCCGCCTGCTGCACACGGAGCGCTGATGATCAGCCTTTTCCCTGAGTCTCGGGGTGAGACGCACCAGTGTGTCCCTCTCTCTCTCTCTCAGCCTGTGCCGCTCGCTGGTGTGGGGCCGGTCTTGGTCTTGGAGGCTTGACGGGGCCGTTTCGGGCCCTGGAGGAGTGTGATGTGGAAGTGCTTTGTATTAACGCCGTTTCTCCGTTTGAACGCTTTTGCGTCTCACGCGTTTGCGTGTGAGGAAAGTGTAGATGATCTACATGCTTTTTCAATGAGTGTTTTCGGGTTGGTGGTTCGGCACAAGCTCCTGCTTCTTCAGGCAGGTTGCATACCGAAAACGTTTTTTGATTGCGTATAATGTCCAGATGGTGTCTGTGCTAGTGTTGGGCTCGGCTGAGGAGAAGACCCAGCTGAGTGAAGCTGTGATGACGCAGCGGCTTTTTCTTGGATCCTGGGTGACATTCGGTAGGCGTGTGCGGCGCGGGGCGTTGTCTGCCCAGCTGGAGTTTGCGCTCATTCGACCATTGGCTGCTTCATGGACTAGAGCGAGTAGGAGGTATAATCCAGTGGACGGGGACATGGACTCGTGTCTGAGCGGTGGCACTTGTGTCGAATCCGCCTACGGCTGGTTCTGCAGCAGAGTGTCCTGGGGCAAGACACTGAACCCCACATGCCCCAGGTGCCAGCTTAGGCTGCCCACTGCTCCGGGTTTGTGTGTGTTCACTTCGCTGTGTGTGTATGTGTACTTTCACTTGGATGAGTTAGGTTTCGATATGGCGGTCCCTAGTGGCTATATTGACTATCACATTCACTGTCCTAGGTGGCATCAGATATGTGAGATCTGTATATATGTGTGATGTATGTACGGCATACATGTGAGATCTGTATATATGTGTGATATATGTACGTCATATATGCAAGACCTGTGGGGGTCGAGCTGGATGTTCTGCAACAGTTTGGACAGGTCTTCACGTTGGCGGCGAAGGTGTGTCGGTGAACAGCCGATGACCCGGATGAGGATTGAATACTCTCAGTGGGTCAGGATTTGCATGAGAATGATGGCGTTGCTCGCAGTGCAACTCGTCATTCATTTGCTGTGGCACTAGGCCGCGTTGTTTGTGGCTGCCGGCTTAGGCCGTCTTGTTGGCGGCAGAAGGGTTTTTTCCGCACGGCGGGGTTTTATTGCGTTCCCAGGTGTAATGTCGAAGTGACTGTTCTCGAAAGGGAACTATCTAGGTTACGTATGTATCCCTTCGAACTGGTTACATACGAAACCTAGATAGTTAACAATCGAAAACCGACTTTGACTAAAATAAAACGAGCAGAATTTTTCCGTGCGCATGTTTTACGGATCACGCGCTTACTAAAACAGCCGCTCTAAAAAAACGGCACATTACAGACATGGAGCGGCACAGCGCATGCGCGATGCCTTGTGGGTGCTCTATTATTTCAGTTTCTTACAACGCTTTCTGTATTCGATTAGCAACGTATCCGTGTCGTGATTAGAAGTTATAACGAAACAAATGTATTTTAATGTATTAAAGCGTTAATATGCGTGTATAAAAGGTAAATTCAGGAAAGTGCCACAGTATCCACGATATTGCAATCCATATTATGGCACAACTCAATACCGGTATTCACGTTAATACCTGTATACCGCCCACCCCTACACTCAAGGTTGCCTTACAGAAACACACAACATTCACACGCACACCAATTTGCCCAGTGAAATAGCGGCAGCCAATCTGCGACAGCGTCCACTTCAACAGTTCATACACCACAGGGCAACCACACACACTCACATACACCCACACGGCCAGATAACCTGAAACGTATGTTTTTTGGACTGTGGGGGAAACCTGAGAACCTGGAGGAAACCCACGCAAGCACGGGGAAAACATGCAAACTTCACATAGAAAGGCCCCTGTCGGCCTCCAACTCACACCTTGAGTCACAATCGGAACCTTCTTGCTGTGAGGCGACAGTGCTACCCACTGCGCCACCGTGCCGCCCATATTTCCTATCTTTTTACATGTTGATATTTTTATGAGAAATCGTTAACATGATCAGTGTCTTCACATAGCTAAATACTACTAATTATTAATAATAACATATAATCTAAGTAAATTACATTGCCCGATACAATGCCCTTTGCTTTTATCAGCACCTGGGAAGTAGCCCTCCGTTGCAAAATGGTTGGTGACCTCTGGAGTATTCTAAGAGGTTTTTTGTCTGATCAGGAGGTGGCAAGACAACCTCCCTAGTCACAATGACAAATGTTTTATGACTAGTTGCCATGAGGTTTATAAACTAAGCCTGCCATATAGAAGAGCGAAAGTGATGAAACAGAGAGACAAACGGACAGGTGCTGTGGTCGCGGGGGGACGTCCGACATAGCGAATCGCATCTCCACGTCGAGACGCATCTGCCGGCGCCCTTCTCGAGCCTCTACGAGCATCTTCCGCCAAGATACTTCCAGCTGTTTGCGCGCGGGCAACGGGTCTTTCGGGGGTAACGGCTCAAGAATCAACATCAGCGGACCGTGCGCACGAATATTTTGATATATTTCTTTTTATATTTCTTTATAATTTATGGATATGTAATAAAAAAATCTGCAAAGCCGTGTCTCCGCGAACATACCTAATACAAAAAAAAAAGCAGTGATTCCGCGATAGTCGAACTAATCCAAAAACATACATATCTGTGGCTTGCAAACTCTCCAGGTTTCACTGAAACCCTTGATCCCTGAGAGGAGGGAGCGAGACACTATGTCCCCATCCATAGTGTCCAGTCCAGTGAATGACTAGAAAGGGAACTTTTTTTAATAGAGTGGATGCGGCTTGTATGCAGGTGCGGCTTGTTTATCTTTTTTTTGTTTGTTTGTTTGTTTCAAAAATAGAGCAGATGCGGCTTATATACAGGTGTGGCTTATAGTCCAGAAAATACGATACGAGAAAAACATTTTTTGCAGTTTTGTGCAATTTCTAAATAAGTGTATTTTTGTAACTTGTGACTAAGTTCTTATAGAAGACAAAATATTTAACGTTTAAAAAATTTATTTAAACATTTGGTTTTTTTCCAAATGTATGTACAAAAACTAAAAAACTACCGTATTTTCCGGACTATACCACTACTTTTTTCTTATGTTTTGAACCATGCGGCTTATACAAAGGTGCGGCTATTCTGTGGATTTTTTTCCACCACTAGGGCCGCTCTAAGCAGATATAATTTTTATAAGTTTTAATCAGCAAAGTTGCTGGTGTTAAAAAATACAGGTTAGGAAAGGATATATTTAGTTACATACATGTACATTTACAATTCAAAATTGTTCTGTTCCTGTAGTCAATACAGTGAACCCTGGTTTATTGATATGTTCCAAGCCTGACCGCAATAGGTGAAAATCCGCATTTACTTAACACTTATTCAGACTTTTAAAACAATTTTTTAAAGTATTCTTTATTAAAGTAATGTTAACAAACATTCAGTACAACCGAACGAATGTCAAGCAATAAAACAGTAAGTGTTTTGATTACCAAGAGGCGCGGGATGCGCGTGACATCAGCAGGCACGAATATTTCCATATTTCATTTAACGAATGCAAGCCAAAAAAACATTATTACTCCACATAAAAACGAAAATTTGTTATGTGTACAGTAACAGAAATATTCATTAATAATATACGTAACACGCGTTGCCCCGGAAATATTAATTTTCAAAGTGGTTGAATGGGGGAAAATTAGGCAAGGGACGTCCGACATTGCTGACGTCTGACATTGGCATAATTGGGCCAGACGCGTCCACAGAGGCCCTTCTTCAGCCGCTACTAGACGCGCTGGATGCGTGATGCGCGTGACTTGCGGAAGCGTGCGACTTTGCGAACATATGTAATAAAGAAAAAAAATCTAATCCAAAAACATACATAAATGTGGCTTGCAAAACTCTCCAGGTTTCGACTGAAACCCTTGTTCCCTGTCAGGTAATGTTGTCCCCAGTAGTGTCCAGTGAACAACTGGAAAGGGAACTTTTTTTAAT
>CM051504.1:47700-180542 GCA_028031935.1 Paedocypris micromegethes
TTTTTTTTTTTTTTTTTTCCGAAAATAGAGGGATGCGGCTTATATACAGGTGCGGCTTATAGTCCAGAAAATACGGTATTTAGTTTTTACTGTTTGTTATGCAAACATTTTTTGCAGTCCCTGATTCAAAGCATTGTTATTAATACATTTATTAATACAGATGTGTTGTCAATTCCTAATTAGTACAGAACAATTTACATTTGATGTGTTTTAGTACTAATACACAAAACTCTAAAAATTCACCTCTGAAAGAGTCAGAAAATAACAGACCACTAGCTTGTTAGTAATGTGGAAACTTTTTTATAACTGTAAACAGTATTTTTAGTACTATTTAGTATTTTTTATAGGTCAGTCAGCAAAGCAGATGTTAGAAACACCAGATCTGTTAGATTCCCAGGGAAAGCAGGACGCTGATTTGTAAAAGTTGTAATGACATATACCGTAAGTTACTTTGGATGAAAGCGCCTGCTAAATGACTGAGTAGTTTCTCGTCTGAGACGTCTTGCTCGCCTTACAGAAGCTCTTCTGAGATGCAGCACCTTCCACACGCAGTCCGTCTTCTCTGCAGTTAGACCACATCCCGTGACGTCGCCCGGAGAAGTGCTATTCCAATGTTAATAAAATCAACAACGTGCAGTCGTTCTCCTACTCTAATACACTCCAATAATGAACACCGTTGTTGTCTTCCGATCGCTTTCATAGACAGCGACTGCAAATCTGACACGGAAGTAGATATGCAATAGTTTTGCGAGATCTCGCTAAAAAAAATAAAAAATTCCATGTGCCTTTGGGGGCTCCGTAATTAATAACATGCACTTTAATTGTTGTTTTTCTTTTTTTCAGATTTAATTCAGAATTCAGATTAATTTCAAAATTACAATGAGATTAAAATGTATTTAAAAAAAATAAAAAAAACTTTTTTTCAAAATCAATGGCGGAAATAAAGTGCTGTTTTAACATCAACTCACTGTAAAATTTTATTTTCAGGCTTTTGGCAATGCAAAGACCGCCCACAATAACAACTCCAGTCGATTTGGAAAGTTCATCAGGGTGAACTATCAAGAAAGTGGCACTGTTAGAGGGTAAGAGTTCTACAAAACATATCTGAAGCAATTTTGCACTGTGAAACCAACTCATATTTTATTAATTCAGAGCATATGTTGAGAAATACCTTCTGGAGAAATCCCGGCTTGTCTATCAGGAACATAACGAAAGGTTAAAAGAGTTTCCTTTATTGTTTATTCCTTTTATTTATTGTATTTATCTCATAGATATTCACATGTCTGATATTAGATTGCCTTCTTCTAGGAATTACCATGTATTTTACTACCTAATGGCAGGAGCAAGTGAAGAGGAGAAACTGGCGTTTCACCTAAAACACCCTGAAGAATACCATTACCTCAATCAGGTTACCTACTTATATTCTAACTGTTGTCTCCAGTGACTATTAAACTTATTTTACCTTTTATTCACGTGTGCAATAGCAAGTAACGTTCACTAAAGTTTAACTTTACTGTTACGTCTAGAGTCGTTTTATTTTGCACTGCTTGTTTTCTTTCTGCCCCGTTCTGTTGTAGCTCCGCCCCCCCCCTCCTCACAACGTGTGCTGCTGATTGCTGCAGCAGCTGAAGGAGTTTTGCCGCTCCTTAAAAGTAGCGTTGGAGAGCGAGCGCGCTCTCTCCCTCTTTCTGAGACCCGTGCCTGTGTCCTGCTCGCCTCCGTGCTTGTCGTGTGTGCTGGTCTGTGTGACCAAACTGTTCACCTCGTTGTGGTGGCTGACCAATGCAGAGATCTCCTGCTCAGGAACAGTAGGGAAGTGGCTGGCCTTTTTATTTATTGTAACCTGTTTTCTCCTGTTTTGTGTGACTTAGTCAGGGAGTCAGGTTAGAATCCTGTTGTTTATTTCTTTTTCTTTGTGAGTTTAGTTAGAGGTTTTCCCAAGTAGTTAAGGGGGTGTTTTGTTTGTTGTTTTCCGGCCTGCCCTTCCTGAGGTATTGGTTCCGGTGTTCTTTCTTTTACTTGTGTTTATTTAATAAATACCAATCCTGGTTTATAATCTTGCTGTTGTGTTTAAATTCACGGGTACTTGAAGCTCTGGTTTTACTTTAGTTCACTTAGTTTCAATTATTATTTTCATGTTAATCCCCTCACACCTCTAGACCACGGAGGGGGCGTAACATTTGGGGGCTCGTCCGGCTTCGATGTAACATTTGGGGGGCCCGTCTGTCTTTGATGTAACATTTGGAAGCTCGTTCGCCTTTGGTATTAAGTTGGGTCTTTAACATTGTTTTCATGTCACCTTAAATTGAAGGTTCACCTAGTGTCTGTGACTGATTAACTTGTCAGTAATTGATTAATTGGTGTGGTGCTTATCCAATTGTGCAATAGTGATTGCTCGTTAAACTGTTTGATTTGTTGAACTGTTTGTCTGTTTTCATTTGGGTGAGGGCAAAGTGTGTAAAGATGGAATTTGATCTTCTGTCATTTACTCTTTCACCGACAACTTGTTTTTGACAAGTTAAAGAAAAAAGAGCTGTTGTCAGTTGCTGAGTTCTTTAGCATACCAGTGTCCAAAGATGCGGTTAAGCAGGTGATAAAGCAGGAGTTGTACACCGAAATGGTTAGTTCGGGTATCCTTCCGGCAGAAGGAGAGATGGCTGAAGAACAGTCTGCTTCAGACTTGCGTTCTCTGGGTGAGCAGCCATTAGATCCAGTGTTGGCAATTAAGTTAAAAGAGCTTGATTTGGAACTAAAAAGACAAGAACATGAAATTAAAATTGTACAGCTGCGTACCATCGAGGTTGAGGCACAGCGTGATATTAAACTCAAATCTTTAGAGCTGGAAGCTGAGGCATTGCGTCGGCAACCTCCAGTACCGCGGCCGCGCACTAGAGGAACTTCCTCTCAGATTCCTTGCTGCAGTCTAGTACGCTTGCTGTTGAATCGCCTCATTTTGACGTTGTGAAGTATGTTAAATTGGTGCCACCTTTCAGGGAATCTGAGGTGGATTCATACTTTATCGCTTTTGAACGCATTGCTGTTAAGTTGGGATGGCCAAGGGAGATGTGGGTACTTCTACTACAATGCAATTTTGTTGGTAAAGCTCAGGAAGTTTGTTCATCCCTCCCCATTGAGCAGTCTCTCAACTATGAAGTGGTCAAAGCTGCAGTCTTACGGGCTTATGAATTGGTTCCTGAGGCTTATAGACAGAAGTTCAGGAATCTATTGAAAACAGCCAAACAGACCTATGTTGAGTTTGCCCGTGAAAAGAAAGTTCTTTTTGAGAAGTGGTGTTTTGCAAATAAGGTGAGCAGTTTTGAGCAGTTGCAGGAACTGGTCTTGCTTGAAGACTTTAAAAACTGTGCTCCTGAAAATTTGGTTGTTCACCTTAATGAGCAAAAAGTGAATACTCTTTCCGAGGCTGCTGTGATTGCTGATGAATTCATATTGACCCATAAAACTATTTTTCCGAGTTTGCGTCACAACAGACCTTCCTTACCCAGTCAAGAGCGTGGGCAAAGGGATGCTGGCAGAGCTCCAAGGGAAGGAGTGGACGATGTCAATGTTCGGAAGGCAGGTTCGAAAAGCTCCGGTGGTAAGCGCGTTTGTTTCTACTGCTTAGATCCGACTCATATGATTTCAGATTGCAAAGCGTGGAAGCAGAAACATGCCACAACGAAAGCAAAAGGGGTAGCTTTTGCTCAGGTTGTCTACTGGATCGTCAGCTAATGCGGGTATGCTCATGGTTGATTCATCTGACTCCGTGCCATTGTAATACTAGGCAGTCGTCCTAGCGAGTAATTCTCGGATCCTCTGATGCTAGGATTTGCGTTCTGTCACTATGGATCGTCATGTTATCTTTCCATCTTGAGTGACATTGTCTAGCTGGCTCTGGATGGATGCGTCATCGGTGCTGAGCTACATCCATGTAGATACATCGTACGCAGACTTGCTAATAGAGCTCCAGTAGCCACGTATAGCTCCGTTAGCACAGTGCAGTCCGCTTCTTTTAGACTTTAGCATGAGCATTATGACACATTCATCGGAACTAAGAGAACATACTCTGGCTCTGATGTCTTGGTTCGTGGGATTGGTTTTGGATGTGTGCGTGTGCCTGTTCATAAAGTCTATCTTAAATGTGATCTTGTTGCAGGAAGTGGTTCCACTCGGGGTGTGTCCTGAGTTGCCTGTAGAGGGAGTGCACCTGATGATTGGGTAATGATCTAGCGGGTGGTAGTGTCTTCCCATGCCCAATTGTTGTTGATACACCAGAGATGTTTGTTGGTTCTGATGTTGCTGTTAAATTCCCTTCTGTGTTTCCTGCTTGTGCGGTAACCCGTGCACAGTCACGAAAGTGGGAAGAGGAAGTGAACCTTGCGGACTCATTCCTGAATCCCGCTAAAGAGCCTTTAGAGTGTACCTATCCATTCAACCAGCAGTGTCCGGTGAGGCCACTAATGTTGATCCCAAAGTTGAGGCTTTGAAGTTGGACAGAGAGCAGTTGAGTGCTGCCCAAAAGGGTGATGGCTCTCTGGCGCCTTGTGTGGAGGCTGCTAGCCAGGCAACTGATTTGTCTAGAAGCAGAATAGCGTTTGTTTGGGAGGATGAAGTCCTGATGCGCCACTGGAGGCCACGTGATGTAGATGATGCGATGATGGTTCATCAAATTGTTTTGCCCTCTAGCTATCGTCTGCAGGTATTACAGCTGGCCCATGAGCATCCTCTCTCTGGTCATCTGGGGGTAAATAAAACCTACAAACGCATTTCCCAGCACTTCTTTTGGCCTGGCCTGAAGTCTAGCGTTGCACAGTTCTGTAGATCTTGTCATATCTGTCAGCTTGCTGGTAAGCCAAATCAAATCATACCATCTGCTCCGCTCCACCCAATTCCGGTTGTGGGTGAGCCGTTCCAACGTTTGATTCTAGATTGTGTTGGTCCACTACCAAAATCGAAGTCAGGGCACCAATACATTCTAACATTGTTGTGTCCTGCTACTCGCTTTCCAGAAGCTGTTCCTCTTCGCTCTCTTAAGGCCCAGACTATTGTGAAGGAGTTGGTGAAGTTTTGCTCAACCTTTGGGTTGCCCAAAGTCATCCAGACAGACCAAGGTACCAATTTTACCTCTAAAGTATTTGCTCAAGTATTGAAAGAATTAGGTGTTAGTCACAAGTTGTCCAGCCCTTACCATCCAGAAAGTCAGGGAGCCCTGGAACGCTTTCACCAGACCCTAAAGGCTATGCTGCGGGCGTACTGTGTAAGTACAGGTAAAGATTGGGTGGAGGGTTTGCCCCTTGTGATGTTTGCTGTCAGGGAAAGTGTGCAAGAATCGTTGGGATTCAGCCCTGCTGAGCTTGTTTTTGGACACACTGTCCGGGGACCCTTGAAGCTCCTCAGAGAGCAGTTGTTGTCAAAAGAACAGAGTCTCATAACATTTTGGATTATGTAAGTGATTTTCGTGAGCGGCTGCATAAAGCATGTGACATGGCAAAGTTTCATCTGTCGGGTGTGCAGGCTAAGATGAAGCAGAGACATGACAAGACCTGTGTTGAACGCAGTTTCCAGCCCGGTGACCAGGTTTTGGCCCTACTTCCTGTTCAAGGTTCGTCAACTTTACAGGCTAAGTTTCACGGTCCTTATGTGGTTGAGAGGAAGCTTTCAGAAACTGATTATGTAATCTCGACTCCAGACCGTCGGAAAAAGAGTAGGGTGTGTCATTTGAATATGTTAAAGCTTTATGTGAAAAGTGATGTCACTAAAGAGACTCCAGTGTGTGAGCTGTTACCTGCTGCTTCAGTTTTGACTTCTGCTTATTGCCCTGTAGAGGATGATCTCATGGAACATGAGGAACGATTGTCCTGTAGTCGGCTAAACAACTCCACGGTGCTGAGTAACTTGACCTCCTACCTTGGCCACTTGTCTGAAAGCCAGCGTTCAGATATAGTCAAATTGATACACGGGTATCCCGAGTTGTTTTCTGATGTTCCTAGCCAAACTCACGTTCTTACACATGACATTGATGTTGGTGATTTCTCACCAATTAAGCAACATCCATATCGTGTCAATCCTCGTAAGAGAGGACTAATGAAGTCAGAGGTTGATTATTTGTTGCAGAATGGTTTTGCCGTGCCTAGTCAGAGCCCATGGAGTTCACCATGTTTGCTTGTTCCGAAATCTGACTCCTCGTATCGTTTCTGCACTGACTATCGTAAAGTTAATAACATCACTAAACCTGACTCTTTTCCTCTCCCTCGAGTAGAGGACTGTGTTGACCGGATTGGCTCGGCCTGCTTTGTGACAAAGCTAGACCTTCTAAAAGGATACTGGCAGGTACCTCTTACACCCAGAGCATCTGAAATTTCTGCTTTTGTTACACCTGACAATTTCTTGCAGTATTCAGTAATGGCATTCGGCATGCGGAATGCTCCTGCCACGTTCCAACGTTTGATGCATCGTGTGTTGTCCGGGATTCCGAACTGTGAAGCGTATCTGGATGATGTGGTGGTATATTCAGATAGCTGGGAGGGCCATCTCAAAAGTCTTGACCAAGTGTTTTATCGTTTGTCTGATGCAGGTCTTACATTAAATTTGGTTAAATGTGAGTTTGCAAAGGCTGTTGTTACATACCTTGGTAAAATGGTGGGTCAAGGGTCAGTGAGGCCTTTGAATGAAAAAGTGGAGGCAATTTTGAATTTTCCCCCTCCAACTAACAAAAGAGAACTGAGAAGATTTCTTGGTATGACTGGGTACTACAGGAGTTTTTGTAAAAACTTTGCGTCTGTTGTTGCCCCACTCACGGATCTCCTCAGTACCTATCGGAAGTTTGTATGGAGTCGGGAGTGTAAATGTGCTTTTGTTGCGGCGAAAGACCTGTTATGCAATGCCCCGGTTCTGTCTGCCCCAAATTTTGCTCTACCATTCAAGTTGCAGGTGGATGCAAGTCACTCGGGTGCTGGTGCGGTCCTTCTACAGGAGGATATAGCTGGTGTGGAGCATCCTGTTGGTTACTTCTCCAAAAAGTTCAACCGGTGTCAAGTGAAGTACAGCACAATTGAGAAGGAAGCTCTCGCCCTGGTTTTTGCCCTACAGCATTTCGAGGTTTATTTGGGTGGTAGTACCACCCCAGTGGTGGTGTATACAGATCATAACCCTTTGGTGTTCCTCAGCAGGATGTGTAACTCCAACCAACGTCTGATGAGGTGGGCCCTGATTGTTCAAGAGTACAACCTTGACATCCAACATCGTAAGGGTGTGGAAAATGGTGGCTGGCTTTCAAGGATGTACAGTACGGAGTGTAACCCATGAGAAAGAAAACATTGTTTTTGTTTACAAACCCTGTGTGTAGTGTTTGTAACTTAAGGGTGGGGGTGTTACGTCTAGAGTCGTTTTATTTTGCACTGCTTGTTTTCTTTCTGCCCCGTTCTGTTGTAGCCCCCCCCCCCTCCCACAACGTGTGCTGCTGATTGCTGCAGCAGCTGAAGGAGTTTTGCCGCTCCTTAAAAGTAGCGTTGGAGAGCGAGCGCGCTCTCTCCCTCTTTCTGAGACCCGTGCCTGTGTCCTGCTCGCCTCAGTGCTTGTCGTGTGTGCTGGTCTGTGTGACCAAACTGTTCACCTTGTTGTGGTGGCTGACCAATGCAGAGATCTCCTGCTCAGGAACAGTAGGGAAGTGGCTGGCCTTTTTATTTATTGTAACCTGTTTTCTCCTGTTTTGTGTGACTTAGTCAGGGAGTCAGGTTAGAATCCTGTTGTTTATTTCTTTTTCTTTGTGAGTTTAGTTAGAGGTTTTCTCAAGTAGTTAAGGGGGTGTTTTGTTTGTTGTTTTCCGGCCTGCCCTTCCTGAGGTATTGGTTCCGGTGTTCTTTCTTTTACTTGTGTTTATTTAATAAATACCAATCCTAGTTTATAATCTTGCTGTTGTGTTTAAATTCACGGGTACTTGAAGCTCTGGTTTTACTTTGGTTCACTTAGTTTCAATTATTATTTTCATGTTAATCCCCTCACACCTCTAGACCACGGAGGGGCGTAACACTTACCCATACCTGGATACGTCTTCTTGAATCAAACTTTATATTTAAAAAAATATTCCAAAGTTATGCAGTTCTGATTTTTTTATTTGGTACTGTTTGTTTATATCGTTATTCTATTAAGGTGGAGTGCAGTGTTATTTATAAGGTTTCTGTATATTGTATCAAGAATAACCACAAGGTAGGGCTAATTTTTCAGATTTTAGTTTTTAACATATACAGTGGTATCCCGACCTTTCCCTAACGAAAAACTCGAGCAACGAAATTCGTCACATGTTGTGAAAACGCAAGCGTGTCTTGGTCTTACCAGTGTTGTGCAAATTAATTCGAAATTGTATTACGTTACATTTTACTTATTACTGTTTGTAAAAAGTAATAAGTTACATTACAATATTACTGTCTCAGAAATGTAATATATTACATTACTTCTGTATGACTTTTAAGTTACTTTCACAAAAATAACTACAGAAGTAGAAATTAACGTCCTACTACTACTTCTCTTTCGGCTTTTCCCTTATCAGGGGTCGCCACAGCGAGTCATCCCTTTCCACCTCATTCTATACTGAGTCTTCCAGCCTGACCCCAGCCACCCTCATGTCCTCTCTTACAACATCCATATATCTCCTCCTTGGTCGTCCTCTTGCCCTCTTCCCTGGCAGCTCCATCTCCAACATCCTTCTACCAATATATTCACTATCCCTCCTCTGCACATGTCCAAACCATCTCAGTCTGGCCTCTCTGACTATTGCTAACACAAGTAACGTGAGCTGTTCCTCTGATGTGCTCGTTCTTTATTCTGTCCAACCTCGTCACTCCTAAGGAGAACCTCAACATCTTCATCTCTGCCTCCTGTCTCTTTCTCACTGCCACTGTCTCTAAGCCATAGAGCATAGCTGGTCTCACCACTGTCTTGTACACCTTTCCTTTGAGTCTCGCTGACACTCTTCTGTCACACAACACTCCTGACACTTTCCTCCACCCGCTCCACCCTGCCTGCACTCGTCTCTTCACCTCTTTTCCACATTCCCCATCACACTGCACTGTTGATCCCTAGTACTTAAACTCCTGCACCTTCTTCACCTCCACCCCCTGTAACTTCACTCCTCCACCCTGCCCACTCTCATTTATACACATGTATTCTGTCTTACTACGACTGACTTTCATGCCTCTTCTTTCCAGAGCAAACCTCCACCTCTCTAGCTCTTCCTCCACCTGCTCTGTACTCTCGCTGCAAATCACAATGTCATCTGCAAACATCATTGTCCAGGGAGATTTCTGTTTGACCTCATCTGTCAACCTGTCTATCAGCATAGCAAACAAAAAGGGACTCAAAGCTGATCCTTGGTGTAGTCCCACCTCCACCCTGAACTCCTCTGTCTGGCCTACAGCACATCTCACCATCGTCTTACTCCTCTCGTACATGTCCTGGACTACTCTGACGTACTTCTCTGCCACTCCCGACAACCTCATACCGTACCACAGCTCTTCCCTCGGCACCCTGTCGCATGCCTTTTCTAAATCCACAAAGACACAATGCAGCTCCTTCTGACCCTCTCTGTACTTTTCCATCAACATTCTCAAAGCAAAAATGGCATCAGTGGTGCTCTTGCGGGGCATAAAACCATACTGCTGCTCACAAATCTCTACCTCCTTCCTAAGCCTGGCTTCCACTACTCTTTCCCACAGCTTCATGTGTGGCTCATCAGCTTTATTCCCCTGTAGTTGTTGCAGTTCTGCGTAACACCCTTGTTCTTGAAAATCGGCACCAGAACGCTTTTCCTCCACTCCTCAGGCATCTTCTCGCTCTCTAGAATCCTGTTAAACAAACTGGTTAAGAACTCTACCGCTGACTCTCCTAGACACTTCCACACCTCCACAGGTACATCATCAGGACCAACAGACTTTCCGCTCTTCATCCTATTCAGAGCCTTCCTCACCTCATCCCTACTAATGTCTGCTATTTCCTGCTTCTCAACATCCACATCCTACTCCCTATTTTCCCTGTCATTTTCCTCATTCATCAGCTCCTCAAAATACTCCTTCCATCTTCTCTGCACACTCTCCTGGGTTGTTAGTACATTTCCATTTCTGTCTTTTATAACTCTTATCTGCTGTACATCCTTCCCATCCCTATCTCTCTGTCTGGCTAGCCTGTACAAGTCCTTCTCTCCTTCCTTTGTGTCTAACCTGTCATACAGCTCATCATATGCTTTCTGTTTGGCCTTTGCCACCTCCCTCTTCACTCTGCACTGCACTTCCTTGTACTCCTGTCTACTTTCCTCAGTCCTTTCTAGATCCCACTTCTTCTTTGCCAACCTCTTCATCTGGATGCAGTCCTGTACTTCCTTATTCTACCACCAAGTGTCCTTATCTTCTATCTTCCTACCAGATGAAACACCCAGCACCTTCCTACCTGTTTCCCTGATAACCTCTGCTGTAGTTTCCCAGTCATCAGGCAGCTCTTCCTGATTTCCCAGAGTCTCAATCTCTGCCTGAATTCCTCGCAAGCTCCTTCATCCTTTAACTTCCACCACTTGGTCTTCTGTTCTGCCTTCCCTCTATTCTTCTTCCTCCTGACCACCAGCGTCATCTTACACACCACCATGCGGTGCTGTTTGGCTACACTCTCTCCTGCCACCACTTTGCAGTCACTAACCTCTCTCAAATGGCCTCGTCTACATAGGATGTAGTCCACCTGTGTACTCCTACCTCCGTTCTTGTATGTCCACTCTGTGTTCCTCTCTGTTCAGAAAGTAAGTGTTGACTACAGCCATTTCCATCCTCTTAGCAAAGTCTACCACCATCTGTTTTTCTAGGTTCCTTTCCTTCACATCAAACCTGCCCATCACATCCTCATCACCTCTGTTCCCCTCACCAACATGACCATTGATGTCTGCTCCAACAACCAGTCTCTCCCCTCTGGGAATACTCTCTATGACCTCATCAAACTCACTCCAGAATCTCTCCTTCTCTTTTAACTCACAGCCCACTTGTGGAGCATACCCACTGACTACATTCACCATCACCCCTTCAACTTTCAGCTTTAAGCTCATCACCCTGTCTGAGACTCTTTTCACCTCTAGCACATTGCTCCCCAGCTCCCTCTTCAGGATCACTCCTACCCCAATTCTCTTCCTATCCACACCATGGTAGTAAAGTTTGTATTCTCCTCCAATACTACGTGCTTTGCTGCCCTTCTACCTTGTCTCTTGCACACAGATTACATCTACCTTCCTTCTCTCCATCATGTCTGCCAGCTCTCTGCCTTTCCCTGTCATTGTGCCAACGTCAAGAGTTCCTATTCTCAGGTCAATGCTTCTGCCCTTCCTCTTCTCTCTCTGTTCACGCACCCTCCTGCCTCCTCTCCTTCTTTGACCAACAGTAGCCCAATTTCCACCGGCACCCTGTAAGTCAACAGTACCGGTGGCGGTCGTTGTTAACCCGGGCCTCGACCGATCCGGTATGAAGTTTCTTAGAACGACTCGCATGGTTCAGGTTTGACAAGTTTTACGCCGGATGTCTTTCCTGACGCAACCCTGTCTATGTACCCGGGCTTGGGACCGGCACCGAAGTAACTGGCTTGCAACTCCTGCGACTAGATTCAATAGAAATTAACGTCCTAAAATAACAAAATGTGTAATGTGTGTACATTTTACTTGTACAGTAATTTATGTTACAACCAGTGGAAGACATAGTTATGTAGCTTAATGATTGTGGCATATCCAAGCTACCAATAACAATATACATAATCTATAATTGTAGGATGACCATATATTTTGATTTCCAAAAAAATAGAACAATCAGCGCGGCCTCGAGACAAATTCAGACAGGCTTCTCGGAGGTTGATAAACATGCTTTAATGTGCTTCAATGTTGCTAAACTAAACCTTTGTTAAAATAATCACTTAACTTAGAAAAAATCAGTAAAAACCTAAATATGTAACAATTTTAGTCAGTTACTAGTTTACTAGTTACTAGTTTTTTTTTGTATTTAAAACATGCATTCAATAATAATAAAAAAAATTATGCAAAATATTAATATAAAGGGATTAAAATTTTTAATACCATACAGTACTTACTTTATGGTATTCAAAGTTTCTTTATACACTATATAGAGATGCACCAATACCACTTTTTTGGAAAACGAGTACGAGTACTTGCATTTCAGTACTCGGCGATACCGATGCCGAGTACTTAACCCTTCAAGGCAAGGTACCAGAAAGAGCGCTTAAAAAAATTTTTTTTTAAACGAACGTAATATTTGGCATCAAAATAAGAAAAATGAAAAAAAAGAAAAAAATTTATAAACATGAAAAAAAAATGTTTTCAAATAATGCAATAAAAATTAATAGAATGAAAACAAAAATCAAAACATTGACATGTTTCCGGGCATATTCAAGAATACATTTCGGGTAAAAATATTGCCCCGCCCCCGGTAGATAAGATTTTTGATATCTGGGAACAATTGGGATTGATCCCAAATTTTTGGACCTTGGACAATACAAACTGCTCTGGAAGCCTAATTAAGCAGTAAATTGGCGCCACCTGATGTTCCAGCATCAAATTAGGAAGGAAGGAAGGAAGGAAAGTGAGGTGACGGCAATATGGCCACTAGGGACCATACTGAATTTGTGCGACCGGGGGGGCGACCGGGGGGCATGTGGGGTTCAGTGTCTTGCCCAAGGACACTTAGTTGCAGAACCCGTAGTAGGGGGGATTCGAACCTGCAACCTTTCGGACACGAGTCCATGTCCCCTACCACAACTCCCGCATTAAAAAAAAAAAGTGACAAATATTTTTTTTTTCGGGGTTTTAAAAAGATCATAAAATGCTGTTGTATTTATACAACATGGTCTCCCCTTTTAAACAAAAGATTTCTATTTATAGGTAACAGCTTTAGTCATATAATTAAAAAAGGGGGGGGGGGGCTAGTTTGAAATCAACCAACATTTCAATCAAGAACATTTGTTTAAAACTAAAAGCATGTTGTTTGCAACATATTAAACATATTACACAGGATAAATACATATACATTGTTTAAACAGTGACAATGCAACTCAAGTTTTGTAATAAAATGAAATATTAACAATATTTTATTATTTTTATATTATAATTATTATATATTTATAATAAAATGGTTAATTTCATAAAATATAATTGACATGTAACATTTTTATTATTTTATCAGATTGCTCTTTATTTCATGTGGATAACAATAAATTACAAAAAAAAACCACTTCAGCTAGGTTTTCACAGACTGGTCACCGGTTTACCATTATTTAGAAATTCATTAATTAATGTGTTGATAATAATTACACTGTCATCACCATGCATGAGATGCTGCTTTATAAAAGGATAAAGAGTACAGGTTTCAAACCGGGACGATTCCTTATTTCAAGGGACGTGTGGTGACCCGTGAGTAGCGTTTAGAAGCCAACTCTTTCTACTCGCGGTCGTGTTGGGATTTTAGGCGCTTGATTAAATCACTTGTGTTAAACGCGCTCCATTTAAGCAGAACTTGAGGTGGCCGTTTTGTTGTCTTCATTCACTTTGAAATACACGCGGCTAGTGTGTTGGTCTCACACGCTCTGAGTTGTAGTGATGTGTGTGTGTCGCTCGCGTTTTGGGATGTAGAGGAAATACAGTGGTACAGTACCTCGGTTCACTAACGCAATTTTCTAGTTTTTGTATATAATTTTATAGTATTTAGTATAATATAGTAAAAAGTATTTATTTGTCTTTAAACATGGAGTCAAAATAAAACAAAACAGAAATACTAAAATACAAATAAAGTGATTTAAGATTTTAACTCACAAAAGGAAGGGGATATTATGATATTAAAATGTTCTTTTTTTATATAAAATATCAAATTTTTGAATTATAAAAATTTATTATTGATTTTTTAAATCCTTTTAAAAAAGTTTTAAACTGACACAATAATAGTTCCTCATTTATACTAAGAAAAAAGTTTTACTACTCAGAAAACAAAAAAGGCATGATTATTTATAATCATTTTTTTTTCATAATTGCTGCTACAAGAGCGCATGCGGGGATTCGTGAGAAGTCCGATTTGGAATGAAAATGCAGCTTTTAACGTGCTGTCTAACTATAATGTGAAGATGGTGAACAAAAATTATAATTAAAAAATAAAACAAAAACGTGAACCATTTCCATATTGTTTTTTAAAATACAGTTGTTTACGCTTGGTATGTTCGGTACTAATCTGATTCACTTGGGCGGCCCAGTACCATTTCATCCACTGACCAGCACTGGTCCGCAGACCGGGGACTGTACCGAACTACTCCCTCGATCCCATGCAGTGAAGAAAAACGCGTAAAGCAGACAGCTCGATGAATACAATGAATGAAGACGTGCAAGATAAATGCGAGAGCAAGGTTTTAAATAAATAACCTTTGAGCTAAAGAAGGAAATTATAGAGAAGCACGATCGTGTTCTTCTGACTGATTTCTTTAAAAAATATTCATTTTCCTACCGTGTTTAAAATCTCTTGCGTTTCTTCAATGCTGCCATTCCTGGGTGACTCGTGGTAAATATTTTTTTTTGCTTAATGTTGTTTAGTGGAGAAGCACCTTTTCTGTGACTGGCTCTATCTAGTGTTGAAAGTGAGAAGGGCAACAGAGTTGAGCTCAAGCGCCTTTTGATAAGATAAGACTTTATTAATCCCACTAGGGGAAATATTTGTGTACAGCAGCAGCAAAAAGATTTTAACAGAAATGAATAAGGACAATTTAAAAGACAACAGTGAAGGCAAAATTGCAAACAGCAAAAAATAATAAAAAAACTGCAGGCCATATTCAACTATCACCGCGGGCCAATAAAAAAGTTTGGAGACCCCTGCTTTACAGTTAAGACAATACATTGCAAATTGAACACAGTTTTTACTAAAGTTGTATAACAGTTGAGAGTTTACATTAATTTAGATATTACACCTCAATAGCCAATATTACAAGATTCACTCTTTTATTCGCGATTAATCACAATTAATTTGGTCAGGGAAGTGCGATTAACTAGTTAAAAAAAATTTATTGTTTGACAGCACTATATATATATATATATATATTGATATCTGGGGTCGACAATATAAATGGCCTGGTGGCCCGGACCTACTTTTATAACCAACCAAGCTAAGGCTATCACTAACGCTAGCGCGTTATGCAATCCCGAATGTCTTACTAATATGCAGCGAGTTTTAGGTGCTGCGCCTCCAAACACCGCGCTCGCTCCTTCCAAGTCCCGCTGTTGTGCGCGCGCCACCGCGATATACGCAATACACAAGTAGCAATTTACTCGCGAATAATCTCATTAAATCTGGGCATCAAAAATGAAAAGCGAGATTAAAAGCAGCGCGGGTGAAAAAAGACAGCAACTCTGAAGAGAACCTCTCAGAAGACCATTACAGTAATCTAACTGTAATGTTATAAACGCATGTATCAGTCTTTGTGCATCCGGTCGGGAGAGCATGTGACGCAGCTTCCTGAAGTGAAAAAAGGCGGTTCTGCAGACGTTGTATATGTGACTTTCAAAAGAAAGTTTTCTATCTGAAATTACACATACATTTTCACTTTTGGTATGGATGAGAGTTCAAGCCCGTTAAGATTTATACTGTATTCAAGTGCATCAATCTTTAAGTTTGAATAAACAAGTTATAATTCGGTTTTGTCTGAGTTCAGCATGAGAAAATTACTTGTCATTCAATCACTAATGTCGCTGAAGCAATCTAGTATATTGGCACATTTTGAGATTTCGTTAGGCCGTGCAGAGATTTAAATTTGTGTGTCATCGGCGTGGAACAGTGGAAGCTATGACCATGCCTTAGTTCATGCCTAAGAGTGAAACATTTCCTTTATCTGATGCCATTAGAAGATCATTGGTGACTCGGATTAGTGCTGTTTCTGTGCTGTGGTGAGATCTAAAGCCTGATTGGAATTTTTCAAATGTATCGTTCTGTTCAAGAAATTTACAGAAATGTCCTGAAATTACTTTTTCAAAAATGTTAGATATAAATGAAAGGTTCGTAATTGGTCTATAATTAGTGATAATGTTGGCATCAAGATGTGGCTCCTTAATAAGCAGCTTTATGACGACCTGTTTTAACGATTGTGGCACGTGACCTAAAACTAGTGAAGAATTTATGATATTCAAGAATGGTTCGATAACGAAGGGTAGGATTTCTTTAAGTATTAAAGTTGGTATAGGTTCGAGTAAGCAGGAAGTCGTCTTGGTCTTAGGTGTGATCTTAGTGAGGGCTGACCTGTTTGAATGTGCTGAGCTGGACAGCGGGTTGCTTAGAATTGATATGAGAATTTATGTTAACTGCATCTCTTCTTTTTAATTTTTAATTTCTTGCCTTACAAAATGGCTCTCTGCACAAGTTAATTTTGTACGTCGAGCTACTGTGATACTGGTAATACTTAAATGTCCTTTGGTTGCTATGTCAGATTCCACTGAGAGTGCAAAAAGCAAATAAATCTTGCAGAATTTGCTTATGCTTAAATTCAGCCATATTTGAGTCCCATATTTTCAGCCAGATGAAATGTTACCAAACTAGCATCCATCATGGAGAACCCCTCCCACCCCCTGCACCACACTTTAGAGACCCTGACCAGCTCCTTCATCACCGGATATCTCCACCCCCAGTGCAAGTTATTGAGATCCTTTCTCCCCACGGCAATACGACTTTTTAACTCTATAATGCAGTGACACTTTTGTCACTCAAAATTGCACTATTGTATTTTGGAATTGCACATTATATTTTTATATCGTCACAATTGCACCATTGTTTTTGCACAGTTGTATTTTTCCACAACCTATTTATTGTTGTTTCTTTCTATTGTTCTCTTTGCTGTTTGCATTTTTGCCTTCACTGTTGTCATTTAAATTGTCCTTATTCGTTTCTGTTAAAAACATTTTCCTTCTGTTTTTTTGCAGCTGCTGAACACAAGAATTTGCCCTAATGGGAATAATAAAGTCTATCTTGTCTTATCTTTCAATGATGTTTATGTAAATCCCCTAAACCTTGACAGTTTCTTGCTGGAGCATGGTGAATTCCCAAAATAACAAAAATTCAGTCACGTTTAGAAATGCAACCTTTAGTTGTAAATGTTGACAATAATGTTGAGTAAAATATGAAAGCTTAGTCATTTTGACTGTTGGACGTGCTGACTGGTTTGTGTTTGTTGTCACCAGCAGGATTGCTTTACAGTTGATGGAGAGGATCTTAAGCATGACTTTAAGCGTTTGCAGCTTGCCATGGAAATGGTGGGATTTCTTTCCGCCACCCGAAAACAGTAGGTCCAATACACTTACATAGAATAAATATGCATAATTGATACACATACTTGTTACTATTCAGGAGATCTTCACTTTATACCAATGCTTCTCAATAATGTTTGTGAATTTTCTGTAAAAAAATATTTTTTTTTTGTGACCTCAGACTCATAATTGTGAGCTCATAATTGGTTTTATTTATACTGGTATATATTTTGGTATATTGAACTTTATTATTATAACTTTATTAATCTATTTTAAATTAAATGGATTATTACATAGATTAACAATTACCGTATTTACTCGACTATTAGTCGAGGATTTTTCCTTAAAATTTCGGGCTCAATGTGGGGGGGTCGACTTACATATCTTACGGTCTTCCGAAATAGAACATATGTTACTCAGAACAGTGTGCAGATATTTCACCCTTTCTTACAAAAATAAACAACAGAGACACAAGCGCGGTAATTAAATTAACATTTATGACGTGAACTAAATAAATCTTTCAGAAAACGGGGCTTTCATTTTACGTCATACCTCTGCTTTAAAAAGATGTGCGTGAGCCGAGCACTGCACAGTGCGCGCAAAGGAGCACCGACTGGCCGGCCGCTCTTCTCGTGCTGGCTGCTCCACACACACACGCGCGCACAAACACATACGCATGCACACACACAAGCACAGTTGCACACTCTTTGGCACACTCTTATTTATTCCCAAACCACAAGTCAGCATTAGCGTCCGTCTTAAAGGGGCAGGGCACTTTACCCACAACCTCTGATAAACATGCAGTTGTCTGTCTGGTGGACTTATATGATAAGAATAGAATAGAGAATAGAATAGCCTTTATTGTCACTGTGCACATATGCAATGTAAGTCATTTACTTCACTTTCTATTAGGGGTGGGCGGTATACCGGTATTAACGTGAATACAGGTATTGAGATGTGCCACGATTTTGCAATACCGTGGATACCATGATAATTCATTAATTGGATTTTTATATAAGTATATAAACACTTTAATACAGTATAACACATTCGTTTCGTTACAAGTTTTAACTTACAACTATCAATGACGGCACGGACATTGCTAATCTAACACAGAAAGCAGTGTAACAGACTGAATTAATAGATCACACCCGCGACGCGCATATGCGTGCTACTCCGTTTTCTGCGCTGTGCCTTTAAGAGAAGAGCGGCTGTTTTAGTTTTAAAGACGCGTGCGAGAAAAATCTGCTCTTTTTCTTTAGGACAAAGTGTGTTTTCTTTTGGAAATCATGGTTTCACGTAAAAAAAGAAAAAGCGTCAAGAAAAGCAACGAAGACCAGAAACAAAGCTACCGCAGGAACCCCCTCTCTCTCTCTCTCTCTCTCTCTCTCTCTCTTTTCTCTCTCATCCGCACTCTCTCTCTCTCTCTCTGTTGCTCTCTCTCCCTCTCTCTCTTTTCTCTCTCTCCCTCTCTCTCTCTTTCTCTCTATCTCTCCCGCTCCCTCCCCTCCCCTCTCTCTCTCTCTCTGTCTCTCTCAAATTTTGCCAATTATGTTAATATGGTCTACTAAAATGTAACCCCCCCCAATACCGCGATAAAATCCTGATACCGTCTGTACAGTAGAAAATACAGTGATATGAATTTTTGCTCTATTTTTGCATATTAAAATAATACAATATAATACAGACATGGAACTTTACAGCAGTGGAGTGGAGAGAAATTGCCGTTTAACTGAGTATTGCACATTGAGAGATATTGCTGATATGTACATTGGGAGTAATTTACATTTGAGTGCCGTATATATTTATATATGATGGTTGTAGATATATGGTTATATACATTTTGGTTGAGCAGGGAGTTATTATATATGCACTTCCCGATTATTGGATTTAATGGAATTGAAAAAGCCTTT
Organism: Paedocypris micromegethes; assembly: GCA_028031935.1. NCBI lineage: Eukaryota > Metazoa > Chordata > Actinopteri > Cypriniformes > Paedocypris > Paedocypris micromegethes. The sequence goes on from CM051504.1 coordinate 66,907, forward strand.
ATTAGTCCCACAGCAGGGAAATTTCATGTCATAACAACAACAGCAGGAACAAATGTACATAATTTTAATAAATTTAAATAAATAAACAAACATGACAATAACACACTGGACATATCATAATAAACAAACACAAACCATAAATGAATAAGTAGCGCTGCACGTCATAAACGCATTTCTAGTCACCAGTTTAAATTTTAATTGTGGAGTCTAATATGTCTAAGATCTACGATATCTCTCCTTCACACAGTGGGAGTGGATCAGTCTGCCACTGAAGCTGCTCTCCAGAGCAGACAGTGAGTCCACCAGTGATAGTGATAGTTTATCCAGGGCCCTTCTCTCACCCACCTTGTCTAGAGTGCATCCCAGGACAAGAGCTGGACTTTTTGATGATCCTGTCCAGTCTCTTCCTGTCTTTGCCTGAGATGCTGTTGCTCCAGCAGACCACACCATACAGGATTGCTGATGCCACCAGTCATAGCAGATCTTCAGGAGTGACACTCTCACTTCAAAAGACAGCAGTCTCCTCAGTAGGTAGAGTCTGCTCTGACCCTTCCTGTACAGTGCGTCTGTGTTGTGAGTCCTGTCCAATTTGTTGTTCAGATGCACACACAGGTAATTTTTATAAGAGTCCACTCTCTAAATGTCCATTCCCTGGATGTGCATCGGTGGGATGACAGTAGACTGTCGCTCGCGAAAATCCACCACCACGTGCTTAGTTTTCCTTGCGTTGATCAGGAGGTGGTTCCGCCGACCAGTCCTGAGTGAGTTCTCTGTACTCAGCGTCATTATCGTCAGTGATTAAACCAACAATTGCTGAGTCATCAGAGAGCTTCTGCAGGACACAGCCGTCCGTGTTGTGTCTAAAGTCTGTAGTGTAGAGGGTGAAGAGGAAAGGAGCCAGTACAGTCCCCTGTGGAGCCCCAACACTGCAGCTCAGAGTGTCAGACACACAGTTCTTGGCTCTCACAAACTGTGGCCTGTTTGTCAGATAGTTCATGATCCACTCCGTCAGATAGAGGTCCACACCAGCCTCCTCCAGTTTGTGTTTCAGAAGCACCGGCTGGATGGTGTTGAAGGCACTGGAGAAATCAAAGAACATGATCCTCACGCTACTGTCCGGCTTCTCAATGTGAGAAAGAGCTTGATGCAGAAGGAAGATGACGCCATCTTCTAATCCCATGCCATGTCTGTAGGCAAACTGCAGAAGGTCCAGGTTGGTTCCCACAGCAGATCTGAGGTGACCCAGGACTAGTCTCTCCAGTGTCTTCATTAGATGGGACGTGAGAGCCACCGGTCTGAAGCTGTTGAGGTCTTTGGCCTGCGGTGTCTTAGGCACTGGTACCACGCAGGAGGTCTTCCAGTCGGTGGGACCTTCCTCAGCTTGAGGCACAGATTGAAGACTAGTTCAAGGACTTCACACAGTTCATCTGCGCCGGACTTGCGGAGTCTGGAGCTGATGCCGTCTGGTCCGGCTGCTTTCCTACTATTAGTTCTTCTGAGCTGGTTTCTCACCTGTATACTTGAGAAAGACTGGGGTTGTGGTGGTGTCGCATTATCATTTGGTAGAGGGTCTTGATGGGATGGTTCTGCAGGAGGTGCTGAGGGTGTTGAAAGCAGCTGTTGCGGGGTGAGGGGGGGGGCTGCCTGGTCGAATTGATTAAAGTGATGATTCAGGTCCTTGACCCAGTTCATGTTCCCCTCCACTTGAGAGTGCGGTGTTTTGAAGCCAGAGATGGTTATCAGGCTTTTCCACACTTCCCTGGTGTTGTTTTGATGTAGCTGCTTCTCCATCTTCCTCCTGTATCTGGTGTTCCCCTCTCAAATTTTTCTGCGCATACCTTTATTGTTTTGTGATCGACAATGTAAAAATAATGTTAAAAATATGCTAGTACAATTATTTTACGTACAATTTGTGTGTATATGGCTCTGCTTTTTAAAATGTGTCCATTAAGAAAGTTAAAAAAACACCTTAATGATTAACATTTGATTACATTTTTTACAAGCTCAGTGGGACGTTTCACGGGCTGCAGTTTGCTCATGCCTGCTCTAAACGCTTTCTACTTCTGAGCATTTGTAAGTTCCAAGCATTTGTAAGGCACTTTCACAACTTCCTAAGGCTTACAATGAAAGTTTGGTTTATGGCTGAAGGTATTTTGTACCATTTGTCTTTACAAAACATCTCAAGTTTGATGACTTCCGAGCATGGACAGCTCTTTCACACCACAGATTTTCAATTACATTAAGGTCTGGGATAGCCATTCCAGAACTCTGTATCTGTTCCTTTGCAAGAATGAACAGTGGTAAGGGTTGTTGTCTTGTTAGAATATCCTGCACCGCAGCATTTTCAGCTTTGTCACTGTATCCTGGACATTTGTCTCCAGAATCTGGTGTTATTGAGTGGAATGCCATGCATCCCTCAACTTTCACAAGATTCCTAGTTCCTGCACTGGCCACACAGCCCCACAGCATAATTAAACCACCACCATATTTCACTGCATGTCTCGTTTTTCATTTGGAATGCTGCGTTATTGCTTGTTGTGAATAGCCCGAGCGGTCGTTGGCCAAGTGACGAAAAATCGTGAAAATCCTTTAACCCAGCTTCTTTTTAATTGTGCACCGGTGAAAAAAATACTCCAACGAAGCAACAGAATGCCCAAAAATCCCACAGCAAAAATAAAACAAAAAAAAAACTGTACAATATATACACGCTGAGATCCACTTCTACTATTAGCTTTCTCCCAAACACACAGCATCACACCACTACCTTGCCCCCTTACACTGTAGAGTGCCCGAGCCACCATTTTAAATCTGTAGCCCTGCCTACTGACACACCCACTTCCGGCCGAGAGGTATTTTACCAATTTCAAAATACATCAGTCTATCACAGACAAATTTGACAATAACCCTCCACATTGTCTACATTTTGCGTGAGTGCAAAAGTCCAGGTTTATGTGCATTATGTTCTTGTGTGTGCATATAGGAGGGAACGTGCCCCATAGTTCGTTAGGGAGCGTCTCCCTGACCTCTCCTCCCCCTTCCCTTGGACACCCTCTGTGGTGTCCTAGAAAGGAAATCCGCTGCACAGTTCTGCGGACCTTTGCGGTACAGCACTTCAAACTCAAATGGCTGCATCGCTAAAAACCATCGTGTGATGCGAGCATTAGTGTCCTTCATTCACCCCAACCATGTTAACGCCCGATGATCAGTCTCTAAGATGAATTTTCTACCTAATAGATAGTATTTCAATGAGTCCAGCGCCCATTTTACTGCCAGGCACTCTTTCTCAACCACAGAATACCTCGTTTCTCTTGGCAGTAGCTTTCTGCTAATGTACGCGACAGGACATAAATGACCTTCTTGTGCTTGTAACAGCACTGCACCGAGACCATAATCTGACGCATCAGTCTGTAGCGTAAACGGTTGATCAAATTTAGGGCTCTGCAAAACGGGATCATCACACAAAGAATTTTTCAAATCAAGAAATGCCTTTTCACACTCTTTAGTCCAAATAATCTTATTCGGATGGTCCTTTTTAGTAAGTTCAGTAAGAGCTATTGCCCTTGAAGAAAAGTGTGGGATGAAGCATCTATACCACCCCACTAGTCCAAGGAAAGATCGCACCTGCTTCTTTGTGGTTGGCTGCTCAGCATTCTTAACAGCCTCAATCTTCCCCACTTGAGGTTGAATCAGTCCATGGCCCAATACATGTCCCAGGTAAGTAGTCTCTGCTTTGGCAATGCTGCACTTGTCTGGTCGTATTGTAAGTCCTGCTTTTTTGATCCTTGACAAAATGTCCTTCACATGCTGCAAATGATCTTCCCAGGTTTCGCTGAAGATAATTATATCATCCAGGTACGCTGCTGCAAAGTCCTGTGTGCCTCTGAGAATCTGGTCCATGAGCCTTTGGAACGTTGATGGTGCTCCGTGAAGACCAAATGGCAAAACTCGAAATTGATAATGTCCAAGTGGCGTCTTGAAAGCAGTCAGTTCTTTGCTCTCTGGACTCAGTGGCACCTGCCAGTAGCCTTTACACAGGTCTAGAGTGGTGAGAAACTGTGCTTTACTCAGTCTCTCCACAAGTTCATCCACTCTTGGCATGGGATATGGATCAAATTTACTTACAGCATTCAATTTTCTGAAGTCCAAACAAAATCTGATTGTTCCATCCTTCTTGGGAACCAAAACAATTGGATTATTCCATTCACTGCTGGAAGATTCTATTACCCCCAGTTCTTGCATCGCCTCAATCTCTTGCTTCAGTAGCGGCAGAAGTTTTTGTGGCACCCGGTATGGATGCTGGAAAATTGGCTTACAGTCCTTCAGATAAATCTGATGGTGAACAAAGTCCGTTTTGCCAGGTGAGTACCGGAACAGCTGATGAGGAATGCTATCCTGCAGTTGCTCTCTGTGCTCCTCCGTCAGATGTTGCAAATCCAGACAACCCTCGTCCTGATGCACCGGCAAGTACTGCTCCTCCGTCTCTTCCTCCGTGCGCACCGCTCTCACCAGAAGCTCCTGTCTGGCCGCTGCTGGTTCTGGCTGTGACGGTTGCTCGTGCCATTTCTTGAGCATGTTTACGTGGAAGATCTGCAGTGGTTGGTGTCTGGAAGGCATTTCAATCTCATAATTCACCGGACCGACTTTTCTTCTCACCTTAAAAGGACCTTGCCATTTCGCCAGTAACTTGTTTTCTGAAGTTGGTAGTAGCAGAAGTACTTGGTCGTCAGGTTGCAAACATCTCGCTCTGGCTTTCTTGTCGTACCAGCATTTCTGTTTCCTCTGGGCTTGTTGTAGGTTCTCTCTGGCCGTGGTGACTGCTTGCTGCAATTTGTCTCTCATCTTCAGGACATATGACAGCAAATTCCTCTTACGCGAGCTGTCGTTGGCTTCCCAGCTGTCTTTCAGAACGTCCAGCAGACCTCTGACTTGGTGGCCGAAGAGCAGCTCGAATGGCGCGAACCCTGTTGAAGCTTGAGGGACTTCACGGTTGGCAAACAAGAGGTAAGGTAACCATTTGTCCCAGTCTTTGCCCGTATCAGAGACAAATTTCTTTAGCATATTCTTCAGAGATTGATTAAAACGTTCCACAAGGCCGTCTGTCTGGGGTCTATAGGGACTAGTGCGCAGCCTTTTTATGCCCAGTAACTGATAAACTTGTTTTAGCGTGTGGCTCATGAAGTTCGTGCCCTGATCTGTTAGCACTTCTTTAGGGATACCTACGTGTGAGAAAAAATGTAGTAATGCGTTTGCAACTTGTTTTGCTGTGACTTCTCTCAACGGGTACGCTTGAATTGAATTGAATTGAATTGAAAAATCCTTTATTAGTCCCACAGCGGGGAAATTTCACGTCACAACAGCAACAACAAATCCAAATAAATAAACAAACATCACCATAACGCACTGCACACATCATAATGAACCAACAAACACAGACCATAATGAACAAGTAGCGCTGCCCGTCATAAGCATAGTTCCAGTCACCAGTTTAAATTTAAGTTCAAATTGTAGAGTCTAATCGCAGCAGGTAGGAAAGATCTGCGATATCTCTCCTTCACACAGCGGGGGTGAATCAGTCTGCCACTGAAGCTGCTCTCCAGAGCAGACAGTGAGTCCACCAGTGGGTGAGAGTCCAGGTCCAGGATGGATGATAGTTTATCCAGGACTCTTCTCTCACCCACCTCCTGCACTGTGTCCAGAGTGCATCCCAGGACAGAGCTGGACTTTTTGATGATCCTGTCCAGTCTCTTCCTGTCTTTGCCTGAGATGCTGCTGCTCCAGCAGACCACACCGTACAGGATTGCTGATGCCACCACAGAGTCATAGAAGATCTTCAGGAGTGACCCTCTCACTCCAAAAGACCGCAGTCTCCTCAGGAGGTAGAGTCTGCTCTGACCCTTCCTGTACAGTGCGTCTGTGTTGTGAGTCCAGTCCAGTTTGTTGTTCAGATGCACACCCAGGTATTTATAAGACTCCACTCTCTCAATGTCCATTCCCTGGATGTGCATCGGTGGGATGACAGTAGACTGTCGCCGGCGAAAATCCACCACCATCTCCTTAGTTTTCCCTGCGTTGATCAGGAGGTGGTTCCGCCGACACCAGTCCACAAAGTCCTGAGTGAGTCCTCTGTACTCAGCATCGTTATCTCCTGTGATCAACCCAACAATTGCTGAGTCATCAGAGAACTTCTGCAGAACACAGCCGTCCGTGTTGTGTCTGAAGTCTGAGGTGTAGAGGGTGAAGAGGAAAGGAGCCAGTACAGTCCCCTGTGGAGCCCCCACACTGCAGCTCAGAGTGTCAGACACACAGTCCTTGGCTCTCACAAACTGTGGCCTGTTTGTCAGATAGTCCATGATCCACTCCGTCAGATAGAGGTCCACACCAGCCTCCTCCAGTTTGTGTTCCAGAAGCACCGGCTGGATGGTGTTGAAGGCGCTGGAGAAATCAAAAAACATGATCCTCACGCTACTGTCGGGCTTCTCAAGGTGAGAAAGAGCTCGGTGCAGAAGAAAGATGACGGCGTCTTCCACTCCCGTGCCATGTCTGTAGGCAAACTGCAGTGGGTCAGGTAGGTTCCCACAGCAGATCTGAGGTGACCCAGGACTAGTCTCTCCAGTGTCTTCATTAGATGGGACGTGAGAGCCACCGGTCTGAAGCTGTTGAGGTCTTTGGCCTGCGGTGTCTTAGGCACTGGTACCACGCAGGAGGTCTTCCAGAGCTGTGGGACCTTCCTCAGCTTGAGGCTCAGATTGAAGACTAGTTCCAGGACTTCACACAGTTCATCTGCGCAGGACTTGAGGAGTCTGGAGCTGATGCCATCTGGTCCGGCTGCTTTCCTACCGTTGATTCTTTTAAGCTGGTTTCTCACCTGTATACTGGAGAAAGACAGAGGTTGTGGTGGTGTTGCAGTATCAGTGAGTAGAGGGTCTTGATGGGCTGGTTCTGCAGGAGGTGCTGATGGTGTTGAAAGCAGCTGCTGCGGGGTGGGGTGGTGGGGGGGCTGCTTGGTCGAATCGATTAAAGTGATGGTTCAGGTCAGTGGCTTCTGGGTATCTAGTAGCATAATCACATATTACTAGAATGAATCTGTTTCCTTTTTGAGTCTTTAGTAAGGGACCGACCACATCCACTCCTATTCTCTCAAAAGGCGTGTTAACGGCAGGGATGGACACTAAGGGAGCAATAGATGGAGTTCTGCCAGTGGTAAGCTGACATTCTGGACATGATTTACAGAAATCCTTCACTTCACTGTACATGCCAGGCCAATAAAATCTCTTTGCCACTCTCATTAGCGTTTTCATGAAACCCAAATGTCCAGCCCATGGCACTGAATGTCCCAGCTCTAAAATCTGCTTCCGGTATTGCTTCGGTACAACCAACTGTAAACCATCTTCTTTTGATCGTCTGTATAACAGGTCTCTCACCATAACAAACACGTCATCATTCAACAGATCTACTGCAGATTCTTTTTCTGCTCTGTCACAACAATCTGACAATGTTTCATCATTTCTTTGTAACTCCGCCAGTTCATTGGGAATGTCCACACGCAGCTCTACAGTCTCTGGTTCTTCTAGCCTCACCTCAGATACTTCCGGTGTTTGCATAAAATCACGAACCCACTGTCTGCGTTTCTGCAATCTCTCCTCCACATCAATCTTTGCGTCTGCTGTGATATCATCATCGAAAAATGGCATTTCGGAGAGTGTCTGTTGTGCAAAGTTTCGGCCTTGTGAGGAGTTGCCTACAGCACGAGCCTGTGCTCTCGTTACCACACCACGCCGTCTCCTGCACCAACTCTGCCAACACAGGCATATCTGTACCCAAAATCACTGGATATGGCAATGACTCTGCGACACAGACTTTCATTAAATATGGCTGCTCATTTACCTCTATGTATACTTCCGCAGCAGGTAAATCAGATTTATCGCCATGCACACAACATATAGAAATTGTACTTCCATCCCATAAATCTCTTGGAACATACTTTTTCTGCACAAGCGTCTGAGAACAACCAGTGTCAATTAATGCTTCAACTGACATGCCATTTAACAAAATTGAAACCGTCGGGTCTTTCATTGCTTTCGCGGTCATCACACGGGTAGGAAATAACATAAACCGGCTGATTTTGGCTTTTTAAGCGGACATTGTGAACTAATGTGACCTGGTTTAGCACAATTGTAACACACAACATCTTCCATAGACACTGACTGATGTGTCTTAACACTCGGTATGGGCTTAGAATGGGCGGCTTTTAAAATCTGGGCTTGCGGCTGTAACTGCGCACTAACCCTGAACCCCCCAGACTTACCTCGTAGGCTGCCGGCATAGCGAAAAGTTCCTGCAGACACTTTCCTGGCTGATATGTAGGCTTCCACACAGTCCGCTGCTTCTTCTGCAGTCTCTGGGTTTCTTTCCTTCACCCATGTCCGTATTTCAGGAAACAACACACGCATGTACTGTTCCAGCACTATCGTCTCCATCATCTCAGCTTTGGATGCCGTATCAAAACACACCCACTTGGAAAACAAGTCTTTTAAGCGCACATACAATTCCATTGGCGACTCATCCGCCGGTGTATCCAATGAACGAAATCTCAATCTGTATGTCTCAGCACTTATCTCATTTTTCTTTAATATCACCTCTTTCAGGCTGTCGTAATCCATCATCGAGGCTGGAGGCATCGCGACGAACGCCATTCTCGCTTTTCCCATGAGTAAAGGGATCAGATGCACGGCCCAATCACGCTGTGGCCAGCCGTATAACTGTGCGAGTCTTTCAAAAGTGGTTAAATAACTTTCAATGTCGTCGTCTTCCTGAAGTTTCGGTAGTTGCGCGCCTAATGTCGGCGCTGACGCCGCCGTTCGGGGCGTTGTTGATCCGTGTCTCGCGTGTTCCAAATCCATTTGCAGCTGGGTGACTTGGTGCGTGAGAACTTTGAACTGCTGCTCGCGTCGCGACATCTCTTTGTCTTGTCTTTCATCCCTTTCTTTCTGATACTGCAGAAAAGTTTGAAACATGTTCGGCAGCACTGCGAGAGGTGCTTCTCCCTCGCGGCTCGACGATTCGACCGGCTGCACGATCTTCTCCGCGCCGCCGCACGCTGCGTTCTGATCGTCGTCGTATTCCATCGCGGGCGTTTGCTGGGCTCGAGTCTTCGGTGGCATTCCAGTCATGCACTGACTTTCTCGCGGCGACTTCGGCGTACCTCGTTTGCTCAACTCTTCACGTTGTCCAGGTACTTTTTCCGCTGTTTCCGCCTTCACTTCTGACTCACCATTTGTTGTGAATAGCCCGAGCGTCGTTGGCCAAGTGACGAAAAATCGTGAAAATCCTTAACCCAGCTCTTTTTAATTGGCACCGGTGAAAAAATACTCCAACAACAACAGAAGCCCAAAAATCCCACAGCAAAAATAAAACAAAAAAAACTGTACAATATATACACGCTGAGATCCACTTCTACTATTAGCTTTCTCCCAAACACAGGCATCACACCACTACCTTGCCCCCTTACACTGTAGAGTGCCCGAGCCACCATTTTAATCTGTAGCCCTGCCTACTGACACACCCACTTCCGGCCGAGAGGTATTTTACCAATTTCAAAATACATCAGTCTATCACAGACAAATTTGACAATAACCCTCCACATTGTCTACATTTTGTGTGAGTGCAAAAGTCCAGGTTTATGTGCATTATGTTCTTGTGTGTGCATATATGAGGGAACGTGCCCCATAGTTTGTTAGGGAGCGTCTCCCTGACATTGCTGTTGAGTTATTTACACTAAAATAACTTTTCAAATGGCACCTTATTTCAAAACAAAGCTGACTTGTCCAAATGTGCTTTAGCATACTTCAAGAGATTCTGCTTGTGCTCTGTGTGGAGAAAAGGCCACAAAGGTTCCTTCACATCACTCCTGGACACAAAATCTCCTTATGCAAATTGTGCCCAATAGTTGAGCAATGCACAGTGACTTTGTCTGCAGCAAAATTACTTTGTAGATCTTTGGTGCTGGTCTGTGGCTTGACTGTGACTGTTCTCACCAGTCAATTTATTCTGTTTGTCAGTGATTGTCAGTGTTTGTCATCTATGTCTGCCACTTCGAGCCTTAACTTGAACTGTGCCTGTGGTCTTCCATTTCCTCAAAATGTTCCTAACTTTGGAAGCAGATGGATGAATTCCTTTAGACAGCCTTCTGTAATCATGACAGTGAACAATCTTTGTTTTCAAGTAATTTGTGAGTTGTTGTTTTGACAGCCCCATGTTGATGCTCTTCAGAGAACATTCACAGATGAGATAAACTTACAATTACCCCCCTTTAATACTTTTTTCTCATAATTATTTTACCTGTGTATGGAAGTCAGGGGCCACTGACCTTACCAAGCCTATTTCAGTACCAACAATATGTTCTCAAAAGATTTTGTAATCAATAAAATAACAACGGTGCTCGGATTTATGCACTTACCTTTTGTTTAAACAATCATTGCACATTTTTCGTAAATCCTTCTGAAATATTGCTATGTTTGTCTCCAACATGATATATTTAACTCACACTTTTTATTGTAACAACTTACGATTTATTAAAAGTAAGTTGAACCATTAAAAGTCATGAAAATTTACAACGTTGCCAAAACTGTCGCACTGTGTTTAGTATCATTCAGTGGCACAAAAACATATGCTCTGAGGTCAACCCACTGGCATCGATTTGCGGCCTTCTATTTGAGAAGCACTGCTTTAAGTTCAGATAAGATTAGTTCTTTATTTGTGCCACAATCATAATACTACTTTGTTACGTTACTTAAGTAGAAATTTTACTTGCATTTACTTTACTAGAGTAATTCTTTTTCAGCTTTTTACATCTACTTCTTATTTTTTAAAAGCAAATATCTGTACTTTATACTTGTTACTTTTTCAAAACTAGCCGCGTTACTGCCATTTCATTTCGGCTAGTTTTATTTCAGTGTTGAATTGATCTAAAAAAAACATCCCGATAAATCGTGCTATCCAATTAGGGTAAACTTAATTGTGGTGGGATGAGACGTATAAACGTATCATTCCGACACCCTATTAGTTTGTGAGCGGTCCATCACACCTGCGCATCGCGCTTTGTTGCGTGACAGAATTACGGAGAGGCGGCTTTATGGAATCAGATTAGTGCACAAACTGCGCCACGGCGCGCGAACACTGGCAGAGCAGACACGGGGCAGATGATCAGACAGGGCAGCAGTAATGCATGAAAAATGCAGGCGAAACGGCAAAAAAAAATGTCCAACAAGTGTGAGGCACAGTGACCGTGTGAGAGCTCCATACGTCTCAGTGTCTAATAAAGCTGCCCGAGATCTCAAAGTTCACGTCAACACTGAAAAACATTTCTGTTAGTATCTTTACAAGACTTTGAGAGATATTATGTATCTTATACTAGAGATAAAGTAATGTTTCAGTTAGAGTTTCGAACATAAGAGTTCATGTTTAGGTCATTATTTCATACTATTTATTTGAAAGACCAATCTAAGACCATTGTTGTGCTTAAGTTTTCACAGATTTATTAACCTCCAAGAAGCCTGTTTGACTTAGTGTCTTGAGGTTGCACAGATTGTCCTTTTTTCTTGGAAGACTTGTTTTTTTCTATAGTGTGTTTAATGTCTGCGCTTAATGGATTTTTTTATAATATTGACAATTTACATTTTTTGTGAAATTACACAAAATTAATTTGGTGTGTGTGAGCGTGTGTATGCCCGGATCAGTGTGAACGCTGACACAGATTGGCTGCCGCTGCTCTCCCGGGTAATTGGTGTGTGTTACGTCTAGAGTCGTTTTATTTTTGCACTGCTTGTTTTCTTTCTGCCCCGTTCTGTTGTAGCCCCCCCCCCCCCACACACACACACACACAACTGGTGCTGCTGCAGCAGCTGAAGGAGTTTTGCCGCTCCTTAGAGCTAGATCTCCCTCTCTCTCTGAGACCCGAGCCTGTGTCCTGCTCGCCTCCGTGCTTGTCGTGTGTGCTGGTCTGTGTGACTAACCTGTTCACCTCGTTGTGGTTACTTCGTTGTGGTCACCTCCAATTCAGTGATCGCCTGCTCAGGAACAGTAGGGAAGTGGCTGGCCTTTTTATTTATTGTAACTTGTTTTCTCCTGTTTTGTGTGACTTAGTCAGGGAGCCAGGTTAGAACTCTGTTGTTTATTTCTTTTTCTTTGTGAGTTTAGTTAGAGGTTTTCCCAAGTAGTTAAGGGGGTGTTTTGTTTGTTGTTTTCCGGCCTGCCCTTCCTGAGGTATTGGTTCCGGTTGTCTTTCTTTTACGTGTGTTTATTTAATAAATACCAACCTTGGTTTATAATCTCGCTGTTGTGTGTTTAAACTCCTGAGTACTTGAAGCTCTGGTTTTACTTTAGTTCACTTAGTTTCAATTATTATTTTCATGTTAATCCCCTCCAACCCCTAGACCACGGAGGGGACGTAACATGTGCGTGTAAATGTTGTGTACGACCAATAAGGCGACCTTGGGGGTCTCGAAAGGTGCCACAAAAATAAAATTGAATGTATTATTATATTATTATTATTAGTAGTAGTAGTAGTTCTACAATGGCCTTTTTTTTCTCGCATTACTTTTTTACTTAAGTAGTTTATCAGTATTAGTAACCATACTTTTACTTTGTTAAACTATTGGGCATGTTACTCTTACTTCCACAGAAGTACATTTTAACTCTAGTATCTCTACTTCTAATTAAGTAACGAAGGTGACTACTTTTGACAGCACTGGCCACAATGGGGAAATTTATACCGATCAATCAGTTTGTTTTTATTATCAGGGTTGTTTGAGGGACACTTCATTACTGCTCAAAACAGCTTCATTGTGAAAATTAATTGGTCTATCATATAATGTGTATCCTACAAACTTTTCCTTCCCTTATTTTTTGTTTCCCTCTCTTTGTTTTGCAGGATACTTTCTTTGTTGTCAGCTATTCTTCATTTAGGCAACATCAGATACAAAAAAAAGGTATATCGGGATGACTCCATCGACATCTGCAATCCTGACATTTTGCCAGTTGTGTCAGGGCTGCTTCAGGTATGAAATGTCTACAAACAAATTTGTTTGAGGCGGTGGGCTATATAATATTATAGCCCACCATAATAATTAATAATAATAATGTGTATGTGTATAAGAAACTCTTGTGGCTTGGTCACTGAAGTCTAATATGGTAATAGAACAACAAACTCACATAAGTTGACTCATAAAGACCACAGTCAGCAGAGAATCTGCTTTATTGGTCCCTATAACAGCTAGGCAGCAACAGCGCCACTCAATCTGGCGCCCTCTGGTGGCTGAGCCGGGGACTGTTTGAGGACTGTTCACGGCCGACGGCTCGTTAGCATCAGTGACACCTGTAACCAATTACCGTTATGGTTAAAATGAGATCGCTGAGGCTGACGAGTTGTCGGTCAAACTCGTTACCAGGCTGCACGTGTCAGCATTTGTGTTGGAGTTCCCACACTCCGGTTGTATGATTTCTTCTTCAGTTTGGACATTAAAACCTCTGTTTCAACATCTGCCTTCATCTGTCCTTCCAAGTCGTAACAGATTGACCGACCCCAACAGTGAGGAAGAACAACGAACTACCAATGCCAACCGAATAGAAGGGCGGCAAAACTAGCCCCTTTGTTTCCTCCTCTTCAAAATGGACAACATGGAATTGGATCCAGACTTCGCTGAATTTCAGCTGCGCTGCAGGAAGAAGTGTGGTGAATTGTTTGTCCTGTATGCCTCAGCTCCAAAAGGGAAGCACGACGCACTGTTTGTAGCACAAATGGAAACGCTGTTTTTGATCCTACCATCCATGCTTTGATCCTACCATCCGTTGCTCCAAACAGCGTATGGCAGCAGCTTGCTTCTATGTGCACGTGCCAACTTCGTGATCTGGACCCTAGATCTACTATTGCGACGCTTCGGGACGAGTGGTGTGTCCTATTTGGAGCCTCCGCAATCGGATGGGGAACCCCGGAGTGCACTCGCCTTTGTGAGTGTGGTTCACCAGACACGAGCACAGAGAGTGGAAGAACAGTCCAAGAGTCCTGTAGGATACTCCCTGCGCGCCTCATTCACTCGTGCTGTGACCCTCTAGTTCCAGTCAGAATTAAATGGCCACGCCAACCCGATGCCCAGTCAGGTCAGCAACCATCTCTTTCTTCTCACTCTACCTCTTCTTCTCTTTCTTTCTCTTCTTCCTCTCTCTCTTTCTCATTCTTTTCTCTCGCTCCTCTTCTTCCTCCTCGTTCTCTCTCCTCCTCCTCGCTCTGTCTCTCCTCCTCCTCGCTCTGTCTCTACTCCTCCTCGCTCTGTCTCTCCTCCTCTTCCCCGCTCTTTCGCTCCTCTTCCTCATCCTCGCTTCTCCTCCGCTCCTCTACCTCATCCTCGCTTCTCCTCCGCTCCTCTTCCTCATCCTCGCTCTTCCTCCGCTCCTCTTCCTCATCCTCGCTCTTCCTCCGCTCCTCTTCCTCCTCCTCGCTCTGTCTCTCCTCCTCCTCGCTCTGTCTCTCCTCCTCCTCTTCCCCGCTTTTTCGCTCCTCTTCCTCGCTCCTCCTCCGCTCCCCTTCCTCATCCCCGCTCCTCCTCCGCTCCCCTTCCTCCTCCTCGCCATTCCTCGGCACCTCTTCCTCATCCTCACCCTTCCTCCGCTGCTCTTCCTCATCCTCTCCCTTCCTCCGCTCCTCTCCCTTCCTCCGCTCCTCTTCCTCATCCTCGCCCTACCTCCGCTCCTCTTTCTCATCCTCGCCCTTCCTCCGCTCCTCTTCCTCATCCTCGCCCTTTCTCCGCTCCTCTTCCTCATCCTCGCTCCTCCTCCGCTCCTCTTCCTCGCTTTTCTTCGGCTGATCCTGACACCCCTCATCCAAGCATCGGCGGTCCCAGACCCTCATCCAAGCATCGGCGGTCCCAGACCCCCTCATCCAAGCATCGGCGGTCCCAGCCCACCTCATCCAAGGATCGGTGGTCCCGACACGCCTCGTCTCCAGAGCACCGGCGGTCCCGACACGCCTCGTCTCCAGAGCACCGGCGGTCCCGACACGCCTCGTCTCCAGAGCACCGGCGGTCCCGACACGCCTCGTCTCCAGAGCACCGGCGGTCCAGAGCACCGGCGGTCCCGACCCACCTCGTCTGAGAAATTTTCTGCTGCCGTTCGGAGCCCGCCCGTTAAGGAAGGGGCTACTGTTACGGTCCATCGGCTCAGCTCCTTCTGGTGGCTGAGCCGGGGACTGTTTGAGGACTGTTCACGGCTGACGGCTCGTTAGCATCAGCCACACCTGTAACCAATTACCGTTATGGTTAAAAGGAGATAGCTGACGAGCTGTCGGTCAAACTCGATACCAGGCTGCACGTGTCAGCATTTGTTGGAGTTCCCACACTCCGGTTGTATGATTTCTTCTTCAGTTTGGACATTAAAACCCCTGTTTTAACATCTGCCTTCATCTGTCCTTCTAAGTCGTAACACATGTAAACGTGTTTATGAAAAAAAAAAAAGTTAAAGAATAAGAAAAAGATACACATTTTTTCATTTATTTGTTTCGAGGGCAGTTTGATGCACGCATGCATTACTGACCACGTAGCGAGTTAAGTATTAGGGGTGGGACGAGACACTTTTCCCACGAGGACGAGACGATGCACTAGGTTCACGAGAACGAGACAATCGTTCAAAACTGTTGTTGATTTTCACTCTTTCTATTTTCATCAATTGCATGCAGTGATAACCAGAACATAATATTAATCATACGAAATATGATGCCATAAATTGTCAGGCAAGTAATTTCACAAAAAATTTAAATTGTCAATAGTATAAAACATCCATTAAGCGCAGACATTAAACACACTATTTATAGACAAAGACAAGTCTTCCAGTAACTTGCGAAGAACGGTAGAATTCTTTTGCACATTTAGTGTTCATTTTACAAGTTGCAATGCAGAACATACCATGGCATAACATGTAGAAAGAAACATATTTTTTGAAAGTGTTCTGTGAATTATTGTCCAGAACAAGTGAAGGAAGTTTTACTGCAGTAATCAGCTCGTTTTCTCTCATATTTCTGCTCTACTGCAGCAAGAGTGAATAGTTTTGATAGTAATGTAATACACGTGTATTATACACATTAGATTAAACTCACATGTGCAACTAATGACAGTTCATCTGTACAATAATTGGTTTTATAACGCGTTCGCTATATCATCACAAACAATCTTGTAGTGTGACATGTCGGATGGGCGGGAATGGTGGAGATCCGCTCAGAGGAAGAAGTTGTTTGAGCCACCGTCGATTGAAACATGAGCGCAAAGACCTGTGCGCTAGTGATGCGCGGGTCAGGTTTTTTTCCAACCCGCGGGTCCCGCTTTTCTGAAATCTTTTGACCCGCCCCAACCCGCCCTGCAAATTAAGTGACAATTTCTTTACCCGCCCCAACCCGACCCGCGGGTTACCCGCGGGACCCGCGGGTTATGAGACGACCCGCGCATGACTACTGTGCGCTCAACTCGAGGTGCTCATGCCAGCATGAAAATCGGAACACTCGTGCACAAATCCTTTAAAAAATTTTTATTTCACACACTGTAGCAAAGGTAGCGCCAAATTCTCGCGATATCACAATATGCAATCGCATCTCGCAAGAAGCAACGGATCTCGCGAGATCTCGTACCACGAGATATTATTACACCCCTATTAAATATTACTGAAAATTGATTAGTAATACCTTACACTATTGTTACGAATCCGACCCACAAAGTGCAGCTACGGGGTCTGGTTGATCACCTGCCCCAGTAGCGGATTTAAGCTGGTTGCGTGTGACTAGCCAGTTACCGGTTATTGATGTTGCTACGTAGTTCGTTCTTGTCTCATGTTTGCCTTGTCATTATTGAAATCTAGTTGGAAGTTACAAACTCTTGTTTTGCTCTTGTTTAGTTTTGTTTTCTCGTTCAAGTTGACGGTTCCTGGAGATTGAGATAAAAAAAAATTTTTAAAGAGCTTTGGACCTTGCTTTGTTCTAGTCACTTCCAGCTTGTAACAACTACTGTGTTACAGCAAAAAGTAATAAATTACAGTAATACATTACTTTTGAAATGTGTCAGATTATGTGGACACATAGCAAAGTTCCGTATTTACTCGCTTATAAGTCTTTCCACCATCCGCTCTTCCCACGAATATGTCGGTGCACCGGATTTTTTCAGATCCAGTTGTTTTCACTAAAACACTCTAAACAACCTTCTTCTCAATCGTTGGGTTTTGAAGCCTCAAAAAATACAGGTGTCTGATCTGCATTAACAATTTGAGAAAGCGAGTATTGCTGCGCCACCAGCTGGCATAATGTAAACCTGTGGAAGCTGGTCAGCTTGTCAGCGTAATCTTTTGGCAGCTTTTGACACAGGCTCGTTCTCTATACGTATTCTCAATTCCTTTTGTCGCATGAAACTGACAACCAAACCTGTAGCTGTCTTTAAATTCGGATGTGGCAATGTTGTTCTTACTGGCTAGTTCACTCTATTTTTCTTGCTCACTGCAACATTTAATGCGTAACTGTCAGTCTGTCTAACAAAAACTGTCTGTGTATACACAGGTGAAGGAGGAGATGCTCTCTGAGGCACTCACAACACGAAAGACTGTAACAGTTGGTGAGAAACTGATAGTTCCGTACAAACTGATAGAAGTAAGTTTATTAAACATGTTTCATTTTCCCCCCTTTTGTTATACATTTATATTATTATATATAATAATATGTCATATTATTTTTTTTGTTATACTGTTTTTCTCAACTGAGTCTGTTGTGAAAGCAGGTGTGGACTGCTGGTCTTTCTTTTCAAAGCATATTTGAGATCTTTGTGAATAAACAGTCCTTAACTGGGTCCATAGTTCAAATGTGGTGGGTCTACAGACTTACCAGAAAGAAGACCAATGATTCGAGTGGATGTTTGTGTTTCAAATATAATAATAATAATAATAATAATACATTATATTTTAAGCGCCTTTCAAGACACCCAAGGACGCTGAACAGAAAAGACAGAGACACAAACAAATAGTCCAAAAAAGATCCAAAACAAGTCCAGGGTGAAAATTATAATCCAAAAGCCAGTTTGAAAAAGTGGGTCTTGAGTTGAGCCTTGAAGACGGGAAGAGTGCCAATGTTGCGGATGTGGGGTGGAAGAGAGTTCCAGAGAGCAGGAGCCGAGCGGCTGAAGGCTCGACTCCCCATGGTGCTAAGACGGGCACGAGGAACAGACAGGGTGATGGAGGATGAAGATCTGAGGGAGCGGGTTGAGGAGGCAGCATGAATGAGATTGGAGAGGTATTGTGGGGCGAGATTGTGGATGGCCTTGAAGGTTAGGATGGGAATTTTGTAGTTGATCCTGTGCTCAACAGGAAGCCAGTGGAGTTGGTGTAAGACAGGGGTGATGTGGGCAGATAATGGTGTTTTGGTGGTAATGCGGGCAGCGGAGTTCTGAACCAACTGGAGTTTATGAAGAGTTTTCTTAGGAAGGCCGAAGAGTAGGGAGTTACAGTAGTCCATGCGCGAGGTCACCAGACTGTTCACCAGAATAGCAGACGAGTGGGGGGTGAGGGAGGAGCGCAGACGGGAGATATTTCGGAGGTGAAAGTGAGCGGATCTGTATATGTATAGCTAAACATACACTTGCAATAAGAAATGCATATTTTGACAAAATTAAATGTCAAAATTATTTAAAAAACTGCTTTTATCCAATGTCCAATTTCAAACATATTTTGCCAATTTTTATTTATAAATAGACTAATATTATATTGCCATCTGTAGAAATCATTATGCACAACCACTTAAGCTAATGAGAAGTTTTAAGCTTGAGCTTTACTGAACAAGTGTCTGTTTATTTGTTAACTTGTTATTGTGTAGGCCAGGACTGTAAGAGACTCTATGGCAAAGTCCCTCTACAGTGCCCTGTTTGACTGGATTGTGTTCAGGATCAATCACGCTCTTCTCAACACAAGAGACTTGGAAGAGTCTACTAAGGTACAATCTCTACAAAGTCTTCACCAATTGCCGGGATCATCATGATCATGATTTCCCAGGCACATGGCAGGATGTGTCCTTTGGATACAGCCGCACCCTGTTTTTCCGTGGTTTTTACTATTTTAATCTGTGAATTATAGACGGAAATATTATGCAATGCGATATTTTCAGCCCTGAAGATATGCAAGACTCACTAAAACATAGTTCTGCCAAAATAGATTGGGTCTGAAACTTGCTATTGCATTGCTCATCATTATATTGACCAGCACTGCTTTACCAATTTATTGATTGCAATAACCAACCAAACAGAATGCTTACTTAAGGTCTAAAGGTGGTGGCAGTTGTGGTCCAGTGGTACAGTAGGGCATTGGACCTTCCACCTTGGTGTTACAGGTTCAAATCCCGGTCCGTTGGGTTCCATAATTGAGTGTCCTTGGGCACAAGACACATGCAGTCTCCGGGTTTGTGCGTGTTCACTTCATTGTGTACATGTTCACTTCACTGGATGGTATAAATGCCAAGCTAAATTTCAACATGGAATTTGGCCCTAGTGGCCATATTGAAAAACTCACTCTTTTTTACGTATGCTTTACCATTAAAATGATAAATCTTCGCAAAGCTAGATTTAAATATGGCCTGATGTATAGCCAGTTACTATACATATATACCGTATTTACTCGACTATAAGTCGAGGATTTTTCCTTAAAATTTCGGGCTGATATTGGGGGGCTCGACTTATACCGGTATAACGGTCTACCAAAATAGAAAATATTTTACTCAGAACAGTGCGCAGATATTTCACCCTTTCTTACAAAAATAAAGAGCAGAGACACAAGCGCTCTTGTGTCTTTTTTATGTTAAATGTTAAATAATTAAATTAACATTTATGATATGAACTAAATAAATCTCTCTGAAATCGGCACAAGCCGGACAAATGAGTAGCACTACGCTCGCTGCTCGTCTTGTGCTGGCTGCTCCGCTCTCTCACAAACGCGCGCAGATTTGCACACAGTTTCGTCTCAGCTCTCATATAAGAGCGACTCTTCTGACTCCAGTCTCTATTTGGCGTGATGCTTCACAAATAAACGAGTCACACGATGGATTTCGAACGTAGTATTTATTCCCAAACTAAGAGTTAGCATTAACCGTCGCATCTTTCCCCTTAAAGGGGCAGAGCACTTTTCCCACAATTCTTAAAAATTATATTGCAGCCATACCAATTACATTTAAATCTTAAACATAAATTAACAATAACTTAATAGATTAATACAACATAAACAAACAGGGTTACTTGATTTTTAGGTTTCCTTTACCACCAAGGATGTCTGAATAGTTTTATTATTTCTATTGGATTGAAGAGCATCTGAACAGGTGTTCTATCATTTTTTCCCAGCGCCGCTTTAGTATCCCGATGGGCGCCAAATAACCAAAGTTGACTTTATATGAAACCCAAAATTGGGATTCTACTCATTTCTATTTTTTCACTTTTCTCTCATTTCTTTCCCCCGACTTATAAGGGGGTCTAAACAAAATACCACAATCTCACAGCTGAAGTGGGGGGGTCGACTTATAAGCGGATCGACTTATACGCGAGTAAATACGGTAGTTGAAAACATGGCTTTCTAATTGAATGTGACCTTGTGTGCCTTTTCTAAAAATTTCAGATCCTATCAATCGGTGTTCTTGATATCTTTGGGTTTGAAGACTACGAGAATAACAGCTTTGAGCAGTTCTGCATCAACTTCGCCAACGAGCGACTTCAGCACTATTTTAACCAGCACATTTTTAAACTTGAGCAGGTACTTTTTTCACTTTTATTCAAAAGCCATACACCAAACAATGAACTTCTCTCACTCCGAGCTAATTATTGAAATCTTAAAGCAGATTTATTCTCAGCCATTTTTAATCAAAATTTGACGGCTTAAGACGGTTAAGCGTTGTAGGTCTGAATCCCCGTCTGGTAGGTTCCACAATTAAGTGGCTCTAGGCCAGACACTGACCCCCACATGCTTCCTGCGTGCTACGGCTTAAGGCTGCCCAGTGCTCCGGGTCTGTGTGCATGTGAACTTTGTTTGCTGGGTTAAATGCAGAGCACAATTTTGTTATGGATCCTTGTGGCCATATTGACAAACTCATTCACTCACAAAACATTCTGTCTCCTTTGGAGTTCAGACACAGAGGATTTAAATTAATAAAAATGATAGGTATAACAATGAATAAATGTGACTAATGCTTATAATTACTACTATAATTACTACTAATAATTGTGATACTGGAAGTGAAACCCCTGTGGCTTGAAGACCAATGGTTCTGAGATGGAAGAACAACTTATTGTTGTTGCCTCACAGAGACTCTACTCACGGAAGAAGCTCCTCTATTGGGCCTTATAACAGACAGACAGCAACAGCACCACCCGTCTCGATATTCTGACATCTATTAGACTCATTAGACCAGGGGTGTCAAACTCATTTTCACCGAGGGCCACATCAGCATAATGGCGGTCCTCAAAGGGCCGGATGTAACTCATAAATGTAACTAAATAGAGGTGGACGGTGTGGGGAAAGGCGGGTCAGGGAATACATTTTAGTACCTTAACGACATTAGTTGTACACAAAATATGTTTTCTAACTTTATTTAACCCTGTAAGACCCATGGTTGTAAAATTACAACATTTCTTTAAACAATTTTAAAAAATGGCCAACGTTGTTTTTTTCCCCTCCCTCCCACATTAAAATGTTGATTGGGGTCCTATTGTGTGTCTCTGCATTGCTATTGGCTAGGAAAATGTATATAGATCTAGTTATCTAGCCCTGAACTCACTCTACCTGAAGAATTTTCATCGAGCTGATCTCCTTGTCTTTACTACTGGATTCATCAACTCTTGTGTAAGTAAAATCATTTACATATTTTTTTCTGTGTTCATTGGAATGTCTAAAACACAATTTTAAATTATTTTAGAAAACATTATCAAATAGTGATTTAGAGCTTCTTAAATCTGTGGAGTAAATATACAATGTTGGGTAGGTGGGGTAGCCTTTTTCATTGTTCAGGGACTGGTGTGAATGGTCAGGAAAGTGCTCAGGGGTGATACTCTTTTCTTTTTAGCATGATAATTTGGGATGTAATTGGCCACTCAGACAGTATTGTCGTGAACCTGGAAGTTCCTGGGCAGATAATGTGTCTTTTTTGTTTTGAAAAATCACAATGTAGTGATGAATGGAGAGGACTTTTGTATACCATTTGCATGTCTGCCAGTGTTACCACGTATCTGTGTATTCAATACAGTATTACCATGCCTATTCTTTCAGTTCATCAACTGCAATGTAAAACCTAAATGTATGATTTACTGTTTACATTTATTAAACTACTGTTTTCATTTCAGAATGCAACCAGAAAAGAAAGTTTACAGTGTGAAGGATGTCATTTATGCGGTTCAAAATGGAGAAAGCGATTTTGAAATGGACTTGGATACCTCTGATTCAAGCGATTCAGAGAATGAAGGTGGAATTGCAGAAGTTGAAGATATGGTGGAGAAAGAAAACCAAAAACCTGTTGACTGCCCGGCAAGTCATGAGGACAAGACTCAATCCAAAAGACCAATACAGATTTTGCTGCTTCAGATGAAACTAGCAATGCCACTTCCATCCTCACCCCTCTGGAGTATTTCCAAAAGTTTGTGTCAAAATGTATGATTGAAGATCTGACAACGAACACAAATGTATACAGCTTGCAAAAGCGTGGGACATCTGTGAACACCAACGTGAAGGAAATCGAGATGTTGCTTGGCATGTACTTGAAGATGGGCTTAGTGCAAATGGCCGGAGTCCGTATGTATTGGGAGACAGACACATGGTACGGCCCGGTCTCTGATGTGATGTCCCGCAACAGATTCCAGGCTCTATTGACTTCACTTCACTTCACGAACAACCTGACTGTGTCCGAGTCGGACAAGATGGAAAAACTTTGGAAGCTGAGGCCATGGTTGAATTTATTCAGGGAAAGATGCCTGCAGGTTGTTCCTGAAGAGCACAACTCTGTGGATGAGATGATGATTCCATTTAAAGGGAGATTTAGTAATATAAAACAATATATGCGAAGCAAGCCACATCTATGGGGTTTCAAATTATGGGTGAGAACTGGAATCTCTGGGATCTTGTGTGACTTTGACGTTTACCAAGGAAGTGTAGATGGGATCCGAAAACCAAAGTCTGAACTTGGACTGTCAGGTGATGTTGTAATGAAGCTTGCATCCACCCTTCCAGAGGGTCAAAATTACAAAGTCTATGCGGACAACTTCTTCACCTCCATCCCACTGGTAACCAAGCTCCTTGAACGTGGAATTCATTATGTAGGGACAGCGAGGCAGGTACGCCTACCAAACTGTAACCTGAAAGATGACAAAGAGTTGAAGAAAAAGGGGAGAGGAAGCTTTGATGTCAGAGTGGAAGGAAACTACAACATCTGCGTTGTCAAATGGTATGACAACAGATCGGTCACACTTGTGTCAACATTTGCTGGACCAGAACCATTCAGCGATGGGACAAATGTGCCAAAAGTATTGTCTATGTTGATAGACCTTTTATTGTTGGTCTCTACAACAAATACATGGGTGGTGTGGATTTGCTGGACTCATTTGCTGCAAAATACAAGTTCCCTTGAAGTCTCACCGCTGGTACATTTACATTTTTTGGCACACCATCATCCTTGGAGTAATTAACAGCTGGCTCCTCTACAAACGGGACTGCAAAAATCTCAAAATGATGAAGAAAACGATACTAAACAGGAGACAGTTTCAGGCACAAATTGCTTCCTCTCTGATCCTGACAAATACTTTTGACACGTCACCGAAGAGAGGGCGACCATCTTCAGAGAAGACAGCTACATCCGTTAGGCCGTTGCTTCCACAGAAGAGGCGTTTCTCATCAAATGTGAGTAGCCCAGCCAAGAGACCATCGGGCCACCTCCCAATGGATGTACGCAAAGACATGGTAGCACATTTCCCAACAAAAACAACAAGAGGACGCTGCAGACACTGTGACAATGGCCACACAACCATACTGTGTAGCAAGTGCAATGTTCGGCTGTGTTTGACCGATTCAAAAAACTGTTTTCAAGATTATCATTGAAAATTTACATCAATAAATGACAAAAAATGTGAGATTGCAGTGTAGATTTGTTATCAGAAAAAAAACCCAACATGTTTATGCTTAAATGTGTCGAATACCTGTTCACACAAAGTGGCTACAATTACAGAAATTCTGCTTCCACATTGGCCCAACGTTGTAATATTACAACAATTTCTTAAAAACTTAGCAAAAAATAAAACATGTTAAAAAACTTAACTTTCTTCCTCAAAGAACCCCTAAGACAATATCAGAGAGGTCTAAAGTAAGAAATTAGACGCATGAGTAATCTCGATAAGCATCTGCCATTTTGAAGTATTTACAGTATTTATTTTAAAAGTAGCTCAGGCGTTTTTTGTTTTTTTTGAGAGAGAGAAAGAGAGGATACACAGAGAAAAACAGAAAGAGTGTGTGTGTGTGTGTGTGTGTGTGGGTGTGTGTGTGTGTGCGCGTGTGTGAGTGATATAGATTCACACAGAGAGAAAGAGACACAGGGAAACAGAAAAAGAGAGTGAGAGGGATACGCAGAGAGAAACACAGAGAGAGAGAGAAAGAGAGAGAGAGCGCTACACAGAAAGAACGAGACAGAAAAAGAGACTGTGAGTGATAGAGGGATACACAGAGAAAAAGAGACAGAAAGAGAGAGAGAGTGATAGAGAGATACACAGAGAGAAAGAGACAGAGAGAGTGGTGCACAGAGAGAAACAGAGAGAGAGAGTATGTGAGTGAAAAAGAATTGCGTTACAGAACTTGTTAGCAAAATATCTGTTTACACTAGACATAGTGAACACTCGCTGAACATCACATTATGTTAGTACATAGCTAACAATTAAAAACACACAAAGAACATAAGAAACCGGAGAAAAACTGACAAAAAAACTAGGCATGATAGCTAGTACCATGTTACAAACGGAAAAAAAATGCTTTTTGTGCTGTTATTATTTTTATTATTTTTGTGACTTTATCTTTACAATTTATTACACAAACAAACAACTACTAGCGATTTTGTAAGGCAATTCCAAGCTCCAAATAGCCCAAACTATTCAATAAATAATATATACATATATATTATAATTCCAAGCATGTTTATACACTTAAAAAAAGAAGATAACACTATAACTTACTCGTCTGTATCCTCCGTCAGATCAATTGCCTTCAAAATGCATCCTCTCTTGTCACGCGCAATTCCCTCACCGGACACAACTTCCACTCGGACGGTTCCGTTCCTTCCGCCAACCCAAACATCCTCACGGACACCTGGTGCCCTGGATCGAAAGAGTTTTCGGAGTATATCCAACCCGCAGCAGTAAGCGAACCATGCTATCCTCCGACCCAAACTGTAAGCAGGAGGCGCTCACCAAAAAAGCCTGTAGGTCACCTACCCTCTGTCCACATGCCAGCGCCAACAGAAACGCTGTCTTGGACGAGAGCACCCCCATATCACACTGCTCCAGAGGTTCGATCGGTGGTTTTGTCATTGCCTCAAGGATCCCATACTGGCATCAACTTCGACCGGGGAGGGTTCAATCTCCTTTCTCCACGCAGAAAACTCGCCACCAACGAGTGTCTCCCCACCCTGACTCTATTCACGGTCTTATGACAGCCGCAATGGCCGCCCAGGTACACTTTCAAGGTAGACAGAGCACTCCCCGCGTCCATCCGTTCCTGCAGAAAAAAATAACACAGCCTCCACTGCGCAGGTCACTGGGCTCACGCCCAACCTATCACACTAGGACACAAACACATCCCACTTACATGAGTAAAGCTGCCTGGTCGACGAGGCTCTTGCCTCTGCCATGGTCTCCATCGCCCTCAGCAAGGCTGGAAACCGCTCCTTCTCCATCCTACCTGCCACACATGCAGGCTCCAAAGGTCCAGATACGGATGCCAAATCTCGCCCCCTGCCTGCCTGATCCTTCCTTACTGGTATCCTCCACGGCGGGGCAGAGATCCTCACCAGCTCCAGCAGCCAGGGCTGCGCCCCCCACAGCAACGCTATCAGCAGGACCAATCTTTGTTATTCTCTTGCCTTCTGCAGTGAAACCAGTGAAAGCCAGTGAAAGAAGTTTGATTGGCGGGAACGCATACAGCCGACCCTGCGGCCACCGACTCAACAACGCGTCCACCTCTAGTGGCGCTGCTGTCAGCGAAAACAATTTATCGCAGTGAGTGTTCTCCTCCGACGCAAACAGATCGATCTCCGCCTCCCCAAAGAGGTCTTAAACCTCTTAACCTTACCTTAACCTTAACCTTAAACCTTAACATAACCTTAACCTTACCGGCTGGGTGTGTAATCTCCACTCGCTATGGACCACGCCTCCTCTGGATAGCATGTCTGCCCCTGTGTTCACTCTGCCTGGCACGTGAACCGCCCGCAGAGACTCCAGCATCTGATCCGCTAAGAACCACAGGGAAAGCGCCTTGTCCTGCAAAGCGCACAATCTCAGCCCCCCCCCCGGTGGTTGATATACGCCATCACGGTTGTATTGTCCGATCTTACCAGCACATGCTTATCTCACAGCATCGGTAGAAAATGCTTCAGCGCCAAACACACCGCGTCCATCTCTAGATATGCACCGCCCTCTGCTGGCTCGACCACGCCCCCTAAGCAGGACGTCCATTGCAGACCGCCCCCCAGGGAAGCGTCTGTCGTCACCACCACACGTCTGGTAACCGTGCCCATGGCCATGCCATCTCCATACGTCTCGCCACTGACCCACGGCACTAGCGCCCTGATGCATACGTGCGTAAATCACTCCGAACTCCATTCCAAGTGACCCACCCTCTGACGAAGCCACAGCTGAAGTGGCCTCATATGCAAAAGCCCTAGACGAGTCACTGGTGTCGCGGTGACATTACACCGACTAACCTCTGAAATCGAGGCGGCCTTCTCGCAAACTGCAAAGAGTAGCCGTCCCGAACAATTTGCAAGATCCAATTCAGCGCGGACATGAATCACTCCCATTCGCCGATGTTCAGCTGCAATAATGGCCGACTTAACGACGGTCTTACTACTTCCTCCCCGCTCGCCCCTCCTAGTGGAGCGGCGGAGCGGTTCATTGGGGAGAGAAGGAGACACAACCATGGAGTCTTCTATAGCGTTTAATGAACAGTTTGATTTCAACAAACTGAACATTCGCAAAAACATATGCAATGCCACTTAAAAAAAGACACAGCGGTTTCGTTGTGCAAACGAAACCGCTTTTTGGGTTTTCAGAGCGCACTGCGTGCATCTCATCAGCAGTCCAGAAATCTCTGGGCATGACAGTGGCTAAAAGACTTGTGATGAAGAACTGGAAATCGCCCTCAACTACCAACAATTCACATGTGGATTACGTATATTTCTGTCATTCAAATTGAGAGACTCAGGTACTCAATGACAAGCTCAATTGAGAAATTCAGTGAGGTTTGGATATATATATATATATATTAATGTATAAAAAAAAATAAGATGGGGAAACAGCTCCAGGTAAGCGCAACGTTGCACAAATGCAGTCTCTGCCTAAGTGCAAGCGCTTGTTTGGTCCGGGCTTATTTGAAATACATTATTTTGAAGCCGGATAAGTGCATGAGAGAGAGAGTTTATTGTTATCTGGACATTTTGTGCCACCTTTTGCTAGTAACTGGCGGCAAATGTCATTGGCAGAAGTGCCATCGACTTTGTTCAACAAATTGTTTACAAGTGCTTTGTGAAGGTGGTTATGGTTAAAATTATTGTTTTGGTGACGTTTATTTTGACTCTTTATACATATCGCTGATCTTTTAGATTCCATAGGTAGATACATTGCATGTTTGTTTGATTTTGAATGTTAGAGATACATTGCTAAAGAGGATAACAGTCGACATCTTTTGTTATTTAAATATTATTTTACTTATATTAATCTTTTAAACTATTAATTTAATGTAACTTTTTTTTTGTTTTATCTAGTTTTCTGTGAGGGGTGAATAGTTTTTGAAGCTCAAATAAAGCCTACGTTGCGGAAACATGGAGTGTGGAGAAACCTGTTTCTGTGTGTCGATGAGCTAGTTAGCGAACTCCGGATAGCATTTCTTTATCATTTACTATCATTTGTTATTTTTTTAAGTGATTAACTTTTGGTAGTGGTACTGAGCGGTTCACTGTTTATGTCTATGCTCTTTTTGTCTTGAGACAAAACAATTGATTTGATGTGTTTTTAATTATTCAATAAGCTTTGCTTGTTGACATTTGTAGGAGGAATATCGAAGAGAGAACATTGCTTGGCACAATATTGAATACATTGATAACACGGGCTGCATCAATCTCATCAGTAAGAAGCCAACAGCACTGCTCTACCTACTGGATGAAGAATGCAAGTACGTGGTTACAGTAGTACTTACTAAAAAACAGTGTCTTACTAAATAGATAGTGCCTAGTTCAGTAGTATTTACCTATAATGTTGAATACGGGAGGGTGGTGGTCTACATGGGGTCTACATCAGTGTTGGGTGTAACGCGTTACAAAGTTACTTTTTCACTGAAAAAGTAAAGTAACGAATTACTGTTCATTTTTAAGTAATTTAATTACAGTTACTTTCAATGTACTTGCGTTACAATATAAAATAATTAAATCCGCTGAATCTCATTGTTTATTTTTTAAATTTATCTTCTTTTTGTAAAAGTTTAATTTTCCGCTTTAAAATCGCTTTAGGCTGGTGCACGTGATTCGCGACAGTTTGCGACGGTCGTGTTTAAAGTGGCGGAGACGTTCGGCTCTGATATTCGGGCGGACTCGGTGTGACTCGGCTGAAGCAGCTAGTGACTGTTTTTCGTAATGACAACACTTATTCAAGTCACTTCGCTGTTGTGAAACACGCGGATATGAACATTACAGTCATTTGTGAGATACTTTCTGCGGAGAAATCACTGTCTGCCGCTGTTAAAAAGTGCCGCGAGTATCAGAGCTGAAGCGCTGTTAGCGGCAGCTAAACACAGATGCGGAAGATGATGAACGCCGGAAGAACTACAGCTGAGCGTCTGAACTTGATTAAACTTCATTTAACGACAGCAGAAAGAGTCTGAAAGTGTCTGAAGCTTAACGTAGAATTGCAGGTGACTTTGTGGTAAAGACGCTGCGTCTTGCAGAATCGAGTCTGAATCTTTTAGCCGCATTTATTGTCGCAGAATGTATTTTGTTTTTCAGAAATTTAGTTTCTTATTTAAAAGAAGGTAACTTTTACTATGGAGAACTTTATTTATTATAGAATGTTTTATGGAATGTAATAAAGATGATTCAGAAAACTAAAAGGCTCGACTATTTCATGTTTTACTGTTATATTTTTAAATAATTTGTTTTTTGAAGGTTTATAGGAATTTTAAAAGTAATTGGTTAAGTTACTCATTAAGTAATTACGTAACTTTTCAGACACAGTAATTAGAAAAGTAATTTAGTTACAAAATGGTAAAGTAATAAGTAATTAGTAATTAATTACTTTTTTAAAGTAACTTACCCAACACTGGTCTACATTCACTGAGGGGTCCCTCGACTTGTGAAAATCTCACGTTATGAAAATGTTGTGTTACTAAGTGTGTAACCGACATGTTTAAGATTTTTTGCTATACGAAAGGCGAAATGTTGTTGAAACAAGAATGTTACGCAAGTCTTACCTCATGTTGTTTTCCAGTGAAGGGGACTTGGACTGGTCAAAAAGATGACAGTTCGAGTCCTCATACGGCTGGTTCTACAACTCAGTGTACTGTACTTGAGCAAGACACTATCCTTGCACGCCCCCTTTACACCACAGCTTAGGCTGCCCACTGCTCCGGGTTTGTGTGCATTCACTTCACTGTGTGAATGTGCAGTCATCAAAAAATGTATAAAATAATAATTGAGTAGTGTGGAAAAAAATGTGTTTAACTTGTGGTTGTATGTAATATACAAAGCTTGTATGTGTTTTTTGGGTTACAGCTTTCCACAAGCTACTAATCAGACTCTCCTGGACAAGTTTAAGCGGCAACATGAGGGAAACAGCTACATTGAATTTCCTGCAGTCATGGAGGCAGCATTTATAATCAAACATTATGCAGGGAAAGTCAAATATGGAGTTAAGGTGCATGCAAGACACCATAAAGAAGAACATTACTTTTCTCTAGATTTAACTAAGTGTTTCAAAATTTACTCATTCTATTAAGAAATATTTTCTCAATAAATAATCATTTAAATATTTAGTTGCTATTTATTATTTATGTTGAAGTTATTTTTTATATTTTGAATTTGTATGACCTTTTCGTTCATCACTAAAATGAGTACAACTCAACTAAACTTCTGCTGACGTTGATTTTACATCCTGGTTTAAAGCCTGACCAATCTATCTCTTCAGGATTTTAGAGAGAAAAACACTGACCATATGCGACCCGACATTGTTGCTCTCCTCAAAAGCAGCAACAACTCCTTCATCTGTGGCTTGATCAGTGTTGACCCAGTGGCCACTTTCCGGTGGGCTGTGCTCAGGGCCTATTTCAGAGCCATAATGGCCTTCAGGGAGGCTGGGAAGAAATATGTGGTAAAATGCAGTGGTGAGTCAAATAAAACTGTTATGGTCATAAGCTTATGGTTTGTTGTAATGGTGTTTTTCAACAATGTCACACAACGAATGAAGTTGGTTAATTAAATGGATAAACGGAAAACAAATTAGACCTGTATGATAAAGTACCACAAGATAAGGCCACTATCATTGGCATTTTATTTACATGTATAAAAGTTGTAGTCCAGTGAAAGTATTGATATTTACATTTATCCCTTGAATAGAATTGAAGATAGCATTTACATAGTGTCTACTTACATTTTAGTGTAAGTGTCTACTTACATTTTTAACGAGACACTGGCAACCAAAAAGTTACTTGCTTTGGTCAATGGAGTATGTGTATTTGGCAGGGAAAAGTTCTGCTACTCATTATCATCTAATCTCTGTTCCGGAGATTTTTGCTACTGTACAAAATAATGTAACCTTGGTCTCAGCTCTTTATAGTCTCATGGTCAGCTCCTCGTGCCTGGAATCTTCACTCTTCATTTTGGGCCTTGTTCTTGACATTTTACATAAAGGGTCTGCAATACGAATGAAATATTACAATTGTTGCTTTTCCACCTGATTTAGTAAACCTGCAAGTTGAATAACAGAAAACTAGTATATATAAAAGTCCTTATTATTTAAAATGCATTGTATATTTATGTATAAATATACACTAATTCATATTTATAATATTTATTTGCTCTTGGTGATGTTTTCACTGGCATCAATGAGGATTTTGTGCCATTTTTATGTGCACACATATTTTTGCATATATTTTTGGTTTGTGTGTGCTGAAAAAAGTTTTCAGATTTTTATTTAAATTCCATTCCATTTCTCATGTAAATATTATATGAAAACAGTGAAACACTTAAAATGGAAAATCATAGATGTCAAGATTCCTTTTAAAGCCATCGTAATGCTTTAACATTGAACATAATTGTGTTTTCATGTGACATCCCTCATTGATTCAGGAATTTATCAGTTGAAGTTGAATGAAGCTAAAGTATGGTCCAGAATGTTTGCTATTTATTTTCATAAGGAATTACACAGCACCTCTTTGATTGTTGCTTCACATGTAATCTTTCTTTTTTTCTTCTTGTGTCTTTGGTTTGTTTGTTTTTCTGTAATTTTTTTTACTTTCTAAGGGCTTAGTGCTACTGCTCCTGTTGTGAAAACTGTGGACAACTTTAGTTTTTTGCATCACCCTGTGCATCAAAGAAGCTTAGAGATTCTGCAGAGGTGCAGAGAGGAGAAACATAGTAAGCCTGCCTTCATTCATTTCATCTTCTCAGTCCACACACCCTGGGCCAAGACACCAGGGTTGCATACACTCTTTACCTTTGTCACTTGGTGTTTGCTAAAATACAACAGAATTGATTAGCTTCAGAGCTAAAACCAGAGCCCGACTTCCCTTCTAGTGATGGGAAGTTCGATTCTTTTAACTGATTCGAATCTTTAATTCTCGAACAGTAAAGTGAACGAATCATTTCGAGATTCGGTCATTTCCTTCATTTCCAGCAGGGGGCGCTGTAAAGGTGGTCGCGCCATTCATCTAAAACAATATACGTACACAAAAGACAACATGGTTTGCTTCAGTGAACAACAAATAATACATACATAGCTACAAATCTATAAAATCATGTGAATCCGTAGCAAAACTTGATTCTTCTACGTCCTGCTTCTGCCCTTTGCTTTTAACAGCTTTATCGGGCTCACGTCACAAGTGAATCAAATGAGCGGTGAACGAGACTCGAGTGGTCTGTTTTTGAACGAATCACGAACGTACTGAGTGCTGCTCGCTACAGAGCATGCGCGCATCTCGGCAGTCACGTCACAAGTGAATCAAATGAGCGGTGAACGAGACTCGAGTGGTCTGTTTTTGAACGAATCACGAACGTACTGTGTGCTGCTCGCTACAGAGCATGCGCGCATCTCGGCAGTCACGTCACAAGTGAATCAAATGAGCGGTGAACGAGACTCGAGTGGTCTGTTTTTGAACGAATCACGCGCTACAGAGCATGCGCGCAGCTCGGCGCTCACGTCACAAGTGAATCACATGAACGGAGACCGAGTGATCCGTTTGAACGAATCACGAACGTACTGAGTGCTGCTGCTCGCTAGTCGCTACTATCGTTCACGAATCGTTCACTGAGAAGACCCGTTCATTCCGAGTTACATGAAAGATTCGTTCATTTTGAACGAATCGTTCACGAACGACACATCACTATTCCCTTCATGTCTCTGCTCTGTATGTACCTGCATGCATCTATTGCTCATTAACAGGGTTCATCAGCATAAGCCAACCTTTGCCCCATCAATATTAGTAAGGGTGACCAAACGTCCTCTTTTCTCCGGACTTGTCCTCTTTTTACACCTTGTCCGGAACGTCCGGACGGATTTTTGAAATTTACGAAAATGTCCGGGTTCCCTATCGAGCTGTCCACTACTGACACCACAGGTGGGGAACAACGTTTCCTGACAATTCAAGTGAAGCAATAGAATGACGCAGTGACAACTGCAGCCAATGGCGACAAAGCACCGCCCCTTGGGCGTGGCCTACACGCCCAAGCGCCTGCGCGTGCCGCCATTTCCTCAGTACAATTTTCTTCACGATCGAGTGAGCATTAGAGCGAGACACGTTGTCTCTTGTTAGCTTAGCTTCTTAGCCTTTTGTCTGCCTTGAAGCTATGGATGCTAGAGCTAGCTCTGGCCCCGGGCTCGAGTCTTTTGTCCCTAGCAGGGAGAAGCCTCGCGCCGGGAGACGACGATGCGAGAAGTGTTCCGGTCCCATCGAGGCGGAGGACACCCACTCAGAGTGCATCACATGTCTGGGTCCCGACCACGCGACACTAGCTCTCGACCGGTCCGCCGCGTGTCGCGACTGCCGTGAGCTGTCGATGGGGACCCTTTGGCGCCGGAGCGACCTCGCCAAACAGACGGACGGCCGCCCCTCCTCACCTCCGCTTCCCAGCGTTCGGGCTAGGGAACCGCGCCCGCTCTCCTGGGGCTCGCAGCTGGAGCTCGCGGACGGGGCGTCACAGGACGAGGTGAGTGAGGCGCGTTTCCCGCCTGCGGACGTAAGTGCGACCCGGCGCCGCGACGACGACGGCGACGACGAAGACGACGATGACGACGCGCTTTCTACGGCAGCGTCGCAGTCGAGGTCCCCGGAGCACGCGGCGCCGAGTGCCGCCCGCGTGCTTTCCGACGAGGACCTCACCGACTGCCTGTCCGAGGCCGTGGCCCTCATGGGCCTCGACTGGCAGGCACCGGCCCCGCCAACGGATTGCTGGCTGGACGGGAACAGGACCAGGTTGGGCGCCCGAGCCGCG
The DNA here is from genome assembly GCA_028031935.1 of Paedocypris micromegethes. Lineage (NCBI taxonomy): Eukaryota > Metazoa > Chordata > Actinopteri > Cypriniformes > Paedocypris > Paedocypris micromegethes. The sequence continues at coordinate 100,892 of CM051504.1, forward strand.
AGTCTCCGGGCGGCCCCGTTTTTCCCTGAGGTCCACAAAGAGCTGACGCGCTCTTGGGAGGCCCCGTTTTCGGCCCGCGCGCGCCCGCCGGGCTCTCCCATGCTAACGACAGTGGACAAGGCCGAAGACTCCGTCTACAGCCGGATTCCACGGATCGATCCGGCAATGGCGTCACAGCTTTGCCCCAACGCGCATTGGGGCAATACGTCGCTGCCTTCGAAGCCCTGCCGCGCGACCGCCTCCGTCGCGGACAAAGCTTTCGCCGCAGGAGGCCACGCGGCGGCCGCCCTGCACGCTCAGGCGGCCCTCCTGGTGCTAGCGGCTAACTTCGCCCGTCGGCTCCAGTCGGGTGAAGAGGACTCCCAGCTGCTGGATCGTCTGCTGCGGGTGCTGGACCACTCGCTCGAGGCCTCGCGCTTGGCCTGCCAAGGCCTGGGGAGGACCATGGGCGGCCTAGTGGTCATCCACCGCCACATGTGGCTCAACCTCGCGGAGGTGAGGGAGGAACACAGACGCAAGCTGCTCGACGCGCCCATCGTGCCGGCCAGCTTATTCGGCGACGCACCAGAGTCGCTGGTGGACGGCGTGGATATGGCCCAGAAGAAGGCCAAGGCTTTCGGCCGCATCTTCCAGCGGCGGGAGCCCAGACCGCAGCAGCCGCAAGCCGCGGCAGACAGGGGGCGCTCGAGGTCGTCGGCTCGTCGAGCGGAGCCTTGGTCCAGAGAACCACTTCCGCCGAGATCAGCGCAGGAGCCTCCGGTCCGCCAGCCTCAGGGCTCACAGCAGCAGAGGAGACGCGGCAACGCTCCCCAGCAGCGCAAGGACGGCCGCCCCCGGCCCGGCGCGGGACAGCCGCAACAGCGGTCCTGACTGTCCGCCAGCCGCGAAGAGGACCGCGCCTCCGGTCGCGACGTTCCGTGCGAAGAGGCGCCGACTCTGTTCCACCGGCCGGGAACGGTTGTTTCCGCCGGGTGTGTTGGAGCCTGCAAGCGTTTGTGCGCTCAGCAGTGGAGGTCCCTCCCCCACGTCTCGCGGTGGGTGCTGGGTATTGTGGAGAGGGGCTATACGCTCCAGTTCGGCCGCAGGCCCCCCAGGTTCCGCGGCGTGCTCGAGACGCAGGTAAGCGAGGCGCACGCTCCGCTGATGTGGGGGGAGATAGCGGCCCTGCTTCGCAAGGGGGCGATCGAGCCTGTCCCGGACGCGGAGCGGGAGTGTGGGCTATACAGCCGCTACTTCCTGGTCCCGAAGAAGGGCGGCGAGATGAGACCGATCCTGGATCTGCGGCCGCTGAACAGGGCGCTGGTCTCACGCCCGTTCGGGATGCTGACCCTGAAGCAGATTCTCGCAATGGTGCAGGCTGGGGACTACTTCGTCACAGTCGATCTGCGAGACGCCTACTTTCACGTCCTGATGACGCAGAGACACCGGAAGTTCCTCCGGTTCTCCTTCCAGGGCAGGGCTTTCCAGTTCAGGGTCCTGCCGTTTGGCCTCTCGCTGGCACCGAGGACCTTCTCCCTGTGCGTGGAAGCGGCCCTGAGACCGCTGAGGGAGCAGGGGATGCGGATCTTCTGCTACTTAGACGACTGGCTTATCATGGCACAGGCGCCGGAGGCTCTGAGGAGCCAGACGGGGCAGCTCTTGGCGCACTTGGTAACGCTGGGCTTGAACGTCAACTTCGAAAAGAGCAGACTGACCCCCGCCCAGACAATTCGGTTCCTGGGCGTAGACCTGGACTCGAGGTCCATGAAGGCATGCCTCTCGGAACCCAGGGTGAGCGCGATCAGACAGACGCTGTCCTCGTTCGGGCTGGGACGCCGAGTGTCGCTGAAGCTATGCCAGAGGCTCCTGGGCCTCATGGCGTCAGCTACGTCAGTGTGCGCGTTGGGTCTGCTTCACATGCGTCCGTTGCAGTGGTGGCTGCGCGACAACGTCGCAGCCTCCGCGTGGGACTTGGCCCGGGCGGACATACGCGTGTCACGGGGCTGTCTCAGGACGCTCGCCCCATGGAACGATGGGGAGATGTTGGAGAGAGGGGTGCCCATGGGCAGGGTCACCATGAGGACCGTCGTCTCCACCGACGCCTCCCTATCGGGATGGGGCGGAGTGTGCAACGGGACCCCCGCTTGGGGTCGATGGCCGGAGCACCTGGCAAATCGGCACATCAACCAGCTGGAGCTGCGAGCGGTGTCCTTGGCGCTGCGGGCGTTTTTGCCGCAGGTGCGTGGGCGACACGTCCTCGTCCGGTCGGACAGCACTTCGGTGGTGTCCTACCTGAATCGCCAGGGAGGCCTGGGTTCGAGGGCCCTATACCGCGGGGCCAGGGAGCTCCTGCTGTGGGCAGACAGGGAGTTTCTCTCCCTGAGGGCCATTCACGTCCCTGGGAAATCGAACGTGGGGCCGGACCTCTTGTCGAGGGGTGGTATCGTCCATGGGGAGTGGAGGCTCCATCCCCAGACGGTGCGCCTCATTTGGAGGCGTTTTGGAGAGGCGCAGGTGGATCTGTTCGCCTCGAGGGAGAACGCTCACTGCGCGCTGTTCTTCTCGCTGACGGACGCTCCGTTGGAGGGCGATGCGCTCTCCTCGGTTTGGCCGAGCGGTCTGAAATTCGCTTTTCCGCCGGTGAAGGTCATCCCGGTTTTGCTGGAGCGGATTCGGATGCAGTCGGACGTGGTCTTGCTGGTGGCGCCCTACTGGACACGTCAGGTCTGGTTTCCAGAGCTGGTGGGGATGTCGAGTGGCCCCCCGTGGGAGGTCCCGATCAGAGCGGATCTCCTCACGCAGGCAGGCGGGTCGATATGGCACCCCCAGCCCGAGCTGTGGAAGTTGCACGTGTGGAGGGTGGCCCCGTCCTAGTCCGGTCTTTGGAGCGCCGCGCGCTTGAGACGGTCGAGGAGGCGAGGGCGTCTTCCACGCGTAGACTGTACGTGTGCAAGTGGCGCGTATTTGCCCGTTGGTGTGAGGCGACGGACGTGGGGCCGTGGGAGTGCGGCATTCCTACTGTCTTGTCGTTTCTTCAACACCGGCTGGAAGAAGGAAGTTCCCCTTCCACGCTGAAGGTATACGTCGCAGCGATAGCGGCGCATAGGGGCGATGTCCAGGGCCGCCCGCTGGGTAGGCACAAGCTGGTGGCAGATTTCCTTAAGGGCGCGAGGCGGCTGATGCCGGCCCGGTCCCGGTTGGCCCCCTTGTGGAGCCTGCCCCTGGTTTTGGAGGCGCTGTCCGGAGCGCCGTTTGAGCCCCTTTCGGGGTGTAGCCTGGCGCTGCTGTCGGCCAAGACGGCCTTCCTGTTGGCTTTGGCCTGCGGGAAGCGCGTGGGCGATCTGCACGCTTTTTCCGTTGACCCTGCGTGTTTATCGTTTGGGCAGGATGATTGTGTGGTGAGACTGGTTCCTAGGCGGGGCTATGTCCCTAAAGTTTTGTCCACGCCGTTCTTGGATCAGGTAGTGACTGTCCGTGCCTTCGGCGTGGCGGGCTCGCCCTTGTGCCCGGTGCGGGCGCTGCGGGTGTACGTGAACAGGACGGCGGCTTTTCGGTCGACCGATCAGCTGTTTGTGTGTCACTCGGGGGCGAGGAAAGGGGGTCCGCTGTCGAAACAGCGGCTCTCGCATTGGATTGTCGACGCTATTAAGCGGGCTTACGTGCTGCGGGGTCAGCAGTGCCCAGATGGCGTGAGGGCTCATTCCACACGGGCGCTGGCGGCGTCGTGGGGTTGGGTCAGGGGCATGTCCTTGCAGGACATCTGCAGGGCAGCCGGCTGGTCGTCTGAGGACACCTTCGCGAGGTTCTATAACCTTGATGTTGTCTCTTTTGCGCCGCATGTGTTGCGACAGAGACTGGAAGGCGATTCTGCTGCGGAAGGCCGGAGCAGGGATGGGCCTGGGGCCACATGTGTGGCTGGGGCGCAGGCGTGATGGTGGTCTCGGTGAGTCACCAGTCGGCTTGGTGCCCGTTCCCTTGCGGCGGGGATTGTATTGCGTTCCCCACCTGTGGTGTCAGTAGTGGACAGCTCGATAGGGAACTATCTAGTTACGTCTGTAACTCCCGTTCCCTGAGAGATGGGAACGGATGACACCACACAGGTTGCCGCAAGGGGAACGATGGGAGTAGGGGTGGCTGGGGAGGCTCTCCTGTCGTTCATCCATTGTACTGAGGAAATGGCGGCACGCGCAGGCGCTTGGGCGTGTAGGCCACGCCCAAGGGGCGGTGCTTTGTCGCCATTGGCTGCAGTTGTCACTGCGTCATTCTATTGCTTCACTTGAATTGTCAGGAAACGTTGTTCCCCACCTGTGGTGTCATCCGTTCCCATCTCTCAGGGAACGGGAGTTACAGACGTAACTAGATAGTTTTACTCTTTTTATAAAGCGCGTTCAGAATCATTCCGCGTATATGTAAATTGACCGGCGCTTTGCAACAGAACACAGGCACTACTTTTTTACGCAATGAAATTACCCAGATGCTGCCTTCCTTGGGTGGTCGGTCTGCGGCTGCGCACGCACGCACGCGCGCGCACACACATAAACTCACGTGCAGGTCGGTACAAGTGTAAAGTCTCGTTTCGGGTGCTGGAGACTCTAAGTATAAGCTCACATTATAAACATCTCATCTCATCTTTGTAAAACTCTTATATTATTATTATTCTTATCAAGAGATATTGTTGAAGCTGATTTTTCTAACAGAAGAGTTGTTTTTATGTCAAATTTTTTGTACATTTTTTGTACTCATTTATTGAGTTAATTTTGCACAATTAAAGCATATTAAACTTCAATTATATGTATATATAAAGATATTATATTAAAGATAAAAAAGTAATATTTCAGACTTTTGAAAAAAATAATTGTTATATGTGTGTGTGTGTGTGTGTGTGTGTGTGTGTGTGCGCGTGCGTGCGTGTATTATTATTATTATTATTATTATTATTATAATTATTCTTTTTTTTTCAAAAGTCTAAAATGCTATTATTTTGTTACAGGTTTTCACAGATTTTTTATTATTTTATTAGAAGTTAATTACAGGAGTAACCCCATTGCACCATAAGAAAGCGTGTTCATCATCCTCAGAGAAGCCTGTCTGAATTTGTGTCCCGAGGCCGCGCCGATTGTCCTCATTTTTTGGAAATCAAAATATGGTCACCCTAGGTGTACCGAATATTCGGCCACCGAAAATTTTAGGCCGAAAATGGCCGAAACGCTAGCAGTGGCGGCATATCATAGTGCAGCGCAGATCACAAGCTCCCCGCGACATTCACTTCACACCAGTGGCTCTTAATAGAGAAAATTCTCTCTCTTACTCCGTTTGAGCAGCAAACTACAGAGATCAGCTCCTCTGATGCATCTATAGCGAACATTATTACTTTTATCGCAGCCCTAAAGCGCCCAAAGTGGCGGTAAATACCACGGTAAAAACTATGAAAAGTTCGCGATTACAGTCTGTCAGCGCACGCACCGTAGAAATATGTTCGAATCCTCCGCACTTCATCGCGACGGTCCTTGATCCACGTTATAAAGAGCAGTATTTAGATAAGGAGTTAAAGCAGAGAAATGGCAGCGATAGAAGCACAGAACCGGCGCAAAGACAGAGACGGAGCAGAGCAGAAAACATCTCGTCTCTCTGCACCAATTGAGGGGTTTGCACCCTCGTTGTCTGATATGTTCAGTGAAATCCTGCAAGAAAATACCTCTAATAATACTAATACATAGGCTATTTTGTTTAAGGCTACTTTATATGTGACAAATTGCATATTTCTGCAAGATGTATATTTTGTATCCACTGGCCTTATTTACAGTCTCAAATCTTAAATGTCAGACAGAAGACAAGCTCAACATCGACCTATTTATACTATTATTAAGACCTGCAGAGAAAATGTTGTATCCTTTGCACTTGTTCTGAATGCACTTTAAACTTAAATGCAATTTATAATGGAGGGACTTTTAATTTCACAACATTTCAGCAGGCCAGTAGGTCAAGTTAAACATTTTAGTTTGAATTATATTTTATACTCTTGAGTGTTGCATAATACTTGATAAATATTTGCGTATTTGTAACACATTTTGTTTAATGTATTCCTTGAAACTTCATTATTAATGTATGCAATTGCAATGCCTTAGTTTTAGTAAAGTTAGTACACCATCATAGCAATAAATGCAATTCTTTCGGTGTTTCGGTTTTCGGCCAGGCTTTCCTCTTTTTCGTTTTTCGGTTTCGGCCAAGAATTTTCATTTCGGTGCATCCCTAAATATTAGAGTACCTGTTCCAAGCACTCGAACCACAGCATAACTGTTCTGTTCTTATAGGCTTATTAGGGTTTCAAACGTGCAAACTTTTGGACACAAGTCAAATTCCCTGCCACTCGTCCACTGCTTAAATAGTTTTACAAATGTTTTGGATTTTATGGATGGGTTCCATGCTCAAAATATGTTTTTCAATAAGTCTATGGATTAACTACTGCAATACTGGTGGTCTAGTGTGTAGCTAAACCAGTAACCTGAAAATTAGCACATTAAAACATTATATTTCATCAAGTTAAAGTGTTACTATATGATTCATTTTTCATAAACACTCATTTATTAAACTTTCTCATCTTCATATTGCTGAAATGTCAGGAATCTTAGGTGTTAACTCTCTTTCAGGTGTGAACAGAAGTAATCATCCTATCCCAGTGTCTAATCTACAGGGAATCAATGCTCACAACCAATGGTGAGAAAACTGACCTGCTCAACCTTACCACCTTCTCTTCCTCTGTAATCTTATTTATAATTTGAACATAAATTCCTTCATGCTATTCAAATCACAATGTGGTTGTGTTCCTTTATTTCATTATTATTTCAGTGTTTTTTATTTTGAATTTGATGATCATTTTTTATGAATATATATAACCTCTGTAGAATCGACATCCTCCAAAGCTTTCTTTTGTGTTGTATCATCAGCGTTTGCATGCAAAATGTATCCCACTTCATAAGATTTTCTGTTTACAAAACTACTGACTGCACAAAATTATTTTGTAAGGGGAGTACCACTGTATATGCGTTAATGATTGATTTGTGCTTAAAAGTAGGAAAATCCATTTATACCTACTTTGATTTGTAAATGACTGTTGCCGTCCATCTTCAAGTCTTGTCTTTTTCACAAGACTTGAGGGAGAGTATTCCTGAATCAGGGAGTTGAGGTAACATGGTGCCATACCAGTGTTGGTCTTGAAGGTCAGTGATAAAGCTTTGAACTTGATCCTGGCAGCAATTGGCAGCCAGTGCAGGGAGACAAGCAGTGGAGTGACATAAGTCCTTTTTGATTGTTTGGAGACCAGTCTTGCTGCAGAATTCTGGATTCTTTGCAGAGACTGTGTTGCAGCGACAGGCAAACCTGCCAAAAGAGAATTGCAATAATTCAGCCTTGAGATCACAAAACCCTGTAGTAGGCTTTTAAATAATTGCTGTCTGGAGTGCACAACCATATGTTTATGTATCTGTTCTTCTTTTTCTTCACAAACTATATGTTTCTGTTCTTCTTTTCAGGGATGGCTGGAATAGCCAACCTTGGAGACAGCACTGTCTTCTCTCAGCTGGGTCTTTAAACGAGAAGGACAGTATTTTTATTAATTTTGCTAGCAATAAACTGCTCGAGCGAGCCCACAGTATCTTATTGTAAGGGACTTTCATCTACTTCTTTAAAGCCCTCTGGCTTTAAAGGCTATGAATGCGAATGTGCTAAATAACACCTATACTGTAACCTTCCTCTAACCCATTTTTATTTTCAGGAGGAATAAAAACTACAAAATTAAACCCAATCTTCCAAAGGTATGAACTGAAAAACATTTTCGTTTCAAGTATTATATTAAATGGCTTTATACATGTATGTATTGAACTAAAATGTGCACTTAAATGTTTTAAAAAATTACCTTAGAATGCTGAAGACAATGTGTGGCTTGTGTGAAAAAAGATGAGGAAATGATGTGCCTTTTAGTCGAAAAATACTGCATGTATTTGTACTGAATGGAATGAGTAAACTTGTCAGTTGAAAAACCCAACTAATTGTTGTGTTGTGTTCAGAATTTGCTGGACGTAAAATCCCTGAATTATCTGAGCAAATTGACATTACACGACCGCATCACAAAATCACTGCTGCACCTTCACAAGAAGAAGAAACCGCCAAGTATCAGTGCCCAGTTCCAGGTGAGAGCTCGGCTTTTCTCTTCTCCATCTCTGGTTTGTGTTTTAAATCACACTCACACGTCTTGTTGTGTATTGTTCTATAATATTATAGGACCACTGTCATTTTGTTTAGCATTAAAGCTGTGACGTGCACATTGGTTTTTCAAACAAAATGTTCTTACTATATTATAACTAGTACCATTTTGTTTCTTCATGTTATCATACATCTATTATATCACTATAACCTCTTAACTTATAAGTTCATAATGTCTATTCATTTGTATAGTTAAATAGTTCAATTGTTTATGAGACACTTTGGTCAAAAGACTTTGCATGTTGATTGACCGAGTTGCTTCAGTTAAACAGTAGAAATGTTGATCTTACAAAAAAAGCAAAATGCAATAAATACATTTTGAAATAAATTAGGGAATAAACCATGGAAACATGGTGATTTAACAATTGCTTAATTGTCTGCAAAATCAGTAAAAACAGCAAACAAAATTACTTTGAAAGATTTTTTTAAATATTTGTTTATTTTTTTTGTACATTTTTGTGTGTGGCCCCAGTTCATAGTGTGAGTACACGCTTGGTCTCTGAGCTGTAAAATACAAAGAGTGGAGTGAATGACTGGAATATTTACTCTGCCTTTTAGTGTTGTCCTACTTTATTTATGAAGATGTGTTAAAAATATTTAGATACAGAGGAAGAGATTCTCAAATTATTGGTAGTATTTACTTGATATCATTTGACTTCCTCATGCATTACTATTTGATTATGTTCACACTGCAGTTGAGGTGACTCGTTCCCAAACAAAAACTAACCTGACAGAGACAGTGAAAGATGGGCACAGTGTTGCATGAAAAACAATTGGGAAATTTCTCAGTCCTATAGATGTAATGAATCCTCAATCCCAGTTGTAATGAATTTACCATTCATTGTTGGTCACACGTTTGCAGGTGTTTTGTGGTTTGATGTTTGTGTTTTAGATTTATACGTATGTGACAGTGCTATGAAGATAACTTGTTAGAGGCTTCTTTCTGCTACGTTCTCTGCAGCATGCATAGCATGGTTAAGACTGAGGATACCACAAAAGGAAAGCTGTGTAAAATACCACAGAGTGGACCATATGGTGTGGGAGTACACAGTCCGGACAGGAACATAGTGCGGGCCATTTGCCACAGTGTGTGCCATGTAACAGCAATTAGGCATCACTGAATGCACATGTGCTCTATTATGCATGTAACATTATGTCAGGAGAAATGCGTGAAATTCCTGGTGGAACTGGAAATAGAATTGGCTAACTCTCATGCAAGTGCAAAGAAGGTACACAAAGAACAATTGCAAGAGTTTTTCACACCTGGAAAAAACAGCAATGTATCAATGTATCTAATATCTTGCTCAATCATGACACTGTGCGATGTGTGGACTGCTAAAGATACACAAGTGGCAAATGCTGAAGGAGGTACCATGGCAGTACCAGCATTGTGAGTGTTTTATGAAATGTACTAAGAAAGTACATTGAAAGTTCTGAGATGCTCCCTCGCCTAAAAAGCCCACTGCCTGGTTTGGCAAATGTGCCATCACGGAGCATAAGAGAAGATCTGAGAAGATCATTGGTGTCTCTCTCCAGTCCATCATACACCACAATGAACAGTATTGTAGATGACCACACACACCCCTCAATCTTCACTCTTCTGCCATCTGGGAAGCATTGGGGGCATTCATAATCTTACAGCCATTAATGTGTAAAAAAAAATTTTTTTAAGTGGCGGAATTTAGTCTATATAGCATGAGCTGCTCTGCTATTTGTCGCTCAAGGCTATTGTCTTTTTTCCGAAGCTCTGCTGATTTTGCTTTCAAAGGAATATGAATGTTTTTTAATTGGTCACTGAGCGCTTTTGGAAAATTTTATCCCCAAAGAAGGAATCTCACCGGGAACCGACCTGACCTCATGGGACACTCGCTGCTGAGTGCATCCGAGACTCACCGCTCGAGCTGCCTGAAATCGTTGTTCTTTGAGGACGTGGAATATCAATTTACGTTTTGGCTTTTCACCGGACTGATATAGATTGGCGGAGGTATCACTCTGGTGTATCAGAAGATTGGGAAAAGCCGTGGGAGGCATCATTAGCTGCCCGGCCGAACACGAATCTAAAGAAGACCCTGGAGGTGCTGAATGTGTGGACATCGGGATGACATCAGCGATTTGGCTCATGATTGATTATGATTCTGAAATTAACCATGAATCTCAAATTGTTTTTATTGGCTCTGAATCATATCTGCAATGAACCCCCCACCCTCGCAACCGTGGCTGGCGAGCGCAGGATCAGCTCGGGCTTCTCTTCGAAGGCCAACCTGACAGTCTGTTATGTCTGTTAGGAACTGATTCGCAACATTTGACAAATACTGAAAAGAGCACTCACACGGCTGCTCACAGCTTTGCCTTTTCTATCAAATTCCTTGTGTGTCTCAAGAAAAAAGTTTTCAGCGCACGTGACCTGTGCGTAATGTAGTCAGATGTAACCTTGTGTGTCTGCAACTGTTTGTCTGGAATGCTCTCGCTCTGTTTTCTTTCTTCCAAGAAGATAGTGGCAGCGCACTGAATGTGCTGCGGCCCTCTCTTGTAATTTCGTTACAATGTTGTACCCCAATACTGTAATGACAATAAACTACTACTACTACTACTACTACTACTATTAGCTAAATGAAAATAATATGGCTTGGCAAAAATGAATAATATTTTATTAAATATTGCATAACCCAAATATGTTTCATTAAATATTACATAACTTAAATAAGTTAAGTGCCTATATTGTGATGGACCCAATCACAGAAGGCTAAAAATGAAAATACTGTACAAGGAAAAGTGTGTGTGCACGGAACGTCCAATGGTTTAAACATGTAAATTAATATTAAAATGTTTTCATAGAGATAACAAACGTAAATTTTGTCATCCTGTAAAACACATTTTTTACAGGAAGCTGTGCTTACAAGAGCCAACGTTTTTGGTTGTGTTTACACACGTGGACAAAATTGTTGGTACCCCTACATTTTTCCAAAAAAATCAAGTATTTTTCACAGAGAGTTGCATGAACACATGTTTTGCTATATACATGTTTTTACCCTTTGTGTGTATTAGAACAAAACTAAAAAGGAGGGAAAAAAGCTAATTTGGAATAATTTCACCCAAATCGCCAAAAATAGCCTGGACAAAATTGTTGGCACCCTTACAGAATTATGGATAAAGATCATTGTTTCAAACATGTTGTTCTCTTTTAAACTCCCCTAGGGCAAGTAACAGGTCTGGGCAATATAATAACAGAACAACTATATAATGTAATAACTGGACAACAGAAAGAGGAGAAGAGAACTGTCTGAGGACTTGAGAACAAACGTTGTGGAAAAAAAATCAACAGCCTCAAGGTTACAAATTTAACTCCAGAGATCTCAATCTGCCTTTGTCCACGGTGTGCAACATCATCAAGACGTTTACAACTCGGGGCACTCCATGGCCGTAGTTGGAAAAGGAAAGTTTATGAAATGTTGCAACGCAGGATAGTCCGGTTGGTGGATAAACAGCCCCAAACAACTTCCAAAGAAATCCAAGCTGTCCTGCAGGATGAACTACGCGTCAAAGTTTAAATGAAATTAATCTCTCAGGCATGAGACCCTGGATGACCCCACTTCTGACACAGAGACATAAGAAAGCACAACTATAGTTATCTAAAATGCACTCGAGTAAGCCAAAATACTTCTGGGAAAGCATTTTCTTTGGTCTGGGAAACTATTTGTTGAAGCACATCATTGTACTGTTTACCGTATATGGAATGAAGCCTACAAACAGTACCTAAAATCAAATATGGTGGAGGTTCAAAGATTTTTCGGGGTTATTTTTCCTGGGCGCCTTGACTGTGTGCAAAGCATCATGAAATCTGAGGACTACCGAAAGATTTTCGGTCACAATCTAGGGTTCAGTGTCAGAAAGCTGGGTTTGCATCTAAGATCTTGGATCTTTCAGCAGAACAATGACCCTAAACATACTTAAAAAATTACCACAAATGGATGGCAACAAAGCACTGGAGAGTTCTGTGGTCAGCAATGAGTCCAGATCTAAATCCCATTGAATACTGAACCTCCTCGCTTGAGAACTCAGTTGCTACGGTTACCTAAATGAAATTTCTCTCGTGGAACTGAATTCAGAGGTTCACCACTTACTGACTTCTAACCTAACTGAACCATAACCGGCTAGCTGCAATACCACCCTGATGAGCGGATCAGTGAAGACACTATGTCTTCATCATAAAATAAGTATCAGTATCAAAATTGAAATATTGTAATGATCATTTAATAAAAAGATTGGCAACTTATTATTATTATTATTATTATTGAGCATCATAACAGAATCACAGTCAACGAACATATTTATAGGTGTTTTAAATGTTTTAATTGAAAGGTTTTTTTTATTTAGAAGTTTTACTTCTAAGACTTTAATGAGTCTGTTTAACTGTTTGTTTAATGACTGTTTTTTTAGGCTTCTCTCAGTAAGCTGATGGAGACATTGGGTCAATCAGAGCCGTACTTTGTGAAATGCATTCGATCAAATGCAGAAAAGGTATATTTTACAATGCTTCACTTTTAGCAAATAAGAAATTTTGATTGCTGTCTGCCATTTACCTTTAACATTTTTTACAGCTTCCACTACGTTTTAACGATAGCCTGGTCTTGAGACAACTACGATACACAGGAATGCTTGAAACTGTGCGAATCCGACAATCTGGCTACAGTATAAAGTACACCTTCCAGGTAAATCAAAATGCTCGTGATAGTGCATCAGTAAAAATTTCCGGGAAGATTCCAGTGTAGCAATTGGCAGCAATTGGCAGCAATTGGCAGCCAGTGCAAAGAAACGAAAAGTGGAGTGACACGAGTCCTTTTATGTTGCTTGAAGACCAGTCGTGCTGCAGCATTCTGGATTCTTTGCAGAGGCTGTGTTGCGGTGACAGATCTGGTAAAAGAGAATTGCAATAGTACAGACACTGAAATAATTTTAAATGTGCGCATTTATTTAATTCAAATCATAAATGTTAATGTAATTACCACACGTTGTTGTTTATTTTTGCGAGAAAGGGTGAAATATCAGCGCCCTGAGTAAAATGTTTTGGTAGACCGCGCCTATAAGTTGAGTCCCACACTCTGAGCCCAAAATTTTAGGGAAAAATCTTCAACTTAATAATAAATACAGTAAATATGGTACTTTGATTGCTCTAGTCTTGAAATTTGTTTAAAGACGAGCCTATACTTACACACATATTTGAAATACCGTTTGTGAAAATAATCATGTTTTTGAGCTTCTAAAAATTGAAACGGGGTGCTTGTATTTGTGCCAATATTGTTTTAAATTCTTTTTCTTAACATTTAATTGATTTGAAGGACAAACTTGAAATAACGTGAGTTTTAAGGTTCAGATTTAATTAAGAGTCAAATGCATGTCATGAGATTTATTTGTAATTAATAATATTTAACTTGTAATAGAGCTGACCTTGATAAAAAATATTTTTCACTTTTAAGAGTAATTTTCAGAAACTTGTGAATCCTGAGAAGTGTAGCCATTATGTCGCATTGGTATCTGAAAAGAACTGGAATTTAAAAAAAATTAACCACTAGTATAAACAAGTTTATGGTAGAATCAAAATGTGTTTAGTATTTTTTTCAATCATATTTACCAGATTGATGGAAATAATCACTTTAACTACATGGCTGAACTAATACATTTTTTAGACACCAATGAATCAGCAAATTCACTAGGGTCATCAATTTTTAAAGATCTTCAAATAGTGTTTATAACTTCAACTTCTGTACTTCCTGTGATTCATCAGGTGGGTATTGCTGTTATAGATGTCTGGACTGTGGGCTCATGATAAACACAAAGAGCATTCAACTTATTTTAGAGAGGCTCTCCATAGTCCTCTAAAAGTGGTCAAAAGTAATTGCATACACAGTGAAACTTGTCCACCCCCGCTAGACTTCATTGCAAGAGACCTCAAGAATGCTATACTTTACCCATCTTCCCCTAATTTGACAGATCACTTCCTGCTAATTTAAAAATTAATATTTTGTCAAACGAAAATGCTATTGATGATTTAATTTAAGTCTTTCTCCTCTTCAGGACTTTCTTCAACACTTCAATGTGTTGTTTCCAGCAGTGACTTGCACAAATCAGCAATCTATTACACGCTATCTGTGTCAGATGAATCTCAATCAGGAAGGGTTTCAAGTGGGACGAACCATGGTACTTTCTTTTTTCAACTATGCATAAGATTTTATTAAATTCCTACATTATAACCACTGCCTTTTAAATGACACATAATGTCCATTTATGGTCAGCCTCATTGAAGTGGTATAACATGCTTGTTATTGGTTTGTGTGTGATGGCAGGTGTTCCTGCGTGAGGTAGAGCGCCAGAAACTGCAAGACATGCTCCATCAGGAGGTGTTGTGCCGGATTGTTCACCTTCAGTTGCACTTTCGAGTTGTTCTGCAGAGAAGAAACTTTATCAGAATGAGACAAGCAGCCGTCCAAATACAGGTACAACCATCTTTATTTTTAAATGTATGTCAACAAAGTTACATTTGTTGTAACAAAATTCATTGATTTGTGCATGTAAAAAGCATAATTAAGTCAGTAATTGTGTTATTTTTAGGCAGTTTTATTGGCAGAAAAATGTACACAAAAACTGTGGTGTCTTAGTAGTTAATATGCTGATCTGTAAATAAATCTTTGGATCATTTACTGTATTTGGTATGGGTGGGCGGTATACCGGTATTAACGGGAATACCGGTATTGAGATGTGCCACGATATGGATTTTGCAATACCGTGGATACCGTGATAATTAATTAATTTTTATAAAAGTATATAAACACCTTAATTCAGTTTAACACATTAGTTTCGTTACAAGTTGTAACTATCAATGACGGCACAGACATTGCTAATCGAACACAAAAAGCAGTGTAACACACTGAAATAATAGATCAAATCCGCGACGTGCATATGCATGCCGCTCCGTTTACTGCTCTGTGCCTTTAAGAGAAGAGCGGCTGTTTTAGTTTTAAAGAAAATCTGCTTGTTTTATTTTCATATGAAAGTTTGTTTTCGTTTTTCCCTCGCCCTCTCTCTTTCTCTCAGATTTTGCCAATTATGTTAATACGGTATACTAAAATGTAATGCCCCCCCAATACCGCGATAAAATACATATACCGTCTGTACAGTAGAAAATACAATGATATGAATTTTAGCTCATATGGCCCACCCCTAATATTTGGGGAATGTTTTTAAGTGCTTAAGTGCTTTTATAAATAAAAAATGTTGTGCCTGAAGTTAAATTAAATATGCTATGTACTAAATATAATATGTACATGTATTACTAAATGTAAATTTACACTGTAAAAATTGTTTATTTTCCAAGTAAATCTGGAACAAGTTTTGAGATTTAAAAAATTGTATACTGTAAAGTATACGCAGTTTTTTGAGTTGTTATTTCAATGTGCTAATCCAGCACTGTTTTTCTTTGTAGTCTTGGTGGAGGAAATGTCAGGCAACAAGGAGTCAATGCAAGTTTGAGTTTGACAATTGTGTCCATCAGAAGGCAGCAATTGTTATTCAGTCAGTTTGGAGGGGCTTTCAAGAAAGGCAAAGATTCTTGTATTGGAGGGAGGCAGTAGTGATCATCCAAAGAAACTGGAGGCGTTATCGCTGGGTGCAGGCAACCATACAAATTCAGAGTGCCTGGAAAAGGTACAGAGCCAGAGAGCTCTACCTACGGCAACTTGATTTCACTGTCCTCCTGCAGGCGGCAGCAAGGGGCTATCTGACGAGACAAAGGTATGCTACTGCTCTTTTTACAAAGGGCTGCTCTGTTGCAACACAATGGATCAAAAAAAGACTGAAACAGATCAGACCACACCACTAAACAATCTAAATTATTCTTAGACACCCAGTACTTGCTGGGTTTCTGCCAAATCTAATTTGTTTAACTTACAGCTGAAATTATATGAGCACTCTTCTAAAAGTGTGGGTTTTCTTGGAATAGTGTACTATGGACACCTTGATGTAAATTAAAAGTTTTTTTTTCATTATATATTTTAGATTCCGAGCACTTCAAGAAGAGAGGTTAAACTCCACTCAAAGTGTTATTAGTCTGGTGACAGAAGAGGAGATGTGCGGGGTCTTGGGGTTGGATATCAGCATGTGGGAACACTCTGCTGAAGAAGGTTCTAAAGAAACCCTCAGTTGTGTTGTGCAGCTTTCTGAGAAAAGTAAAAAATCTGGCATTTTACTAAAGAAAAAGGTAGAGCCAGAAATAATTGGTGAATCAATAAAGATCCAACCAAAATTCACAATTCGAGAAAGGCCACAAATACTAGAGGATCCCAATCAGAGGACACGGGCAAAACGAGAAAGCAGGCGGATGCGTGAGTTGGAACAAGCCAAGTTTAGTCTAGAGTTGCTAAAAGTGCGTTCAACTGGAGAAGCTTCTCCATCTGAGGACAGATGTTGGTCAATGGAGCTAGTCAGCGAGATTGTTCATAATGCTCAGGGCACCCTGGACAGCCAGAACTCCAAAGGCAGCTTTGAGCTTTTTAACATGGATGGATGTTTCAAAGAAAGGGCACCTTGTGCTGAACCAGAGGGCTTTGGTTCTCCTCCTGCGCTTCACCAACATGAGGTATTCTCCCAAATGTCCAAGTCTACATTGCTTTTGGACCATTCAACCTATGACATCTTCTCTGAACCAGATACACAAATTGGACCTCCTGGTACTCAAAATGCACTCTCAACTTTCTACACTCCTTCAAAAGAAAGCAGCTTTCCTATTTTAAATCCTATTTTTTCCAGTAAAATCACAAAAGACAAGGAGTCCGCTTGTGGCCCAATGATTGTAGTCATGAGTATGCAGAAAGAAACATTTGTAAATGAAAAGGATGTAATGCCTCTAAATGTTCAGGACCGTGCTGTTCTTAATGAGACATCCAGTCATGCACAGCCCAGCAGTGAAAACTTGTATGTGTTGGAGAAGCTAGAAAAACTAAATGAAGAAAAAGAAGAACGACAGAAGCACACGAAGCAGCAAAACGAAAAAGAAATGATGAAACAAATTTGTCAGCAAAAGCACATCCTAGAAGAACAACGCAAGCATTTTGCGCAACATGAACGTGAGATGTTTGAGAAGCAGAGCTTCAACATCCTGCAAAGAATCAAGCAAAGACAGGAAGATCTTGATGGTACACTTCCTGTAACTGGGGTAGAATTCAACATCAGCTTCCAATCACAGATGCCAGATACTGTAGCAGCTCAAGACAATCTAAAGGAATGCTACAATGTAGCAGAAGGCTGGGCACCTAAATTGACCCTGGATACTCAATGGGACAGCAAAAGAAGACTGAACAAAAAACTATATAACCAGACCATCAATCTATCTGATGGGTCTGCAATGTTCTTTTCTCCAACCAGCAAAGCCTCCTTACAAGCAAAGTAAGTTTCTAGATTTGAAGTGAGAAGTTTTTACAGAAAAACAAAAGTAACGATATACACTGTATTACCAGAAGTATTGGGTAACCTGCTGAGGAGTACGCCATTGGGTTCAATATGATGTCGCTCCACCTTTTGTAGCTATAACAACTCTTCTGGGAAGGCTGTCCACAAGGTTGAGGAGTGTGTTTATAGGAATTTTTGACCGTTCTTCTAAAAGCATTAGGCATGGAATGGCACTTAAGTTCATACGTGAGTCAAGGCAGATGACCGATTACTTTTGGTAAAATAGTGTAGTTGTCACTAATATTGAATAATGACAATTATTTCTTAGGATTTTAAAAAGGCGCTTTATAAACTGTTACAAGAATATGAAACTGCTATTAAAAAACATCGTTGCCTCGTCTCTTGCCGGTACTACAACATTGTCATAAAATGCAATGTTTTTAGGTTTTTGTTTTGATCTGAAAATGGAGTTTGAAGCAAGTTTTGTTTTAATTTGTTATAGACCGAGCAGAGACGTGACCCGAAAAGAGAACACATCTGGAGTCCCAAATGAAACAAGTCTTGGTCACAAATTTTTTAAAAATTGTGAGGTAAGGAAAGATAATAATGAATAATTAAATATGGGACAAATGTGCACATACATGTTTAGTTTTTGTTTTTATACACAATACGTGTACTTTCTTACTTTTTGTGTTGAATCTTTGTTTCTGTCTAAAACAAAGTTCTGCAGAGCCAACTTAGTTGGACAGAACCTTAATGTCTGGGGCGCATCCTTCATCTGTGTTTTCATTTGGTAGATCAGGTCGGCCGACAAGGTCATAAAAAAGCTCGCATGGCACGGACATGCTCAGACTTTCAAACTCTGTGGGTAAGGGGGAGTCAGAGGAGGAGTACGAGGAACCCCCTCTCTCTCCTGACACATCTCTTTCCAGGCAGGACTCTGTGGAAAGATCAGTAGAGGTTTTTCACAGTGACTCGGATATGGTAATTACACCAATTAGAGCTGGTGTGCACAAGCAGCGGGATGATTCTCTGCTGCTAACTTCTACAGATGAACCTGATATACTAGGTTTACTGACCATCTAAAAAGCTTGTTCACACTTAAATTTTTTATTAAAGGTGTAGGATTTTATCTTAGATGCTAAGCACCTTCTTAGAGCTTTTCTCTTTTGAGATCCCTGGTCTTAATCCTCGATATAAATAGGAACATTTGTTTTCAATAGCTTTTTTAGTTGACTGTTACCTGCAACATAGATACCAGGGTAGAATTAGTTATGGATAAAATGTTTAAAAAAACTTAATAATGCAGAAAATAGGATTTTTTAATGTTGTTATAATGAGACTTTTCTACATTTAAGGCTATGTCATTGGTAGTCGTAACCTTGCTTACACATAGACATTTTGTAATCTATTCCTATACAGCAGTGGTTCCCAACATTTTTGTCACCGTGATTCGGTCAAAATTAGATAATTGTCCCGTGGGGGGAGGGTAATATTTCAGATTTTAGTATTTAATTTAGTATTTAACATATAATAGTGTTTATTTGTATTTAAACATGCATTCAAAAATAATAAATACCAGTTATACCAAAACATAAACATAAAGTGTTTTAACATTTTAACTCATTGGAACCATGGGGACAGTTGTGTATTTTATTGTCTTTAATCAAAAACCAAAAAATCTATATTTGTTTTTTTTTGTTTGTTTGTTTTAAAATGTCAGACACTTTTTAAAAAAAATAAGACTTGATTTTATTTCCTTGAACAAAGAAAGTTCTACAACAGGGACCTAAATGACCTAGTCAAAGCAATCTACTGACTATAAAAACACAAATTATATATATTTGCATACATATACATACAGTATATACCTACATTTCTTTACTGTCATGACTGTGAAACCTCGTAGATTCAGACTGAAAAGTGTATGGGCTTTTTGACCAAGAAGGAGACTGATGCGCCAGATGACCTGGCCTGCACAGTCACCCGACCTGAACCCAACTTTTTTTCAATGCCATGCAAACTACCCATAATTCCTTTGCGATCGACATTATGGGCACCCTTGTTCTATAGTTTAGAAACGAAAAAGTTACTGCAGCTTTACTAGTCAAACTGCTGCCTAAAGAAAATGTTTTGCAAATGAAAATTGCAAACAAAAATAATGATAAAAATCAAAACTAAAATGTGAATCTGTTCTGTTCGTTTTTTAAATACATTTGGCATACGTATAAAAAACATGATATTTTTGGTACTAGTCTAATTCCATATTTGGGCAGCCCGGTACCATTTAATAGCGGATCGGGTGTTGGGGACCATGGCTCTACAGTATTACTACAGTAGTACAGTAGTTGAAGTCGCAACCACACAGATCTGAAGAGCTTTTAGGTGTTCACGTCTCTTCTGATATTTTTGATATAATTGTGTCTTTGTACACACTTTTAACACTCCTTTTTCACAATCGCAATAATGTGCCTTGCTACATTTAACAACTCTGCAAGTTCCTATATAATTCTGCAGAAACACTGCAAAATTGCTTCCTGACACCCTTGATAAAAAAGATGTTCTGCATTTCTTTTTGTAGCTCTGTATTGTTTTTTTTTTTGGTTTTGTTTAGTTTTTTTCCCATGAAAAGCAGAATGGGCTCAGAACAGTTTTTGTCAAGTTTACAAATGAAAATGTTTACTTGTAAATGCAAATAAAAAGCCAAGTTAAAGAAACTTTATTTGAATTGAATTGAAAAATCCTTTATTTTCCCTGAGGGACAATTACTGGGACAGAATCCCCCCTACGACTAGTTCTACAACTAAGTGTCCTTGGGCAAGACACTGAACCCCCACATGCCCCCCGGGCGCCGCACTGTGTGGCTGCCCACTGCTCCGAGTTCATGTCTGATCGGATGGGTTAAATGCAGAGAAAAAATTTCCCCACTGAGGGACTAATAAAGGTTCAATTATTATTATTATTATTATTATTATTCAAATTTTCTAAAGATTTTATTATTGATCATCCATGTTATTTTATGGCCTGAACTAATAAGTTGCACATTAAATCGACACAAAAGGGGCTTGCGAAGGGGAGTGGCTCATCTAGCTATAGTTTAATTGTAATGTTATTTTGCCCAATATTGTCATTAAGCTTGGTAAGCTTGAGTCATATGTTGTCAGTAAAAGTGCACTTTCGCTGTCTGCCAGTGGTTAGTTTTTAATGCATTAGGCTCTGAGAAGAAATAGCTTTAACCACTTAGTGCCTTCAAATCGCATTAGACAACAACACATGTCTTTATTCTTTTTGCCCATTGAAAACATTTTAAAAATTGCATCCACAGCAAAAGGACAATCTCTTTGTGGCTTGTTTATGAGATTTACTAGTGCAATCTCATGCTTGTGAGAATCTTTAGAATCTCTTCTTCTAAAGAAGTACGAGGCTACTGGACAGGTTTAACTTGGGTAATCTGAAGCAGTTTGATTGAAACTGTGAGGTTCTGCATTACTCTTTGCCATATGTAGAACTTTTGGTCTTACATGTGTGTTGTCCCTTCTTTCAGCCGATCAGAGCCTCTGATGAACAGAAGAGAAAGTTTAAAACCATGTCATCTGGAGACCTGGACAAAGCTGATGGCTTGAGGAAGAACTCACAAGGAGAGGGAAGGTGCACTATGTTGGCACACGATTGATTAACTAACAGTTATGGTGTTTTATTAAGTAATGGTTATTAAGAATATGAAGCATGAGGTCAATAGAAGCTTAATAGTGAAACAAAAAAAAAACAAATGTTAACAATACAGTTTTATCCTAATAATGTATTTCATTTAGGTCCCGAGGTAAAGTTAGGTTTTGGGGAAAGCCAAAGCAAGGAGAAAAAAAGGCACCACATGAGCGGCTGCTGTGCGGTAGTGATTCTATAGAAGGAGACTATTCTGAAGCACTGCTTTGGATGGAAGAGAGTGAGCTTTTCCACTGTATCTATTATAGTACGCTGTGAAAATTTACAATTAACAAAACCACTTTTTTTCCACAGGTCTAGAACAGTATCCTCCCCAAAGCCCAGAACTAACGCTACAGAGAGAGTTAAAAGAGAACAAAGAGCCCTCCCCAAAAGTGAAACGCAGACACAGTGTAAAAATCAGCAATGTTTCTCTAGAACCCCCACAATGGCAAAACGATGCACTGCAGATACTTACATGTGCAGGTGACTACAAAAGCATGGATGACTTCCTCAAAAAAAAGGTACAGGACTTGCTGCAACTTGCTGCGGTTGACTTCATAATTAGTACTGTTTGTTTAATATCATAGATATCTGATCTGGAGACAGAAGACAGCAAGAAGGACACAATTGTGGATGTGGTCTTCAAAAAGGCTCTAAAGGAGTTCCGGTTGAACATTTTTAACTCTTATTCCACAGCTTTAGCTGTAAGGGCCACCATACACTTGAAAACTTGTTGAATTTGGCTTTGTGTCTGTACTGCTGTTGAAAACATGATTGACTGGCTTTGATTTACTCTTTAGATGGATGACGGTAAGAGCATTCGCTATAAGGATCTTTATGCTCTTTTTGAGAAAATTCTTGAGAAGAACATGCGACAAGAGCAGAGGAACTGGAGCGAGTCTCCAGTGAAAGTGTGGGTCAACACTTTTAAAGTATTCCTAGATGAGTTCATGACAGAACACAGACCTCTCGATGGCACTGTTATCAAGGTCGGCATGATTATTTTTATAGGTCGGTTAAAGATTTCCAACAAGATGATCTTAAAATTTAAATCTTTATAAATATGTCAATATACAGTCCACTCTGCATAACCAGGCCACATCAAGACAACACCATTTTGGCCCAATTAAGCGGCTGCCCCGATTAAGCAGCGCCGGACAAGCCCCACTTCGTAAACTCTGCTTCCATTATTAGCCAAAAAAAGTAACATTTATTATAACCTTTTTATTAACCATTTATTAAAATCCTACGTACAGAACAAAACTACCGTTTCTTATGAAGGTGCAATTTGATGATTGAAAGCTGAGCAATGTAAATTTGAACTTGCGAAAGATCCTGTGCCATCTGCCCTGACGCATTCTCCTGACGGACTGATTCTGAATAAAGTTATCACACACACGGAAAAGTGAACAGATATTCTGAGCAGACTCACTAGACCCATGTGCGTGTGTGCTTTCTCTGCTGCTGCGGCAAGGCGTGTGCGATATACATAGCAGCCTCTTGCGATAACAATTATATATTGTGATATATACATTTTAATAGAACCATTTCAGGACAGGTTACATAGACAATAAATCGTGGGGTTTCGCAAAATTTGTGTGAATTGGCGCGATTGCGAAATCCTGGAGGGACTGAATTATCACGATAGAATTAGAATTTCTATCGTAGGTCAATTTTGTATCGTTTATATCGTGTATCGTTTTTATCGCCCATTCCTAGTGTATGGTGTTGATCTCTGTCTTCTTGATTTACTTCTCTCCCTGTATTGCGATGACGTTCCCATTCCCTGATGGACTTCATTAAACTTTTATACATACAGCAATTGTGTCTCACCTTCTGTTTAGGGCACTTGTTAACAACATCATCGAAGATTATGCTGATAAATTTAGATTAGATTAGATTCAAGTTTATTGTCATTACACATGTACAGGTACAAGGCAACGAAATAAATACTTCATGTGTAGAGACAGCGTTACCTAAGAAAAAGAGGATATTCTTTGGGTGTGTATTCTCCTCTCAAAATAGCGGAAACTCACACGTTTTCACATCTGACGCTGCCGATTATGGCAACATTTTTCATCTCCCCTCAAATTTTGGCCCAATATAGCGGCTTTTTTTGCCCTGATAAAGCGAAAGCGAAATTTGTGTTATGAGATACGATTTGTTTTGGGACTAGGATTTGGTCCAATATAGCAGCTGCCCAGATTAAACGGTGGCCTATTAAGCAAAGTCGACTGTATTTAAATAATATTATACCTTTCCAACAGTTTATTGAATTTAGATGAAATTTAGTTCTTCTACGAAGATGAAAACTTGAAACAATGAAAATGTATTGATTTGAATAATTTTTTTATCCGTTTCAGGTGTCTAAACCAGAGCAAAAGAAAAGAAGAAAAAAAGATGCAAATATAGTGAGTGGGATCACAGTGAATTCATTAGCTTTTCTGCCTGACTGGAAATGTGATTAAAGCGGCAGTTCTTTTTAGGTTGAGGATCAAAATGGCCACATCTTCAAGGCTACTCAGTACAGCATTCCGACCTACTGCGAGTACTGCTCCTCCCTCATCTGGATGATGGACAAAGCGTGTGTCTGCAAACGTGAGTTTTATGTCTGCAGTCTAGTTCTGAGCTCAGCATAATCAGATTGTTTAACAATAAACCCCATGAGCTGTTCGCTTGAACAGAGAACAGTTTAGCTTTGTAAATCAGGACGTTTTCTGTGAGACAGGAATGTCTTGGAATTCAAGCTCATTTTAGATGCGTGAAGTAGTATTGGCTGAATATGACATTCATGAGATGTCTGTGTCTTGTGTAGTGTGCCGTTATGCATGTCACAGAAAGTGCTGTCAGAAGACAAATAAATGCAGCAAGAAGGTAAGGGCATGCTTTCGTTGTTGAGGTAAGCGCAAGAAAGTGATGAGGCTTGTTGTGGCTTACACTTTGCTGTCTTCTGTTCCTTTGCAGTACGACCCTGAACTTTCACCCAGACAGTTTGCTGTGGATTTGTCTCGTCTGATCAACAACGAACAATCTGTGGCTTTAGTGGCTGAAAAACTTATCAACTATATTGAAATGCATGGCCTCTACACAGAAGGCATCTATAGAAAATCTGGATCCACTAATAAAATTAAGGATCTGAAGCAGGTGCTGGATACAGGTAATACAGCACTGTTTGTGTTGTTACTTCATGGCTTACTTCAACTTCATGTTGACAACAGTAATTATTTGGTTTCTCCATTTCTTTCAAGGAATATTTTTATAGTGTTTTTTTAATTTCATTTCTATCTTTAGATGTAAATAGCGTCAATCTTGATGACTACAATATTCATGTGATTGCCAGCGTTTTCAAGCAGTGGCTGCGGGATCTGCCTAATCCTCTGATGACCTTTGAATTGTATGAGGAATTTTTGCGGGCTATGAGTAAGAGTCTGCCAAAATAACAAATAACAAAACTATTATGGAATCTGATTTGGCAGTGAATTCTGTTAGTGAGAGGAAATGTTGAACATGAAATGTCTTTCTCAGGTCTTCAAGATAAGAAGGAAACAATTAGAGGGGTTTATTCTGTGATTGAGCAGCTTAGCAGAAGTCACCTAAACACACTGGAGCGCCTTGTTTTTCATCTGGTTAGGTAAGACATAACTGAGCACGTTTGAGGAACCCTGAAGCAATTCTGTCATTAACTATTAAATGTACCACAACAGGTGGTACATTTGGCATATAGTGGTACCTTGACTTATTGGTACCTTATGGTACCTTGGTACCAAGCCAACAATGGCTCTACTGACAAAAGTTTATGAAGAATAAGCTCTTCTTCTAAAGAAAATATTGTCTCTCGTTACAAAATTGTTTCACGATACGACAGGCCAAACGTTGTAACAACAAGATTAAGCAAGTCTAAAAATAAAATGGTTGTTTAATCTTACACGTCAATAAACAAAAATACACTTGTTTGTTAAAGAAATTTTGCTTTTAAAATATAATTCAAGCACGCTAGCTGATTCTGTGGAAAGCGCTTTTTCACACACACACACACACACACACACACACACACACACACACACACACACACACACACACTGGGAGGCGGGAATTGCCACGCCTGATCTCCCATTAGCTGTCTCAGAGAAAACACCTGGCAATCCTGGGGATATTTGTGTATTCAGACCCAGTCTCCAACAACGCACAAAATGTTTTTTTCCGTCAGTGTTCTTTTAAATTCAATTTAAATTTATTTAGGCGTGTACTGTTATGTGCTGGTTTAACAAATCGACAATAAACAAGCAATCGCCATAACCCAGGATCGTAGCAGTACAGTAACTTGTGTGTTAGTCATTTTCCACCAATCGTCTCCTCTCTCACTCATCGTTAGCCGCTTGAATAACTGCTTTACTACCAGCAGAGGTGTCAAGGAACGAAGTAGTACTACTTCGTTACCTAATGAAAGTATAAATTTGGCTTACTTTTACTATTCTAGAGTATTAATTTTGCCGCTTACTTTCTACTTCTACTTCTTATTTTTTTAAAGCAAATATCGGTACTTTCTATTCGTTACTTCTTCAAAACCAGCCGCGTTACCGGTTAGTTTTATTTCCGTGTTGAATCGATGTAAAAAAAATATCCGGACAAATCACGCGGGTAAATGATTGTGGTTGGATGAGACGTATAAACAAGTATCATTCTGACACCCTATTGGTTTTCGTAAGGTCCGTCACACCTGCGCATCGCGCTTTGAAGGCGAAAGAATGACGGAGAGGAGAAGCGGCTTTATGGATTCGATTAGTGTCAATACGGTTAGAGCAAAAACGGCGCCGCGGCGCGCTTGCGCACACACACCAACACCGTTAGAACAGACGCGAAAATGCGGGTAAAACGGCAAACGAATGTTCAACATGTGTGAGACGCAGTGACCGTGTGTATTTGTAAGACGCTTTTCACAGTTTAAACTGTCTCAAAGCGCACAAAAGCTCACGTCAACACTGATAAACATTTCAGTTAGTATCTTTGTGAGACTTTAAGATATACTATTTATCTTATACTAGATATAACGGAGATAACGTAACGTGGAAGCTAGATTTTCGAACATAAGAGTTCAAATTTAGGTCATTATTTCATAACATGTACGTATTTGAAAATAATCTATTTTGTTACAGGTTTTTACAGATTTATCAAATGTCAAATGTATCAAATGTAATTACAACAATTTAATAGAACAATATAGTTCTATAATGCTATTTTTTGTCCTCGCATTACTTTTACTTTTATACTTAAAAGTAGTTTCATCAGTATCAGTAATGCTACTTTTACTTTAGTAGAATATTGGGCATTTTACTTTTACTTTCACAGAAGTACTTTTTGACTGTAGTATTTCTACTTCTAATGAAGTAACAAAAGTGACTACTTTTGACAGCACTGACTACCAGAAAGGTAATTAAACAGATTTTTCTTTTTTTTGTCACAGTACAGTACTAATTTATTTTTTTTGTTTTTAAATTTATAGTCTGAATTTAGGGCGCTTGAAACAGATTAGGGTATTTACATTTTATTAGTGTTTTGGTAAGCAATTAATCGTTTTTTTTTTATCAATTAATGGGGGGGGGGGTTGTAGAAAGAGAAGAAATCTATTGTTAACAATAAATGAGCACATTTACAATTACATGTTAAAGGGATGTTTTTCCTACCAGTAGTTGTGAATTAAGCAATTTTATCAAGTCACTGAGTAATTACAGAGAAAGCTCTCTTTTGATGCCTTTATTTGAACAGATCTTTGATGTACAGCGTTTTTAGATGCACTAATATGCAATTATTGCATTGTGCATTTATTGTTACAAAATCATTTTGTTGTCAAAAATTTCAATCAAACAATTCATCACATAAATAAATGGCAAATAAACCCACAGAACTAGCACAGTTTCAAACTTGTTCTGCTGGAGATTTTACTGAGAATTATGCAGGAAAACAGATGTGACGTACAGTAGTAATGCGACAAATGCGTAACTTCTCATCTGAGTCGCGTGACTTTTCTGTTGTTACATGCGTCAGGTCCTGCCTGAAACCTGAAAGGGTTAAATATGCTTGCGCTTCAGAGCAGAAGAGTAAATTCACGTTCTTATAGTGACAAAATCACCTCCTGCAATAATGTTTAACAGAGTTTGATTTTCATTATGACAATCTGTTGTTTACATCGATGCATTACACATTAATGGTTTATAGAAGATGCAATAAATACACAGGATATACTATGCATGTCTTGGTATAAATAAAAAAAAATAGTTATTTTATTTAGAAGAGAACTGCTCATTTTCAAAGTAAACATTAAAAAAAATCTGTTCCCAAATGTGCAAGTTATTTATTTTTCCTTTTTTTATTAGTGATTGTTTGATTTAGGCACTGTGCTTTAATTTCAGTTGTTGGTGATCAATAAGTAATCATAATCCACTATGATAACCATTGTATTACATCTGTGGAGAGAATAAAATCGCGTCTTTTTCTTTAATTTTCACGCACGTCAAATAAACAAAAAACACTACGTAAGTTAGCTTTAGAGATCTTGCCAAAATATTTTAAAAAATTTAATTATATTTAATATTATATTCAAAATATAATTTTTCTCCCAGAATTTTGTTGTTTTTTCTCTCCGGTTTGCATCACAGTGTTGCAAAATAATCTTTTTAAGCCGCTCAGCTAATTAACTTTTTGGAGTAACAATGTATAAACAACAACATTGCACATGTTTAAGAGAGGATAATATGCCCTGACACACCCACAGGATTGCACTTCAGGAGGACACCAACCGCATGTCTGCCAATGCTCTAGCTATTGTGTTCGCCCCCTGCATCCTTCGCTGTCCTGACACCATTGACCCTCTGCACAGTGTCCAGGACATCGGGAAGACCACTGCGTAATGATTCCTTTCTGATTTTATGTAGTGCCAATGGTAATCTGAGTAATAAAACTGTTAAATAAAACTGTGCAATATTATGTTTTGTCTCCAGATGTGTTGAGCTGATCATCTGCGAGCAGATGAACAAGTACAGGGCAAGGCTAAAAGACATCAGCACTCTTGAGTTTGTAGAGAACAAAGCCAAAAGTCGTTTGACTTTCATCCGCAGATCCATGGTAAGGGTTCATATATAGAGTTTGGTTAAATCGGGATATCAAAATCTGTCTGATAAAAATTATTACAGATCGGGTTTGGCACTTAATTAATAACCAATAATAACAATAACAATAATAATAGTCATTATTTATAATTATTATTCAATAAATATCTTGGAATATTGGAATATTAATTTGGTGCCTTACATCAGTGGTCTCCAACCTTTTTGTTGTCGTGGACCGGTCGACGTTAGGCATCATTATATAAAATGACGGCATTGAATATAATTAATTGCAATACATATATGCAATTAGCAGAATCGTTTTCTTTTCTAACCCAAAATTGTGGTTATATTTTGAAAAAAAAGTGTGTGCTTTCCCACAAACTTCAATTTATAAGTGGCAGTCAACCCCTTCATAGAACAGTATGCATGCTTGTGTGTTGCACCGCACCTTGAGGCTGCTAATTGCTCAGTGTTCACTGTTTGATTTGGTCCAACGCAGAGACAAATTTCCGCCATTCAGGGTTTGAATGTTGCCAATTATACAAATTGATAGAGACTTTAATGTTAGAAATACCTGTGCAAATAACATACAGTCTTATTGTCTTTTAGTAAATCTGATCTAATTGTTTCTTTTGTTAAATTTGAATGACGTTCAAACCACAGAACCCATGTTCCTGTATTGGTCTGACAAAAAAAAAAGTCACATCCAAAAGTTTGTAGAAGTTTGATTTTGAAGTCAAGTAACCTAAACTCAGTAATTATTTTCAATATGTTTAAGTCCAGATTTGACTGCATATCATTACAGGGAAAGGGCCAATTGCAGAGGCTGCGGTACCACATGCCCTCACCACCATTGAGCCCTTGCTCTCCTACTTCTACAGAAATTGGGAATACAGAAATACAGGAGGTCCTGGACCAGGACACCAGCAGAGAAACCGAGTTCTCTGAGCAAGAACAGGGGACCATTCAACTGGAGGAAAAAGTTCTTACTGAACAAATTGAGAGTCTGCAAAAGGAGAAGTGTGTGCATTGATTTCTAAACTTTTGAAAAATCTCATTTTAATGAAAAAGAGTCTTGTACCATTGTACAGAAAATATTGGTAGTTTGGTAGTTCTACAATATTTACTTGAGATGATTACTTTTTAAAAGTTGAAAAAGTCATCAGCATTTTTTATGCTATAAAGCATAGCTGAATGAACACACATGTGTGTGTATGTATATATATATATATATATATATATATATATATATATATATTATATAATTAGATGTATAGAAGCAAAGCCTGAGAATTGTTTCTACTCTGAAGGGAGGAGTTGACATTTGAGATGCTTGCTCTGGAGCCTCGTGCATCAGATGATGAGACTCAGATGGAGTCAGATGCTTCTATAGGAACAGCTGACAGCTCTGAACACCTAAACGTGGACTCTGAGGGAGCGATTTCAGATTGTTCTGGTGAGACTGATACTTTTTTTTCTATTTGGAGTATTACTGTGAAGATTTTCTTTAGTCGTGTTATGTTTCTCATTTGGTGTAGGTGTTGGCGAGCAAAAAAAGTAAAAAAAAATTGGGAGTGGTTGTTAAAACCATATTTCCAAAGTACATTGGTATCTCACTTACAAAATTTATTTGTGCTGACAGTACTTTTGTAAAATGGAAATTTCATAAACTGGGCAGCATTATACATGTAAATCCGATCATTTGTCCCAAGATTTGTAAAGTAAGAGAAAATGTTTTTACAGTCAACTCCGCTTAATCGGGCCACATCGGGACACGACCATTGTGGCCCAATTAAGCAGCTGCCCCAATAAAACCACGCCGGACACGCCCCCATTCCGTACAGTCTGCAGGATTCATTGCTGAACTGCATACTGTTCTCTCTTCCCTCTGCATGTCATCATCAAGCGTCCAACGGATGAAACAAACTATGTAGTCAGAATCAGATTTATTGCCAGGTTCTGTGGCTACAGAGCTAGGAATTTGTCTTGGTGTCAACCACCGAGGCAGCCATCTGCCGCACCAACATTAGTCTCAATGTTCTTCACTTCAGGTTTGGGCGGGTTTCTACGGGATTTTCAATTTCCATTTCATATCCAAAAACATGTCCATCAAATTCAAGGCAATATTTTTCTCAGTACAAATTTGCTCACCTTTGACCCTGACCGCTAAATACATACAAATAGTTTAAAAGGTAATTAATTGTTCATTTAGCGTACATTTTTTTAGTAGTTTTGCATATTTACTATCCTGTTCACTGTTTTTTTCTCTCCCAATTCTAACAGATTTAAGTCCATCACAAGCCACTTTGAAAACCAAAAAGTCTCACTGTAAGAGCAGACGAAACCTGTACAAACAGCCAGAATCTCTGGATTCCATAGATTCCTTTTCAACCATCTCTTCTGCGTCGTCTTCCTACATTCAGTTCCAAAAACCAGTCTACCGTTCCAAATCCCATGTAAAACAATTATATGCAGATAGTCTGGATCCACCCGAACTGGACGGAGAAGAAAAGCCGCAGTTTACCAGCCGTGGGACTTTTAACCCAGAGAAAGGCAGGCAGCGGTTGCAAGGAAACAAAAACTCACCCCAGAGACACCGCATTGCGGGAGCCGTGAGCCAGAAGCGGGACTCAGAGGTCTCACCTCAGCAAGTGGTGGTTTTCGGCAACAAGGAGTTCATGTTATAAAATCAAGGCAATGACTTGATTTTAGGACACATCCGTCCTAATAGAAAAGCTTGTAATTCCTGGCTAGACTACAAGTGTTCACATTTGCTGTATTAAAGTTCTTACGTGCCATTGACCGGAGAAGAAGGACGAGAAAGCAAGAGATGTCTTTGATGAAAATGGCAAAGGGAATGCGATGAGACGTTGTCTCCAATTAATTTGATTGACAGCTTTGTGTCTGTAATTGGTCCAAAGATGGGAGACAAAGCCATTGATGAACATCACATGCCTAATCCATGGGACTCTTTAAAGTTTACAATCCGGAACCATGTCAGCAGCATTCTCAGAACTTTGTCCATGTGTTCATTTGTGTTAAATGTTAATTTACTTGGAGTGTACACACGTCTATGCAAATAATATAAATATTATATAAGGTAAGGTTCAAACGTAAGGTTTGAGTGTGTGTGTGTGTGTCTGTGTTACATATATATAAACATTTATTGAATAAAGTTTGTGCTGTTTTTGTGATGTGCTTGGAGGTAAATGCAAAAAAAGACCCAGCGAAGTGTTGTTACATTACCAGAGGATGCCGATGAGACCATGTGTATATTACATCACCTATCCATTTTTTTTTTTAAATATTGTTTTCTTGTTTGTTATTTTGTCTGCCTCAATCCATTAAGAATGCAGTAAGAGCTTCTAGGGTTCTATTAATTAGTCAGAGTAACTGGCAAAATGTTAATCTTCCACAAAATGAAAAAAGTAGATTTTTAAACCTGAATACATTTATTTAATTTTTGGTAAAAAAGTAGAAACGTCAAAGCAGCGTTTCACTTGTTTTATTTTTAGAAGCTTTGACATAGCTTGGATTGTCTGACTAACAAATAATATATTATTTGCACCTCCAGCAACATATTTTCCTTTCTAGGATGTTGAGTATAAAGACACACAAAATGGACATCCACCACTGAATTAAAACTTAAATGATGATATGTTGTGTCATTTTAACCTGTTTTCTTTGCGGACACCTGTAGGATTACTTAAACCACTGTTTACACAGTCACAGATGTGATATGTGAGCCATGTGTCGATCAAATAATTTGTATAATAAAATGCCACGAATTATAAAATAAAACACATTATCAACAAAAAAAGATGTGATCGGTTTTATAGACGTGTGAATGTTTTGCTCTATGTACCACACCCACTTTGTACTCGTTTTGTAGCCTGTTCTCCGACTTTCCAGAATAACAAGATTTACCTGTTCACTTGTGGAAAGGCTGCTCAATTGTCGAGGGGATCTGGAAAGTTGAAATGATGTACCAAACCTAAAAGATTTATGATTTGGTGTGTAGTTCAACCTGTCCTGCTCCCTGTACTTCCACCATTGGTGTTTATGCGTTCAAATCCATAACGTAAGTCAAAGTTTAAGAGTAATAAAGTCATTTTAAACTCTATGCCTAATCCGACCGCAGTATTGATCTCATCCAGTAAACCGAACTGTTTGTGAGATCAAACTAGTTCACGCAGTGACGCAACGGCTGAATCCATCACGCGTGCGCAGTAAAGTTTTTTTTTTTTTTTTTTTCGTGCGCAGTAAAGTGTGCGAGCACTTGCAACCAGCTACGTAGGTAGCCGAAGCAGGAAAACACCTGTGGTTTTCTAAGACACGATGTCGGGATTGGACAGTAATCCGTTTGCCGAACCCTGTGATGTGAATCCTTTCCAGGTATTTATGCCCAACGCGACATTACGTTGTATTTAGTAAGTACTGTACATTGCTTCAAGTTCTTTACGCTGAAATAGTGGTTGGGTTGATTTGTATTTTCTTGAATGAAATGTGACTGACAGCCTCTCAGCCAATTGTGCTCCACTTTGACGATTGTAAGCCAATCGTCATCTGATGACGATTCAGGAAGTTTTCGATTTGTGTTAATAATTCATTTTATGCTCTTTTGGCTTTATCAATAAACACGCACGGAGAACGTATCGTATCACTTAATGTTTACATTTGGTACAAATGTATTTATAAATATAATAATTCACATCGGTCGCACAATTACAGTGTTTGCATACTATAGGGTGACCAAACGTCCTATTTAAGTCCTGTCGGGGCGGGTTTTATAAATGTTTTCACTCCAATACGAGTGTTCTGGGCTATAACGCGTGTAGGTAAATTGCGCTCTGATTCCATACGGTATGGGACTGCAGTCAGGCCAGCCTCCACCCGATATTCTGTGCGCGCGTATACGAGACTTTACGGTCTATACACACCGTGACCGTGCTGCTTCAAAAATGAACCCACGTGTGTTGCAAAAACCCACTAACCCACTAAGTGTAATTGTCAGTGCTGGAGATCACAGAGCTCACATTATAAAAAATAAAAAGCTCAAATCTATATTTTTGTGAAAGTTTATTTTGAAAGTCAAATGTATATCTGTTATTCTTCTTATCAAGAGTTATTTTTGAAGCTACATTTTTTACATTCCATGTTATTATTATTATTTATGTATTCGTTTATTTGATATTCATATATCAAAAGAGAAAAGGTTATGTTCTTGTATATTTTGGAATAATATTTGTATGGTAGTATTCTGCTGTGACGTCTACATGACACAACAAATCAGGATGATAATTTGAAATATTAAGACGCAAAACTTAGTTGTAATCTTGAAAATTATGGGCCTTGTGTTGTGTCCCACACAGGACCCCTCAGTCACTCAGGTGACCAACACTGCAGCTGATGTTTTTGAAGAGTTCAATCCATTCACTGCTGGTTCTGTGGTAAGAATCTAAAGTGTTATTTGTTTTATTTTATTTGTTTGTTGGGATCTTAAATGCTTGAGATCATATGCACCGCTCAACTAGACAGAAATGTATCTAAATAATAAACATTTTTAATATGTAACTTGTGTTTTAAACAAATTTTTAATTTAAATTACCAAAATGTAAAAGTATTTTTAAGCCATTGCTTTTTCTGTGCAAATAATAATAATATTATTGATTCAATTCTTTTTTTTTTTTTTTTTTGTTCACTGTGTTCTGTTATTTAGTCTGAGCACACCATCCCTGTGGCAGTCACTGCACAACCTGCAGTTCTGCCTACAACAGAATCCAGTCCACAGGTTAGTAAAACACAAATTTTACCCAAAGAACTACTTTTTCTGGGCTTTTCTAGCATGTTTGTTCACTGTGTTTTACGCTACAGAATTGTTACAACTCATAGTTCAAGATCTGAGCATTTGAAAGGCGCTTTTCACAGTTTGAACTGTCTCAAAGCGCACGTGTGAATATGTAAGAGAATTGTTGCTTTTTATTCATTCGATCGTCGGGTTGTTGGTGTTAAGTAAATTGGCTATGATTATCACTAAGACTATGACAAGACAAAGGCAAAAACAAAGACAAAGACCAGTGAGCAAACACATATGCGACAGTGACCAAAGACGTCAAGTAGAATATATATATATATATATATTCACACAGAGTGGTATCCCGACTTACGAATGACCTTTCTAACGAAAAACCAGAGTAACGAAATGGATTGCTGCGAAAATTTCTTCCCGAGTTGCGAAAAAAAAATTCGCTATACAAATTGAGCTTGGTCTTGTTTTTTTTTTTCAAATTGAGCAGGCTTGAATGAGAGTCCAGAAGTGTAAAAAACAGTTGTTTAATCCTCACGTATATCATATAAACAAAAAAAAAAACAAAAGCACTGCTTCATTTCAAATGTATTGCTTCCTAGAATGGCTTCTGCAGCGTCTGGCGTTGGTATAAATAAAGCCGCTCTGTGAGGAGCGGACAGCTTACTCACACACTCACTTACTCAACGGGAGTTTGAAGCAGTTTCAAACTCACTAACACAAAACTAAATTTTACAGCATAAAGCTTGCAAATAGGCAGAAGTTTGAAGTTTAGCTAATTTCGCTGGGTGTTACACTCTATATCAGTCCTGGGCAAATTACAGCCCGCAGGCCACATGCGACCCATTAAACTTTTAATCCGGCCCGCCGAACTTGTAAAAAATGAACAAAAGTCTGATTTTTTTTTTTTTAACTGGTTAATTCGTTATGAAGGTTTATTTCATTTTCATTTTCGTGAAAGAATTGTACTAGTTTTTTACACTGTCAGTCACAAAACAATCAAAGTTTGCGCCCATGTTCTCTCTCTCTCTCTCTCTCTCTCTCTCTCTCACTCTCCCAGCGCTGCGGAACAGCATGCGCTGATCTTTATATCAAGGGTTACTTTACTTTAATACCATGCTCTCGCATTCTTTTCTGCACATTTTCATTTTCTCTCTCTCTCTCTCTCTCTCTCTCTCTCTCTCTCTCTCTCTCTCTCTCTCTCTCTCTCTCTCTCTCTCTCTCTCTCACTCTCTCACTCTCCCAGCGCTGCGGAACAGCATGCGCTGATCTTTATATCAATGGTTACTTTACTTTAATACCATGCTCTCGCATTCTTTTCTAATAATAATAATTAATATTAATTAATTAATAATTAATACAATTTTAAATTGGACCAATACAATATTCATTTATTAATTAATATGACAAAAAATGCCAAAAATACTTGTAATTACATGAGTTGGTTAGTACAGCGCTAGGGACAGTAAATTCGGCTCTGCATTTAGGTTTCTGCAAAAATCTGCTTTAAAACAAAGCAAATCCGTTTTTATGTCTAATAAAGCTGTTTACATTTTATTGTTTTTCTCTGATTAAAAGCAGTTTTGCAAATCCTTTAAAACAATAACCATTTTGTAGAGGGGGGTAATAATTTTGTCCTCAACTGTGCATGCAAAATATTTCAATAAATATCATATTAGTATTGAAATCCATTATTCCATGAAAAAACAACAAGCGGAAGAATTAACTAAAAGAATTGAACACATCTTTTCTGGACTGTAGGTGATAATCTTGTGGGTCAAAAAAGGTGCAGGCTCAGCTGTTATAATTGATTGATTGATTCAACTTTATTGTCATTGGAAAGTACAAGTACAAGACAACGAAATGCAGTTAGGTCCAACCAGAAGTGCAAAAGTGGCGATAATGTTTATAAAGTGCATAATGGTGAGGAATGTAAGGTACAAACAGAATATACATATGGGAGGCTATGACAGAAACTACAGGGTAATATACAGAAGGGTGGTGGCAGAATAAATATATTATACAAAAACAGGAATAGAAATATGGTGCAAATGAGCATGAAGATCAGAACAAAGTGCAGAGAAATGTAAACCGTCGTGTGCAAAGAGCAAGTCCAGTGCAAGATCCGCGAGTGGCCATCAGTGTGGTGTGGCCAATGGGCAAGTAGACGCAGAGGGAGAGGATGAGGGGGGCAGTGCAGTTAATGTTTATGTTTCAGAGTGTTCAGGAGTGACACAGCTCTAGGGAAGAAGCTGTTCCTCAGTCTGGTGGTCCTGGTCCTGAGACTCCTGAAACGTTTCCCTGATGGCAGGAGAGAGAAGAGTTTGTGGGCAGGATGGGAAGAGTCTTTGGTGATGCAGAGCGCACGCCGCACGCAGCGTTTGCTCTGGATGTCATCAATGGTGGGGAGTGATAGTGGGGTTTTGACCACCCGCTGCAGTGCCTTATGCTCCGCAATAGAGCAGCTTCCGTACCACACAGTGACGGAGTGGGTGAGGATGCTTTCTATTGTGCAGCGGTAGAAATTCACCAGTAAAGCGGAGGGCAGCAGGTTCTTCTTCAGAGTCCTCAGGAAGAAGAGTCGCTGATCAGGCAGGAAGTGTTGGTGGTCCAGGTCAGGTCTTCAGTGATGTGGGTGCCGAGGAACTTGAAGGAGGAGACATGTTCGACGGCAACCCCGTTGATGTTGATGGGGTTATGTGTGTCACTTTTCGACTTCCTAAAGTCTACAATTAGCTCCTTAGTTTTAGTGGAGTTGAGGAGCAGATTATTGTTGCTGCACCACGAGGTCAGGTGCTGGACCTCCTCTCTATACGCTGTCTCATCGTTATTGCTGATGAGACCAATCAGCGTTGTTTCAGACAACGTCAATCAGACGCGGCTTCTTCCTCACACGCCGTCTTCCCGGCGGCTTGCACATCCAGCGGTGCCCGCAAAACTACTGAACACACTCCAATCATTAACACCTTTGTTTTCTTCCGATCACAGTAATTGCCGATCTGACCCGGAAGTAGATTCAAATTCAAAAGTATTGCGAGACCACGCGGCTTCGGGCGGCCCCGTTCATCGGCGAGGTCCACAAAGAGCTGACGCGATCGTGGGGGGCCCCGTTCTCTACCCGCACGCGTCCACCGGGCTCACCTATGCTGACTACGGTCGACAAGGCGGAGGAGTCGGTGTACTCGCGGATGGCCTCTCAACTTTGCCCCAACGCGCACTGGGGCAACACTCAGCTCCCCTCCTTGCCGCGCTACCGCGGCGGTCGCGGATAAATCGTTTGCCGCAGGCCCTGCTATTGTTGGCGGCCAGCTACGCCAGGAGAATCCAGGGCGACGAGGAGGACCCCCTGTTTTCTCAGAAGCTGCTGCGCATCTTGGACCACGCTTTGGAGGCGTCGCGCAAGGCCTACCAGGGCCTGGGCAGGAGCATGGGTGGTCTGGTGGTGCTCTCTGGCTCAACCTGGCGGAGGTAAGGGACGAACACGGGAAGAAGCTTCTGGATGCACCGATCGTGTCGGAGAGTTTGTTCGGCGACGCGCCCGAATCCAAGGTCGAGGGTATGGATGCGGCCCAGAAGAAGGACAAGGCCTTCGGCCGCATTTTTCAGCAGCGGGAGCCTCGGCTGCAACCCCGCCCCTCCGAGAGGGGGCGCTCCAGGTCTTCGGTTCGTCGCACAGAGCTGTGGGCGTGGGCCGAGCAAGAGCCAATGAGAGCCGCTCAGGAACCGCTCAAACGCAGAAGAGGCGCAGCGTTCCTCCACAGCAGCGCAAAGACCGGCGCCCCTATTCCGGCTCAGGGCAGCAGCAGCAGCGCTCCTGACTTTTGGCCAGGCCTCAAGCGGGCTGCACCTCTCGCCGCGCTGTTCCCGGCCAAGAGGCGCAAAGTTCGAGCCGTCGTGCGGGACAGTTTGGTCCTGGCGACCGTAATAAACAGTGTGAATGCATGTGTGTGTGTTTCAACGCATTGCAGTTGTTTATTAAAAAGTGTTGCAGTGGAAAACATGTGTGTCAGCAGTCTCTCTCCGGAGGGGGTAAGTGTTCGTCGGTCTCTTCGTCAGGCCGTAGACTTGGGCAGCAATATGAGTGCGACTATTGCGACACACTGCGGGGTACACACACACACACACGCGTTCCCGCGGCGGCGGCGGCGGGCATCCAGCTGGTGAGGCTCTCTCCGGCGGATTGCGTGCAGAACTGGAGGACCCTCCCCCGGATTTTGCGGTGGGTGCTGGGTATTGTCGAGAAGGGCTACACACTTCAGTTCAAACACAGACCTCCCCGGTTCAGGGGCGTGCTGGAGACGCAGGTGAGCGAGATGAACGCCCCTCTGATGTGGGAGGAGATCGATTCCCTGATGCGGAAGAATGCGGTGGATCCGGTTCCAGACGCAGAGAGAGAGAGCGGCTTGTACAGGCGCTATTTCCTGGTGCCGAAGAAGGGGGGCGCTGTGAAGCCGATTTTAGATTTGCGGCCGGTGAACAGGGCGCTGACCGTGCGTTCGTTCAGGATGCTGACGCTGAAGCAGATTCTCGCGATGGTTCAGGCCGGGGACCACTTCGTCACCATCGACCTGCGCGACGCTTATTTTCACATCCAGATTGTCCCCAGACATCAGAAGTTTCTCCGCTTCTCTTTTCAAGGCAGAGTGTTTCAGTTCAAGGTTTTGCCTTTCGGTCTCTCGCTCGCGACGAGGACTTTCTCCCTCTGCGTGGAGGAGGCTTTGAGGCCGCTAAGGGAACAAGGGATGCGAATATTCTGCTATTTAGACGACTGTATGATTATGAATCAATCTCCGGACGCGCTGATGGAGCAGACGAGTCAGCTCAGATCGCACTTGGAGTGGCTGGGTTTGAATGTGAACCTCGAGAAAAGCAGTCTGACTCCCGCTCAGACCATTCGGTTTCTGGGGGTGGAGCTGGATTCGCGCGTCATGAGAGCACACCTCTCGGAGCCCAGGGTGGAAACAATTCATGGTGCGTTATCGGCGTTCACTCTGGGGAGAAGCGTGACAGTGAAGCAGTGTCAGAGACTTTTGGGTCTCATGGCTTCAGCGACGTCGGCATGTGTGCTGGTCTTGCTGCAGATGCGCCCGTTTCAGTGGTGGTTGCGCGACAATGTCTCGGCGCTGGTGTGGGACGGTGGTCGTGCGAGAGTTCACGTGTCACCTGGGTGCGTCAGGACGCTCACCCCGTGGAGGGAGAAACGGATGGGGGCGTTGGCCGGAGCATCTGATTGGGCGCCACATCAATCAGTTGTAACTGAGGGCGGTTTCCCTAGCATTGAAGGCGTTTCTGCTTCAGGTGGGCGGGATGCATGTTCTCGTCAGATCGGACAGTACTACGGTGGTGTCTTATCTGAACCCTCAGGGCGGGGTAAAGTCACGAGCCCTTCCCGTGGCGCGAGAGAGCTTCTACTGTGGGCAGACAGGGAGCTGCTTTTTTTGAGGGCCATCCATGTTTCCGGGGAAATCTCTGCTATACGGTAAATAATCAAAATATCATGTTTTTCCTTTATATATAACCTTTATTTAACCAGGTAAAAAACCCATTGAGATCGAGATCTCTTTTCCAAGGGTGACCTGGCCAAGAAGGCAGCAGCACACACTTTAAGATGTACACAGTCGCATACATTTTGTACAGTTGTACATACTTATAAACAAAGACATTTGCACAGTACAATGACTTATGGGACTTCATACAATTTACAGATAAGATGCAGTTGTAAAAAGTAAAAATGTATAAAAGTCCGGAATTAAAAGCACATGCATTGCACTCCAACTCCTTTGGAGATATTTAAAAAAACAGAAGTAGAGCCAGCCAGTTGTACAGCCAGTTGTACAGTGTGAACCGAAAAAGCCTGGTATAGAATTAGTTTCTAAAAATACCTTTAGTTGTTCACTGACTAACTTTTCTAGTATTTTTGCTAGAACACATAATTTGGAGATTGGCCTATAATTATTAACATCCACAGGTTCTCCACCCTTTAACAAGGGAAGTACATGTGCTGATTTCCAAACTAAATAAACTTTATTCCATGCGAGGCTTAAGTTAAAAATGTGGGATAAAGGTTCAGCTATAATATCTGCAGCTAGTCTTAAAAAGAAGGGGTCTAGTTTATTTGGGCCAGTCGCCTTTCTTGTGTCCAGGTTTGTTAAAGCTTTGTGCACCTCAGCGCTGGACACAGGACTGAATTTAAAAGTGATTTGAGGTTCTGTTCATGTTCAAGAGCTTCAGAGCTCGGAGTACTTTTTAAAAGATTTGTATCAGGGTTTAATGATTCAAATCAATTTCAGGCTGAAATGAAGTGTTCATTAAAATAGTTTAGCATGGACGTATTATCAGTTACCGTATTTTTCGCCATATAAGACGCACCGGCATATAAGACGCACCCAATTTTAAAGGAGGAAAATCCAGAAAAAAATGATTCTGAACCAAATAAAAAGTAGAAGTAAAATTTTTTATATCAATTGTATAAAAGTTAACTGCAGTTTAAGAACAATTGTATGCCAAACATGTGACATGAACAGTCAGTAAAGTCAGTAAATAGTGAGTGGTAGGGCTGGGCGGTATACCGGTATTGAGATGTGCCACCATATGAATTTTACAATATCGTGGATACCGTGATAATTCATGAATTAGATTTTTATATAAGTATATAAACACCTTAATACAGTATTACACATTAGTTTCTTTACAAGTTGTAACTTACAACTACCAATGACGGCACGGACATTGCTAATCGAACACAGTTTGTACTTCACGCGCATACGCCTGCCGCTTCGTTTTCTGCGCTGTGCCTTTAAGAGAGTGGCTGTTTTGGTTTTATATAATAATAATAATAATAATGAGTATTTGTAGGGCGCCTTTCACAGTTTTAACGGTCTCAAAGCGCACAAAAAGACGGTTTTAAAGACGGTTTTAAAAATCCTCACAGTTTTTAGGTTGTCTGATTGCACACTCCGTTCCTGGGTGTGGCGGTACGGCATAGAAGCTAAGTAACAGCGTAATTTTTGTCCTGTAAAACTGGAGGCATCTTTTGTTCCCTTTCATTGGTCACTCCGCACCACATATGGGAAAATGCATTTTCCCACGAACGCTGAAGTCTAATCAAATCACGCAGTAACTCAGTGCAGCTGTGCCGACGTTCCCGCCAAAGAGACTGAGTCTCTATAAAAGCGGAACCGTCAGCACAGCCATCAGAACCTTTTTCTTCACGACGCTGGTATGTCAAGCAAGAAGTCAACGCGCAGGTCTTGTGCATCGTGCTCGGATCCTTGGCTGCCAACTGACTCGCACACGCTGTGCGTTCAGTGCTTGGGCCACGAGCACGCGCTGGCGGCGCTGGAAGAAACGTCGCACTGGAAGAGTCGACGCAACGTACAGAGGTCTTACCTCGACATGGGGTGTCGGTCGTCTCTTCTTGGGGATCACAGGCAGAACTGGACGCGCGTAAGCGCACGCCAACGATGTCGAGGAGGACTCGGCATGCACGCCACCAGAGTGCGTGGCCACCTATGAGGACCTGCTGAGATTCTGGTAAAGCCTTGCCGCGCCACGGCGGCACTAGCGGTAATGGCCCTCGCGACGGCGAGCTACGCAGCGGCGCCCCTCCACGGCCAGGCCTCTATGCTGGTCCTGTTCTAGCCTGCTAAAGCGTGAGGATTGCTGGAGCTGAGGAGGATGGCGCTAGTCACCGACTACGCCCTGGAATACTCTTGCAGGATTGCGGAGAGCTTGGGAGAAGACCATGAGCGGGTTAGTTGTGCTCCACAGGCTTTTCTGGTGGCCCTGGCAGACTTTCGGGAGAAAAGTCAAACCGGAGACGGCGACACGACCAATCGACGCCTGAGTTTCGCCGCTACGCTCGGACACGCGACGATGATCGAGGCCTGGGCCGCCGGTCAGACTGGATCGCCGATGCAGAGGAAGCAAGGCGGCGGGGGACCGCAACGCCCAGTCCGAGGCCCCGAGGGGCCTGTGCAACGCTCCTGACTTCGTCTGGCCGTAGGAGACTCACTAGGCGGGAAGGGAGCCTGCTCTGCACAGTTGTGTTCAACGATGAACATGCTAAAAAAGACTCTGTGTACATGAGCAGCGGAGTTCCAGCGCAGCCCGTGGGGCCTGTGCAGCGCTCCTGACTATGTCTGGCCCGGAAGAGGGCATATTCAAGGCGAGAAGAAGAGTCTGTTTGGCGCAGTCGTGTTTTCAACGAATGCGAAAATAGTGTCAGCAAAAAAGTTTTCAAACTGTCAGCAAAAAAACAGGCTGTCGACCTGGACGGCACACGTTCCGGAAGAGGACAGTGTCGGACCTGACCTGTGGTCAAGGCGAGACGTGGTCCATGAGGGATGGAGACTTCACCCTCAGACGATGGCGATCATTGGCACCGCTCCAAGGAGCTGAAGCGGATCCGTTTGCGTCGGAGGAGAGTGCGCACTGTACAATGTTTCTCCCTGAGGCTCGCACCGCTGAAGGGCGACGGGCTGTCCGGCGCCTGGCTCGTCTGAGGTATGCTTTCTCGCCAGTAAGAGCTAATTCCTCTGGTTCCTTGCAAGGTCTGCGAGCAGTCGGATGCCATCCTGTTGGTGGTTTCGTTCCAGCCGTGGTTCACGAAACTTGTGAGGATGGCGAGGGGCCGCCCGGGGAGGTTCCGCTGATGGAGGATCCGCTTCCTCGGGGGCGGGGCCAATCGGGCATCCACAGCCGGAGCTCTGGAAGCAGCAAATGTGGCTAGTGGTTTCGGTGTGAGTCGTGCGCTGGTAGAGCGGGCGCCTGGAACCGCCTGGAGGCTAGGGCCTCTTCTACTTGACGCTTTTATGCTTATAAGTGGCGTTTGTTTGCTGACTGGTGTGTGTCTCATGACAGCTTTCCCCAGTCGTGTGACGTGCAGACGATCCTGTCCTTCCTGCAGGAACGCTTGGAGGTGGGCATCACTCCGGCGACACTGAAGGTGTACTATTGCAGCATGCTGCGGTGAGCTGGATGGCCGCTCGCTGGGTAAACACAGGCTTTATTCCTGCGAGGTGCTAGAAGTCTGAGGCTGGTCAGGCTTCGGCTGGCGCCGGTCTGGGATTTTCTCTGGTCCTGACAGGTTTGGCCGCAGCCCCGTTCGAGCCACTTCGAGGGTCAGCTTGGAGCTGCTGTCTGAGAGGACTGCGTTTTCCTGGCGCTGGCGTGTGGCAGGAGAGTGGGGGATCTTCACGCTTTCTCGGTCAGCCCACAGTGTCCGCGTTTCGGCGAGGAGATTGTATGGTGAGACTGGTTCCGAGGCCCTTTGGGTCTGGTGAGTTCCCTGTCTGTCCGGTGCAGGTTTTACGGGCCTATGTGGACAGAACAAGTTCTTTCGGTTGTCGGAGCAGCTGTTTGTCTGCCATGCCGAACCGAGGAGGGGCCAAGCCTTGTCTGAGCTGCGTTATCACATTGGATTGTGAATGTGATTCGTTTGTCTTATGTTTTGCAGAAACAGCAGTGCCCGGAGGGAGTCCGGGTGCACTCCACGAGAGCTCTGGCGCCGTCATGAGGCGTGGATCAGAGGCATGGAGATCAGCAACATCTGCAAGGCGGCGGGCTGGGCCTCACGCGATACGTTCGCAAGGTTCTACAACCTGGATTTCTCCTCTTTCGCGCCACACGTGTGTTGTCTGCGCAGGAGGATGAGGCTGGTCCATCAAAGACTTCGACACAGTGAGTGTGCGGCCCGCAAGGACAGGTTAAGGGTGGCTGGTTAGGCCTCCTGTCGTTCAGATAAGGTTCTGACGGCTGTGCTGATGGTTCCGCTTTTATAGAGACTTAGTCTTATTGGCGGGAACGTCGGCACAGCTGCAGTGAGTTACTGCGTGATTTGATTAGACTTCAGCGGTCGTGGGAAAATGTATTTTTCCATATGTGGCACTCCGTTCCCTTATTCAGCGAACTATGGTTTCACAAGAAACCTTTGGACTTCTCTTGCACGCGCTCTCTCCTGCATGCGCTTCTGAAGCAGTTACAGTCTGGCTATAGTGAAAAGTCATGGCTGTAGAACTTCACACACATACTGTTTTGGAATGGGCAAGACAAGCGTATCATCTCAAGTGATTGCTGAACTTTTGTGTCATAGAACACAAGAAAGTTGGAGAACTTGGTTTTTCATTGCGCTTCTGATGCTGTTATTACGCTGGGTGCTAGCAACACC
Organism: Paedocypris micromegethes; assembly: GCA_028031935.1. Lineage (NCBI taxonomy): Eukaryota > Metazoa > Chordata > Actinopteri > Cypriniformes > Paedocypris > Paedocypris micromegethes. The sequence goes on from CM051504.1 coordinate 145,350, forward strand.
CTGATTGCTGTACTGATACACACTTCTATTACTTCAATATGAAACATTTTTGCAGATGCAAAAATCAGAAAAAATGTATGTATTTATTAGGGGACGACCGATATTGGTTCTCACATAACATACAGACGTTACAAGAAGCTTTTTTTTTTCATTTATTATTGAATACAAGTCTAAAATGGTCATACAATTTTTTAATATAATTTTTTAATAAACTTAAATAACTTAATAACTTTCAATGACTAACCAGAATTAGGTTACAGTAGGTACATGAATCAAAGTAGTTTGTAGTTAGGGTCACACACACACGCACACTCTTAGGGTGCTCTTGCATATAGTCACATATTTTTAACAAACGAAACTCGGTTAATTCCGTGACCTCTCTCATGCGATGTGTTTTGTCTTTAACGCAGCATTGGTTCCGTTAATAATCAATAAAAGATTTATTAATTTATTAAGAATATAATAAAATATTACATTGTTTTTTTCTGAATTGTCGCTTAATGCAATATTTAACCAAATATTAATACATCTCCCGCCTGGGACACACAACCACCCAAGCCTTTTTATATTATGATTATTTTGCCGATGTAACTCCGTGTAGCTACGGAACGAACGTAGCGTCGCGCGAAGAGAAACAAATCGCGTTCTCTCCGAGATCTATTTGCTTTCACATATCACAAGTAATCGAACACGGTGGTGTTCTCACATCCAAGACAGTGGTGAGACCGGCTATGCTCTATGGCTTAGAGACAGTGGCAGTGTAAAAGAGACAGCAGGCAAAGATGGAGGCAGCAGAGATAAAGATGTTGAGGTTCTCCTTGAGAGTGACGAGGTTGGGCAGAATAAGGAGTGAGCACATCAGAGGAACAGCTCACGTTACTTGTGTTAGCAACAAAGTCAGAGAGGCCAGACTGAGATGGTTTGGACATGTGCAGAGGAGGGATAGTGAATATATTGGTAAAAGGATGTTGGAGATGGAGCTGCCAGGGGAGAGGGCAAGAGGACGACCAAGGAGGAGATATATGGATGTTGTAAGAGAGGACATGAGGTTGGCTGGGGTCAGGGTGGAAGATACTCAGGATAGAATGAGGTGGAAAGGGATGATTTGCTGTGGCGACCACTGATAGAGAAAGCCAACAGAGAAGTAGATATCACAAGTAATCAAACAAAAATCTGAACACGTCCACGGGTTTGCATTTTGGGCCGTTTAGGCGATTTGAGGTCTTACTCTTATGCTGTTCACATACGCGCTGCACGTGAGCGCTTGAAAGGGTTGAAAGAACTACGTGTGAAAGATTTTGAACATTGATGTTGTAAATACTAATATATTAATATATAGCTTACTAATATATAGTTAATTAGGTCTACAGGATTATAAAGCACCAGAATAGTCAGCCTTGCCTATTCAGTGCAGGAAGCATGCGACAGTGGCGCGTTCCACCGCAACAGTAAAACAGGGCTGCCGCGGACTTGCCTGATTTTAAATTGATGCGACAAACACTGATATCGATCGATGTCGATGTACTTAAAAATGACAAAAATTGACTCGATATATCAAACAGTCGATATATTGGTCGACCCCTAGTATCTATTTTAAAAGACAATGGCTCTACATATAGACTTTATATTTTATTACACTTAATATTGCTTTATGTCACTATTGCTTCAAGTTTCATTATTTAGCAATATTATACATAGATTAAATATAGATTTTACTTCAAATTCAAAGTTTTTTGTCATCTGTACAGGTTTCTCTGTAAAGTTAAATTCTTGTAGTGCACACTTTGCAGTCTTGCAGTCTGCAGTTTTTAGCAGCTTGTGGTTGTTGTTTTGGCATTAGGCGTTCGTTTGACTGTTCAGTAGTCTAATTGCTGAAGGGAAAAATTAGTTCCTTAGTCTGGAGGTCCTGCACTCCAGACTTCTATATCAGACATCAAGCCTGAGGTAACGAGAGTAAACAGTCTATACCCTATACTGAGGGTGTGTGTGGTCCTTAAGGATAGAGGCCGCATTCCTCTGAATTCTGCAGTGAAATATTGTCTGGAGGGAGGCAGGTGAGTCCCAGGGATTTTCTCAGCCTTCTTCACCACTCTCTGCAGACTTCTGCGATCCTGTGCAGATGTGTTGCCATACCAAAGGCGAATCAGCTGGTTAGGATGTTGTTGTGCTGCTGTTCCTCGAAAATGTTTTGAGGAACTTAGGAGACATGCCAAATCTCCTTAACCTCCACAGGAAATACAGCCGCTGTTGTGACTTCTTCGTCAGCAGTATTGTGTTGGAAGTCCCCGTGAGGTTCTCGCTGATCTGGACCTCAAGGTATTTGAAGGAGCTCACCTTCTCAACTTCAAGTTCCCTAATGAACTGTGGTGAATGAGGTACCCTCCCCTTTCCCATGTCTACTATCATCTCTTTCGTCTTGGTAGTTTTGAGGGTGAGGTTGTTGACTTCACACCATACCTTCCTGTAAGCCACCTAATTTCCCTCAGTGATTATTCCAATCACCACAGTCTCATTCGCAAACTTCAGGATTATGTTGTTTTGACTTTGGTGGCGGCACGGTCATACATGAATAGGGTAGAGTATGGGGCTGAGGACACACACCTGTAGAATGCCAATGTTCATCAGTGGTACCTGACTTTCTGTTTCCAATCCTTATGATTTGGGGAATCCTGCCTTATGAATCCTGTCTGTTAGTGAGGGGGCAGTCCAAGTGTGGTGGTTGGTGGGTGAGTTTCTGTGGTATGAGCATGTTAAAGGCGAAGCTGTAGTCAATGAGGATCATCCTGATGTAGGTGTGAGAGAGGTATGTATGGGGGCATCCTCTAGGTGAGAGAGGTATGTGTGGAGGGCAGCAGTGGTGGTGTGTGAGGTGGACCTGTTTGGCTGGTATGCGTATTGCAGCGAGTTAAGCTCGTCTACCATGCTGTCCTGAATACCGATCTTGGCCATTCTCTCAAAGCACTTCATTCAAATCGGAGCTAGTGCATTCAGCCTGTAGTTGTTCAGACACGTTGGTGGTTCTTCTTGGCCAGAGGGACGATTGTTGTGCTTGTGTAGCATTTCGACACGATGTTCAGAATGAGGGAAAGTTTGAAAATATAGAGCATGTAGCAGAGCGGCTAATGGCTTTGACCCTCATTTAAAGGATGTTGAACAAACATCGTTGTTCAATCCTCATTTAAAGGATGTTGAACAAACAGTGTTAAGAATTTAGAACTTTATTAATATTATTCATATTAATATATATTGTTAATTCTGGTCAAGTAAACTGTTCATTTTCGTGATTATTGGGATCGATTCCCAACACGTTGACCTTAAGGCCAGTGGTTTTTGTAGTAGGGCAAGTGAACACTGTCCCGAAAGGAACATTTTTGTCTACATATTGTCTACACCTGATATCAATTGTGTTTTATTCATTATTCAAATGTAAAAACCCTTTCAAATGCCAATCTGCAATTTTGTTTCTCCAACAGTCCAGTGTTGCTGCAGGACAGGCCGAGCTGATCCGGCAACAAGCAGAGCTGGAGAGAAAAGCAGCTGAGTTGGAACTTAAGGAACAGCAACTTCGGGATCGAGATGCTACAACAGGTTAGTGATTTGCTTTTATTGAGCTCATTCTGAAATTCTTCAGACTGACTACAGTGACTACTGGAGTTTGCTTGCAGGTAAAGAGAACAACTGGCCTCCTTTGCCCAAGTTTTTTCCCATCAAGCCTTGCTTTTACCAAAATTTTGATGAAGATATACCAGTGGAATATGTGAGGGTCTGCAAGATGATGTACTACCTTTGGATGTGTAAGTGAAAGCATTAATTTTCGAGTAACACACTAATTGTTTTGTTTGGAATATTAAAGAATAATAAATACTGTAATTCATATTTGGCCAAAATTGAAGTAGATAAAAATTGCACTGTTGGCTAACACAATAAATCATAACACTTGTGTAACAGTCATAAATTGTGTAACACTGTACACCCTCTGTGTATGAACCCAACACCAACTGCCACTTATAAAGTAGGTAATGTTTTTTTTTTTTTGCCTTATTTTATTGTAGCATTATCCAGTTTTGTTGACGTGGGGTAATACTGTACATTAAATAATTATGGTTTACTTTTATATAGATTGTACAGCATAAACACCCTTCTACACCCCTTAATTTTTCATTTTTTAATCCTCCCCCAAAAACATTCCTAAAAGTCCTTCTGCCTCAAAGGAATGTGGTACAAAATATCTTTATTATCTACATTAAAATTATTTTAATTATGTGCAATACAATTTCTACATTTACATGTATTTTTCAAGATATGTCATATACAATTTACTGAATAAAGTCCTTGTAACAGTTGGCACTAAATGTTTTTCAAGTAAAATTCACTGCTATACTTTTAAATAAAAATCTTTAAAAAATGATAGAAGTACATTTTACTTTTTAAGTGTCATGCAAAATGTTTCAAGGATTTTATGAGTTACATTGTATTTTTTTTTTTTTTCAATACAACATGCATATTAGACTAATGCTAAACTTTTTTTGGAAACTTATTATGCACTTCTGTTTGTTTTCAAGAGAAAAACATATTAGTTACAATTAGATTTTCATAAGAAAAAGAAAGCTCCATCCTTTTTTCCTGGCGAAATAGCGGCAACCAAATGCGCCATCGTCCACTTCATCCAGGCATACACTCCATACACAACACGATTTACGGATTGTGGGGTGAAACCGGAGCACCTGGAGAAAACCCACGTAAGAACGGGGAGAACATGCAAACTCCGCACCGAAAGCCGCGTACAAACTCACACCTCGAGTTATAACGGAACCTTCTGCTACCCACTGCACCACTGTGCCATTAGTCTTTGTGTGGATGGTTCCGGTGTAAGTACAGAAACTGTTCGGCCTGCAAAAACGGCTCGGGGTCCTGTGACTTTTGATGATGTCACACAGTTTGATTGGCCGTAAGTTGGAATGACGTCGAACGGATTTTGCGCTGACAAATCACGCTCGAAACTCCAGAGTATTAAAAAAGTCTTTAGTCATGGATAACCTTTACGTGGAAATTTCCCACTGTCTTTCAAAGGGGACGTATTATAGAGATTTCTTTTTCACTGTTTTTTTTAAATAATTACCAGGGAATAGAACTATTGCATTACGTTTTTTTTATATATGTCAAATAACTTGGCTGCTCTCCTTTTTAACTATGTTGAATGAACGAAATTATAAAGCATTGTAGCATATCAATGCATTGTAAAATGATTGTAAAGCATTGTACATTAATATACACGTGAGAGACACCTATCAAGTTCAATATATTTTATTAACTATTGTGAATAATAAAGCACAATAGAACTTTTAATATTTATTGCACAGACCACAAATGGCCAACAAAAAAGTGTAAATATAAATTTCATTTAACAAGCGACAATTTAATTTAATTCAGTACATTTAACTTGCTGTAGGGCGCAATTGTAATTCTTTTGGTTCTTAGGTTCTGAATCCTGCTGAATCCTGCTCAATCCAGACGGCTTTGGCGACAGTTGTTTCCACACCCTCTTTAGGTTTTGTAACATAAGTCAGCCCTGTTCTGTGGCTTGTTCAGTTTGGGATTTTTTTTTAAATTCACAGTATTCCATCATGCAGGTACAGAACATATTGGACCAATTTGGCAAATGACAAGATTTTAATTTCTAAACTGCTTCATCTATCAGGTCTGCTTTGAAATAGTGTGCAATATTTGGTTAGCCCAAAGCCTTGTTCAAAGTGTTTTTTTTTTTTTTTTTTTTTTAGTTTTGCCTCGTTCTAAGGCTGGTTTTTAAAGTTTTGCCTCGTTCTAAGGCTGGTTTTTAAAGTTTAGCCTCGTTCCAAGGCATTTTTTTTAAGTTTACCTTGTTCTAAGGCTGTTTTTTGAATTTAGCCACGTTTTAAGGCTATTAATTTTTTTATTTTTTTAGTTGTATTCTGCTATTTATTCACACCAGCAACCACTATGAGGTGAATCATTTGTATTTCTTATCATTTATAGTTTGTAGTAAATCATTTGTAGTAAAATGATTTTTGTTGGAAGGATGGCGTAATTGTTAACTCTGATTTTATATAAATTCACACATAAAGACTTTAATCTCTGGTGAATTAGAAACAAAGTGTCACACTCACAAATGTGTATATACATATTCAACCCATATACGGACAGAAGTCAATCTTTTCAATTAAACCGTTTAAAAAGAATGCATGATTATAACTTAAATTTTTAGGTTTAAACTGTAAAAAGTACAAAATGCCTATTAAGGCACCACTTGCTCCGCTAACTTCCGGCATCTCAGACGGTTCATTCTGTCATTCTGCGGTTCTGCAGTTGGTGGTTATTGGCAAAAACATCGCGATTTACAAGGTTTGTCCAAGTGGTTTCACCGTAGTGTGACGTCATCGCCAGTCGAAGGACCCCGAGCCGTTTTTGCAGGCCGAGCACTTTCTGTACCTACACCGGAGCAGTGTCTCCCTCCTGAGTGGCGAGAGAGGTGACTACATACTTTCTAAGGGCAAAGAAAATTAATCAGACGCTTCTACGGGTTTTATTTTCCTCACCTTCTGTCTGAGAGTTGTTTTTTTACCTGGCCACTGTCACATATATGCTTGCTCACTGGTCAAAGTCATAGCCATTATCTTAACACCAACAAACAAATGAATAAAATGCAACAATCTTAGTTTTTTTTTAATTAGTTTTTTCACTTTTTCACACATGCGCTTTGAGACAATTATAACTGTGAAAACAGTTCAGTTTGTCCGGACCAAGGTTTAATACATTTTTGCATTTTTCTGCATCTTGGTCCCTGTTCACATCACACTTTTTGCTCTCATCCAAACTGAACCAAAATTGTGACATCCACCTCACTCATTGGCGATATGTGTCCTTTGCTCTTTCGGCATTGCCTCTACAGAGGGGCAATATATATATAACTCCCTTATACTGTGCCCCGTCTCTGCTCTCCTAAGGTGGTAGGGAAACCCTAAATCCAAATTAAAATGAATAGTTGATGGCATCTGTGCATTGGAATGGCTGGTCTCTGATATTTAATGAAACGTATAGTGTTGATTTACATTGTTATAGGTAATTCTCAGTGCTCATCTGCAACGTGGCAAAAACACAGTTACCTCACCATGGGCATAAAACCATTGTATCAATAAACAATATTGGAATATCAGACATAGGTTCTTTTAAACGGTCACATATGTTAAATAAACGCGCGCACTGGTTTAAATAAGCTAATACAATGTGGTTTCAATAATACGATTACACAATAAGTAAAATATGCAAATGTGAAATTATACTCTTTAGGCGGACTTTGACTTTTAGACGGAAGTTTACTTGCGTTGTCCGTGTGCTCAAATGGCCGGACGCGCAAATCAAACGTGGCTTAACATTACACAAGTAACAGATGCAGTCGGTGAAATTATACTTTTTAGAAGGACTAAAAAGCAATAGAGTTAACTTGCGTTATCAACGTGCGCTCGTAAAGTGGCCAGCCAACGGACGCGCAAACCAAACGTTTTTTATTTTAAATATTTTTTTATTGAGTTTTGAATTTAAACATTTACATTCAATATTCAATATCCCACCCCCCCACCCACACGGCAAAAAAATGTTTTTTAATTTTTTAACATACTATACATACCATACATACTACATATATAGTAACAATAATACAATAATACGGTTTATAATAGTACATCAATAATAATAATTCCACTGTTCAGGGTCCACAATTATTAAATAAATTCTTCAAGAAACAATGTTCCATATTTGTTCAGTCAATCAAATTGTTGGGGGACATATAAGGCATCGCAGCATCGCAACAGTAAAAGAAAAAAAAAAAAAAAAAAAAAAAAAACACCTTCATACATGGCCCCAGTTCAGGTATCATAATAACAAAACAGGAATCTGCGACAATAAACCAGAGTATACATTACAAATCGGCAAATTAAGTAACTGAAGGAGAGAAGAAAAAAATAAATAAAAAAATAATAATAATAAATCAAATAAAAAAAATAAAATAAAATAATAATAATAAATAAAATATTTATTAAATAAATAAATAAATAAATAAACAAATAAATAAATAGATAAACAAACCTATAAATGAAACAAGGAGGTATATCAATCACAGGGCAGATTAGGACTCACCTATTGTAACGTTAGAGCTGGGGTAGTTCTTTAAAATACTCGATAAAGGGGGACCATCTGTTTCGAAACTTACGCTTTGTGCCAAATTGTATACTTAATCTTTTCCAACTGTATGTGACTCATTACTTCTTTCAACCAGTTACCATGTGTTGGAGGGTCTCTCCTTTTCCACATAAACAATATTAGGCGTCTTGCTAATAATGTAGTGAAAGCTATAACTGATTGCAAATCATTCCTGAGTTCTGTCCCCTCAGGCACCACACCAAAAATGCCCATCAAAGGGTCAGGATCAATCTGGATGCCATATATTTGCGTAAATGTTCCAAAAATCTCCTTCCAAAACTCCTCTAGCTTAGGACATGAGTAGAACATGTGAGCAGTGGTGGCAGGTGATTGCGAGCACCTACCACACATGGGGCTAACATTAGGGTAAATCTTGGCTAGTTTAGAGTTCGTAAAGTGAAGTCTATGGAGAACCTTAAACTGAACTTAGCCGTGTCTCGCACATGGCAAGGAGGAATGGATCGGAATTAGGGCGTCTTCCCATTCTCCATCCGTAAATACCCTACCCAAATCGGTATGCCAAGCTGTGCGAATATAGTCGAGACTTTGTGGGTCTATAGACATTATGATAGAGTACATGTTTGATACAAGTCCCCTGCTATGCAGGTTCAAATCCAACAATTTTTCAATATGTGATGTGGAGGGCATATCTGGAAAGGAGATAAAAACCTTCTTAATAAAACTTCTAATCTGTAAATATCTGAAAAAATGAGATCTATGTAGAGAAAAATTCAGCTCTTCAAAAGAACCAAAGGTATTCCCAAAATATAAATCTTTCAGACGCCTAATCCCCTTCTCCTCCCAAATACGAAAGGCAGAGTCCATGTTAGATGGTGTAAATAAGCAATTAGAAACAATAGGACCCATAACTGAAGCTGATTGAAACCCAAAATGTCTTCTAAACTGCGCCCAGATTTTAATGGTGTGGGTCAGTACAGGATTTGGGAGGGAGATATATTTTTTTCCCACCAGAGGGAGTGAAGCACAAACTAGGGAGCCAAGTTGGAAGTTAGAACATGACTGTTCTAATTCTACGCACAAAGGTGTATTTTGGGGACCTGTATTAGAGAACCAGTGTATTATTTTCTGAATATTACATGCCCAGTAATAAAATAAAAAATTAGGTAGTGCCATCCCATCCTGGCAACAAAAATTGGCCTTAAACAAACTGTTAAATGATCTCGTGATTTGTACACCCAAATATTTGAAACCTTCGCAAACTACTCTGAAGGGGATGAAAGAAGAGTCTGAATAAGAGGTTGAAGTGATCGAAAAAAACTCACTTTTACTAATATTTAGCTTATAGCCAGAAAAATGACCGAACTCTTTTAGTAACGCAATGATTTGTGGTATTGAGGTGGATGGACTTGATACATACAGCAGTAAGTCATCAGCATAAAGCGAAACTTTATTCTCTATACCAAGGGTCCTCAATTATAAACTTGAAGGGTCCACTTACGAAATTTCCGTTCAGTCCGAGGTCCGGAAAAATATCGGTCAAGTTGCAAATATAAACCGCTATGTGAATGGCACGTCATTCGTATAGAAACAACATGCTTCAGGTCAATATCTCGATCTCTAAGAATCTGTGTCACTACTTCATAAATGTAATCCCTCCTTGTGTGAGGTTTGTAAGACCCAAAACATCTTCATAAATTTGACACAATATTGTTTACCTCCCTTTTCTTCATCAAACAATCTGAGAAAGATCATAAATTGTGAATTATCCTTTTGAGCCTTCAAACAGAGCAGTCACCACTTCACTCACACACTCATTGACACTTTCAGCATTAGAGAAAGGTGTCTTGTGTTGTCCCAGGACACATGTGAGACGTTCGTTGTGTGTGTGTGTGTGTGTGTGTGTGTGTGTGTGTGTGTGTGTGTGTGTGTGTGTGGAGGGTAATTTGTTCAAATTGTGCGTGTTTGGATTAATAAATGGCATTTCACGACCACTTTTGACGATCGCGACCGTCTCGTTGCAGATTAAACACATTGGTTTTCTGCTTCGCACGGGCAGCGCGGATGCATATTATTCTGTCCACTCACTCTTAAACTCGCAGTTTTCAAAGTCAACTTTTCTTTTCTAATCGACGGCCAGCTTTGAGCTCGCCATATTCTTTAAGGTTAAAAAAATCTCTCGATTTACGCAAACGACAGAGAGCCCATTCGCCTGGCTCTGGCTACTCTGAACTCCTGAGCGACTAAGCGCCGCGGCCGTGTTCTGAACTGTAAATGCCGCCAGAGCGCAAACTGATGACGTAGTTGTCACGTTGCTCTTACAGCGGCTGTGATTGGACAAATCACGCAGCTAAAACGAGCACAATCATTCAAGATAAATTATATACATTTATAAATATATTCGTTTGCGTTGGTGCGTGTGTGTGAATAAACAATGCAGAATAAAAATTGCGAAACGCCTGAAAACGCCTTTGGATTTTGATCACAAGAGTAGCATGTTGGTTTTGCCGTCGGTCCAAAAGTAATCGCGTCTCGGTCCGGATGCGGACCGGAGTCCGCCTATTGAGTACCCCTGCTCTATACCTTGCCGTAAAATGCCTTTGAAGTCAGAGGATTGACGGAGTGCCGCAGCCAATGGTTCTATTGATAGAGTAAATAGTAATGGGGAAAGCGGGCACCCTTGCCTGGTGCCCTGGTGTAATGGGAAATAGTCCGAGTGTACGGTGTTTGTGCACACTGACGCTACTGGAGAGACATACAATAATTTAACCCAAGAAATGAAGTCTGTTGAGAATCCAAACCGTTCCAGAGTATAAAAGAGGTATTTCCATTCTACTGTATCGAAGGCCTTTTCGGCATCAAGAGATATTACTGCTTCGTCTTCACCTGGAGTAGAATTAGTATACATCACGTTAATTACACGGCGTAGATTACAAAAGGAGTTCCGGCCTCGGAGAAACCAGTTTGGTCGTTTGAGATTATATTAGGAAGAATGGGTTCCAAGCGCATTGCAATAATTTTCGACAATATTTTAAAGTCCACATTCAGAAGCGAAATCGGTCTATATGACTCACATAAAGTAGGATTACCTTCCTTTACCTTCCTTTGGCAGAAGGGAGATCGAGGCCCGCATAAATGTTGACGGAGGAACTCCTGAAACGAAGGATTCATTATAAACTGCTACAAGGAGTGGGCCAAGTACTGTGACAAACTTCGTGATTGCCTCCGTGACCTCTGAATCAACCACAGGTTTGGCCAGATCAGAATTTAGATCAGGATTTATAGTTGGTAAATCTATTTTTTTTTTAAAAGTTGTCTAAAGTTGTAGGATCATTAGGGTACTCTGAAGTATACAGGGTAGAGTAGAAACAGACGAAATTCTCATTAATATCTTTTAGAGAATACGCCATAGATCCAGAAGGGGTTTTAATTTGAGTTATTGTCTTGAAATTATTTATTTGACGTGATTGGAAAGCTAGTAATTTGCTGGCTTTATCCCCAAATTCATAAAATGTATGTCGAGTTTTTAACAGCCTCCTTTCTTCATGTGAAGTTGACAACAAGTTATATTCGGATTGAAGACTTATTCTTTCTTTATATAAACGGGGACAAGGAGAGATGGCATACTGTTCATCCAATTTATTAATAGACTCAGAAATATCCCTAAGCCTAGAGTGTTCTTGTTTTTTAATATGGGAAGAAAAATAAATTATTTTGCCACGAAGATATGCTTTTAGGGCTTCCCACAATATAGTTCTAGAGATTTCCTGTGTATCATTTACCTCCAGGTAAAATTCAATCTCTTTTTTTAGGTATATAATGAATTCTTCGTCTGCTAAGAGTAAAGGGTTTAGTCTCCAGGGTTTAAAGGAGGAATGTTGAGTTGGTAAACTCAGTATGAAAGAGGAGGGGGCGTGGTCAGAAATAACAATGCTATGGTACATACTAGCAGAGACAAGGGGCATAAGACTCTTATCCACTAAGTCAATACGACTGTATGAGTGGTGCACAGGTGAAAAAAAAGAAAATGCTCTGGATGAAGGAAAATGAAATCTCCATGTGTCTAATAGTCCTAATTGGTCGCAAAAATTCTTTACTTTTAAAGCTGCTTTAGAAGGCTGTGTAATTCTAGAGGAAGATCTGTCCAGAGATGTGTCCAAAACACAGTTAAAGCCTCCCCCTATAATTAAAGCATGATCATCAGCTGCTGGAATAGTAGTGAAGACTTTGTTAAAAAAATTGCTATCGTCAAAGTTTGGGGCATAAATGTTAACAAGAATAACTTGCTTGTCCAGCAGGCGGCCCACACCAATCACATAGCGGCCATAGTGATAACCACTAATAACCGTTTCAGAGGTGAAAGAGATGTTTTTCCTGATAAGAATAGCCGTTCCCCTGCCTTTTGCATTAAAGCTCGAGTGAAAAACCTGTCCCCCCCAACTCCGCCTTAGTTTGATTATATCAGAATTAAGAATGTGGGTTTCTTGTAGAAAAATTATGTCTGCATTTTACTGGCGTTAATTTTACTTCTTTTAATAGCGTTGTTCATGCCTTTCACGTTCCACGTAATGAAATTAACGTCACGTTTATTATAGTTAGACATATTATCAAACAGTAGCTTTAAATGAACAAAGGATAAGTAAAAGTTCTGTTATAGTAAGCCGTTTAAACATCCTAGTTCCGAACAGCATAGTAACATATAGTAAACAATGTAAAGGACCCAAAAGAGAGGGGAAAAAAAAAACCCCGCTGTGTATTAACAGTCCCCGCATCCCGGACCTTGATACCCTCGACAACCCCAAACACCAAACATCTGCTGGCATATTAAGAATCATAACTCACCAGCTTGAGTTTCTGCTCCATTGGACTGAACAGCCAACTAATTGCAAAAACAAGTAACATTGCACACATAAATAAAATGTCTGAATTAAACCACAACTGAATTAGTCTCTTCAGCTCTTCCTCCGTTCGAAACAAAACAGTTTTCAGCTTACGCGTAGAACTGCATAAGGCCAAAGCAGAGTCACAATCTCTGGCGCGATCATTTACTCACTGCTTGATGGAGGAATAATTCCCTTCGCGAATTCCAGAGCGCGCTGCGGGCAGTCAAAAAAATGCTTCTTACCACCATGATTAATCTGCAAGCGCGCAGGGAAAAGTAGTCCGAATTCAATGCCCGCTCCTCTCAGTTGGGCCTTAACCTGGTTAAATGCCATCCTCCGTTTGGCGACATTGGCGCTCACATCCGGGTAGAAATGTATGCGCGCTCCTTTGTACAGCACTTGTCCCTTTTCCCTCGCCAGCCGGAGAATCTGTTCCCTCACCTGGTAGTGATGCATTCGCACGATGAATGGTCTGGGGGCTTGGTTGGGTTTCGGCGGGGGAGCTAGCGAGCGGTGGGCCCGATCCACCTCGGGCTTTCTGGGGAAACTTTCCTCCCCGAAAACCTCCAGTAACACGGCTTCAATAAATGCAGAGGGATTCGATCTCTCTGAGCCTTCGGGGATGCCAATCACACGGATGTTGTTCCTCTTCGATCGGTTTTCCAGGTCATCTATTTTGGCCTTCAGCTTGTCGTTATCTTTCGACAGCGCGGAGCATGTAGATTCCAGGGCAGTGACGCGGCAATCCACGTCGGAAAGGGAAAATTCCACATCCTTCAATTTCTGTTGTTGCTCTAACAGTGAGGTTTTCACCGCGGAGATAGGCGATTTAAGCTCAGCAAGGATCTCCATCCTTAGCGCGGCTACCTCCGATCTAATACCGCCAAGGAGATCCCTGATATCCTCCTGGTCCGCGACGGCGCCGTCCATGCTATTCGGCGATTCACCCGCATCGTCAGTGATCTCCGCTGCTTTTTTGTTTCTTGGCATGGTATTACCTTGTGTTCTCAGACAGTGTTATCAGTATGTGTCACTCAATAAATGCTTAGTGAGCCGTAAATAATTAAATATGTGTGGAGCAGAAAAACTCTAGGACTTCTCACGCCGCCATCTTCCCGGAAGTCCACCAAACGTTTTTTAAACTATAAAATCACACAATAAGTAAGATGCAGTGAACGAAATTATACTTTCGCGATCGATTAAAAAGCAATAGAGATAATACCTTACCTTAGGGCGAGTTGTCAGTGCGAGTTTTCCTTGCGATGACCGGTGCAGCCTCGATCTAACGCGATTCAAAATCAAAATTCACCCGAACGAAAACAAAGGCAGTAGCAATAACTTGCGTAGAGTGAGAACGTGTAAGCTTTTGCGAAGTATGAGCGCAATAGTGCAAAATATGACAAGAATTGGTGCGCGAGCTCTTCTAAATTAAGATGCGCATCCGGAAAGCTGAAGTGGAGCGACGAGTGCAGGGATTGGCCGAGTCAACTGGACGGCGAGCGATCCGATTGGGCCCCCGGGTTTGTTCCCACGCTCGGGGCCATTGGCCCTCTGGTGGATCCAGTACCAGACTGTCGTGCGCCAGGTAGGGAAGCCAAATGTTAAAGTCCCAAACAAATCATATCTAATGCCAAATGTCCATGGAAAAATTAAAACAACATGAAAGTCATAAAAGTACAATAAACAGCAGACAATCTCACATGAATCTCACATGATGAGTCGCCATTTTGAAATTGCATCTCGTAAGGACAATCGTAAGTCGGGGTACTAATGTATTTGGTTGGACTTCATTTGTGGTTGTTCTGATGTCCATGGTTCTGCTGTGTATTTTCTTTGAACAGATCATAGTGTGACACTGTTCCTGAATCTCTTGGCATGTCTGGCATACTTCACCATCAGTTCTGCACGTGGTGTGGATTTTGGGCTTTCCATCCTTTGGTTCATCTTGTTCACCCCAGGTGCTTTCCTCTGCTGGTACCGACCAGTATATAAGGCATTTAGGTGAGTTTCATTCCATTACATCTACATCAAAAAACAAAAACACACTTTCATACAAATGTAATGAACCGTCTTTTTAGAAAACAGTTCGAAATGAAGATTGCTCCGTTTTGTGGTGCAAAAATGAATCTCTGATTTGTCTCTGGCTTGTTAACGTTAAAAAATATTTATAGTTTTTTTTTCCAATAACTGTTGTAAATCTTGATGATATCAACGCCTGCCCGTGCTGTGGACGTAAAAGTAACATCCCCAATGTTTTACTAAAGTAAAGGTACTGTTACTAATACTGATAAAACTACATGTAATTAAAAAAAGTAAGAGTAATGCAAGAAAAAAATGCCATTATAGAACTATATTGTTATATTACAATGTTGTTGCATGTAATTACATTAACAGTTAATGCATTTTATTACAAAAGAACCATATGTGCGAACTACTAAGCATTGACATGTTTCAGACTGGAAATATTACTAGTATTGTAATGGTGAAAAAAGTCATATTTCAGAATCACGTCACCTTTATTTGAGTGACGTAACAAAATAACAAGATTCACCAATATGCTTTGTTCAGTTGCAAAAGCGGGTTTGCAGAGCTTGCAGCGCATGCAAAGAGAGTTGTTTTGGCATGAGATAGGATTTGTTTGGGACTTGGAAATCAAAATGTGGTCTCACATTTTGATTTCCAAGAAAAAAGGAAAATCTGCGTGGCCTCAAGACACTAAATCAAACAGACCTTGGAGGTTGATAAATCTGTAAAAACTTGTAACAAAGCAATAGTCCTAGATTCTTTTATTTCATATCTTTTTTTTTATATCTTTTTATTTTTTCAAATAAATAGTATGAAATAATGACCTTATGTAAATCTTATGTTAAAAATCCAGCTTCAACATTACTTTATTTTTAGTATTAGTGAATAATATCTCTCAAAGTCTTATAACGATACTAACTGAAATGTTTTTCAGTATTCACGTGAGTTTTGAGATCTCGGGTAGCTTTATTAGACACTGAGACGTATGGAACTTTTGAACGGACACTTGTCCCGAATATGTTGGACTTTTTTTGCCGTTTTACTAGGGATGTAACGATATTGAAGATATCGCAATATCGCAGTTTTGAAAATGTCTCGATATACCGTCGTCGTCATTACGGTATAATAAATGGCACATCTCAGTCAAAAAACAATAGTTCTAACTCGCTGTAGCGGCGCAAGTCATTAGCGACTACATATACCATGATGCTTTACCTAATAGGTGCGTACACTGCACACGCTACCACAAGTGTTGCCAACTCAGAGACTTTGTCGCTAGATTTAGCGACTTTTCAGACTCCTCTGGCGACAATTTTTTCAAAAAACGACTAACGACAAATCTAGAGAGTTTTCTGCTGTTACTGGCGACTTCTGGAAACTTTCGCGTGTCTGTTCTTACACTTTTCAACTTGCTGCCGCAGCAATAGCTTCTGCCGCCCCTTCCCCCGTCCCAAAGCAGTGACAGGCGAGTCTCAGAGATGTACCGTAAATGAAAATGACGTCATCTAGCAACTTTTAGCGACTTTCAGGACAGCCAATGGCAACATTCCAGTCTGACGGGTTGGCAACACTCATGGTCCTCAACCCCCGGTCCGCGGCCCGGCACCGGTCCGTGGAGGAATTGGTATCGGGCCGCGGCGCCGCCGAAGTATGAAATCAGATTAATACCAAAAATATCCAACTTAAAGAAATTTATTGAAAAACAAAACCGGACAGAATTGTTAATTTTCGTTTTTTTTATTTTTATTATTATCCTCGTTTGCAATCTTCACATTTTTGTTTTGTCACTTTGACCAGAAAAGGCTGCATTATAATTCTAAATCGGAAGTGCCTTGTCTCACGTTGCGTGCACGCGGCGCGCTCAAGTTCCTGAGTACACGCTCTCTGCAGGCAGCACATGCACAGACGCACGCGCACGCACACACCATTGTAGTAATGGCAAAACGTGCTGTTCCGCATCAATATGCTTCATAACACTTAACTCATGTCTTTCATCTCACTCGTACTTTTTACTGATTTCTTCGGCATCAGTACATCTCAGCAACGACGCAGCGTGAGCAGCGCCCTCTACAGATAAGTTTAATTTCAATACATTACACTTAGCGTGTCGTCTGTCAGTCAAACCTGTGAAGAATCTTGTTATATAAATTTTTAAGTATAATGAAATTTGACGCTTTAGCGGTTTTGAGTGTGAAGCTCAATAAAACGTGTTTTAGCAATCGCTTTCTCTAAATTATGTATTTAATAGCATACTTATATAGTAGAAATGCTTTATTATGTGTGGCGGCAATAAACTGATGGCTTCTGACTCGCTGTTGCGTGAACCAAAATTGGATTGTCCATACGTTGTATCAGGAAAAAACCATGGATACTTATTTGGATTAGAAATCATAGAATCAAAATAGTAACAAACAAAACTTATGCCCTTGGCATCGATCAACGTCCCAACGTTCACGCGTCCCTGCGTGCGTGCGTGCGTGCGTGCGGTCAAAAGTTTGTTTGACGCTCAGATGGCCGCGCCACCTGTTTCCAATTGCGGCGCTTAAATGCGCTTCCCGGCCCACCGGGCACCCTCTAGCGTTCATAAATAAAACACAATAAATGGCTCTTACATTATGAATCAGTAAGATTGAAAAGGCTCAGCGCAACGAAACACGTAGTGACTCGGGGATCAAAAATGAGAACAACATTTTTTCTATTTTTCGTTTCTATGATGTAGAAATTTAATCAACTCTAATTTTCAGAGCAAGTCTCCCGAGCCGGCGCACGCTGGTGCCGCTGGCGCGTGCACGCCTAAAGTGAATTCACCTGCCGCCAATCACGAGGACTATATAAGGACTTGCAAGCCGTTAGATCGGGGCGAAGCTTTGCCTACGCCTGCCGTTGCCACGTTCCTTGCATTTGCCTTTGTCTTCTGTGTTGTCTAGTTACTTCCGTGTTTATTGACCTCCTGCCTGTGACCTCGTTGTGATCCTGTTTCTGCCTGCCCTCGACCCTGTGCCTGTCTTACGACCCTGATTCTGCCGAACGGACTTCACATCATTAAACATCTAAACTGCACACGAGACTCGACCCGCTTTCTAGCAACCACCATTCATGACAGAAAGCTTCGCCACCAAGAGTCTCAGCAGCCATGAAGCCCACAGAGAGTTCAGGTTGGGTGAGTGAAGTCAAACTCTCTGCTGAAAATGACCAGTTTTTCCCTGATAAATTTGATGGTGAGGGAGAAACATGCCATGGATTTATCATTGAATGCAATTGCATATGGAACGCAAATCCAGCATGGTACACAACAGACTTTTCCAGAGTTTTGTCTATTGTGTCTCTGTTGAGGGGAGAGGCTTTGGACTGGGCATGCAAGAACTTTAGCCTCACAGAGCTACAGACAATAACATTCAGTACCTTCATTGATTCGTTTATTAGACGTTTTGGCTGTCCATGGAATATACACAAATGTCCTACCTGTGCTGCCTTTGTGCTGCCACTACCACTGTGTCTTGCCAAGTCTCCCCTGTTCCCAGCACTCCCAGTGTCGCCGAGTGTGAGCATGTCGTCGAGCCTCCGCTGATCCCGCCGGCGGCAAACTTTTGGGAGGAGGAAAATCTCACGCCGCCGCCGAACTTTTGGGAGGAGGAAACTCTCACGCCGCCGCCGAGCTTTTGGGAGGAGGAAACTCTCACGCCGCAGCCAAGCTTTTGGGAGGAGGAAACTCTCACGCCTCCGCCGAGCTTTTGAGAGGAGGAAACTCTCACGCCGCCGCCGAGCTTTTGGGAGGAGGAACAGCTCCTGCCGTCGCCGCCAGACTTTTCTGAGGAGGAACTGGTCCTGCCTCAGCCACCAAGCTTCTCTGAGGACGTTCCAGAGGAACTCGAGTCTGCTGAGGCTGTGGAGGTTCCAGAGGAACTCGAGTCTGCTGAGACTGTGGACGTTCCAGAGGGTCTCGAGTCTGCTGAGACTGTGGACGTTCCAGAGGGTCTCGAGTCTGCTGAGGCTGTGGACGTTCCAGAGGGTCTCGAGGCCGCTGCTGCTGATGATGAACCAGTGTCTGCCGCTGCTGCTGCTGATGAACCAGTGTCTGCCGCTGCTGCTGCTGATGAACCAGTGTCTGCCGCTTCTGCCGCCGACGAACCTGTGTCTGCCGCTTCTGCCACCGACGAACCTGTGTGTGCCGCTTCTGCCGCCGACGAACCTGTGTCTGCCGCTTCTGCCGCCGACGACCTGTGTCTGCCGCTTCTGCCGCCGACGAACCTGTGTCTGCCGCTTCTGCCACCGACGAACCTGTGTCTGCCGCTTCTGCCGCCGACGAACCTGTGTCTGCCGCTTCTGCCGCCGACGAACCTGTGTCTGCCGCTTCTGCCGCCGACGAACCTGTTGCTGCCGCTTCTGCCGCCGACGAACCTGTGTCTGCCGCTTCTGCCGCCGACGAACCTGTGTCTGCCGCTTCTGCCGCCGACGACCTGTGTCTGCCGCTTCTGCCGCCGCACGAACCTGTGTCTGGCCGCTTCTGCTGCCGACGAACCGGTGTCTGCCGCTTCTCAAAGGACTCAGGGAGTGGAGGCCAGGGTTGGATGATGTTCCGTATGCGCGTCGGGAGCCGCGCATAGGGGGAGGGCTCTGTGATGACCATGTGCAAGTCTCCCGAGCCGGCGCGTGCTGGTGCCGCTGGCGCGTGCACGCACTCTCTCTCCGCGGCGCGCAGGAGCGCGCCTAAAGTGAATTCACCTGCCGCCAATCACGAGGACTATATAAGGACTTGCAAGCCGTTAGATCGGGGCGAAGCTTTGCCTACGCCTGCCGTTGCCACGTTCCTTGCTATTGCCTTTGTCTTCTGTGTTGTCTAGTTACTTCCGTGTTTATTGACCTCCTGCCTGTGACCTCGTTGTGATCCTGTTTCTGCCTGCCCTCGACCCTGTGCCTGTCTTACGACCCTGATTCTGCCGAACGAACTTCACATCATTAAACATCTAAACTGCATACGAGACTCGACCCGCTTTCTAGCAACCACCATTCATGACACTCACATTTTAAAACAAAAAGCAAATACTGTATATATATATTTATATAAAAATGTAATTAAAATATCAAGTAACCTCTATTTAAAATTTTTAAATACATTTGTATTCATCTTTTGGTATAACTGCTTTTATTTTTAATGCAGGGTTAAGTACAAATAAACACTATATTATAATTATATAATATTATAATGTTATAATTAATATTATAATTATTATAATATAATAATAAATACAATAATCAGACCCCCCGGGCCACGGTCAAATTATAAGACGTTGACCGGTCCGCGACGAAAAAAAGGTTGGGGACCACTGGGCAACACCACATCCGCCCAGTCGAGATGGCAGAAAGCAGCAAAGACAGCGTGAACTCTGGAGAAAATTGAGATTTCTAGAGCCCCTTCAACCTTAAATTCTATTGTCCTTGTTCTAAATAATGACAATAAAAGGCCTAATTAACATGGCCAATGATTATTATATTGTCAGCTTTGTTACTATAAACATAAGAGACATAATTGTGAAGTCTTCTGTAATATCGTGAGCTTCTATAGGATATTGTGATAAATATCGTATCTTGAGGATCATATCGTGATAAAATCGTATCGGGAGATTTG
Source organism: Paedocypris micromegethes (assembly GCA_028031935.1). NCBI lineage: Eukaryota > Metazoa > Chordata > Actinopteri > Cypriniformes > Paedocypris > Paedocypris micromegethes. The sequence goes on from CM051504.1 coordinate 166,074, forward strand.
CATATCGTTACATCCCTGTTTACCCGCATTTTTTGTGCATTACTGCTCCGCTGTCTGATGATCTGCCCCGCGTCTGCTCTGCCAGTGTTTGCGTGTGCGCACAGTGATGCTGTTTTGTGCACTAACCGTATTGACACTAACCTGATTCCATAAAGCTGCCTCTCAGTAATTCTGTCGCACAAAGCACGATGTGATGGACCGCGCACAAACCAATAGGGTGTCGGAATGATACGTTTATACGTCTTATCCAACCACAATCAAGTTTACCGTAGCTGGATGGCGCGATTTATCAGGATGTTTTTTAGATCGATTCAACACGGAAATAAAACTAACCAAAATGAAATCGCAGTAATGTGGCTAGTTTTGAAAAAGTAACGATTAGAAAGGGAAAATAAATACTCTAGTAAAGTAAAAGTAAGCCAAATTTCTACTTTATCAAGGTAGCGAAGTAGTATTACTTTGTTACTTGACACCTCTGGTAATAATTAAATGTATAAAAAAAGTAAAAGAAATAAAAAGTACATTAAGTATACAGTAAACGGGTGACGGGTGACGAACATGTAGCTCCGACGCGGTTTGGTCATCTCTTTGGTTTGCTTTTGTCTTATTTTAATGTTGTGTAACGCTCTCAACCGGGTTGCCCGGACGGGAAATAACACTGCCCATTAAAGGTTTTGGTGAGCTTCCATCCTCTGCCTTTTTATTTTTGGCGAGACAACCGTGGCTGGGCTGACGCGTTACATCCGGAAAAAATGAATCCGCGAATATACAGATCTGGCCATTACAAATGCGTCTTTTTTCACTCTGCGTCACGCTAATCGCCTCACGCGATCACTGAGAATCTGAAAACTTTCTCAGTTTTTTAGATTTTCTTAAAACTTTGGTGCGCTTTGTATAATTGCCGCCAGGTGGCGCAAGGAATACCGTTAGTTCGTGCATCCGGCATTTATTCCCTTTGGGCAAGTCTTACAGTACAATTCCGCAAATACACAAAGTAAAACAAATATGTACAGAAAGCAGAGAATTTCTACTTTTAAATGATGAATGTGAAAACTATAGTTTATTAGTTTTACAAATATTTAATTTTTTTATTATTAATACTATATTTTCTTTAGATTTGTGTTTGCATTTTTAATGCTCTATGGGGTGCTGCCCCTGCAGTTTTTTATTTATAGTTTATTTGTATACAAATTAACAATTCTTTTATAATACAAATTTTACAGATACAAAACGAAATTTACAAAGTCCGTAAAGACCAAACCATTCCAAGCCAAAAACCATTGATAAAAATACTACTACTACAAGAACAAGAGAAAATGTATATAAATAATTAACCAAAGAGATTGTTCAAACCGTCTCTCCACACTGTCTCTCCACAAGCTTTTTAATATAATGCTTATATTGGCGGGCGTTGGTCACAAATACCAGCATACTGTATTGTTGAGTTGCACAGTTGTATCATGTCATTATTTTTTAGTTGCTGTTTTTAAATGAACTGCGAACAAAAATATATATATATATAAACTTTTTTCCTCAGACTTCAAAAGTCTTGGCGCAGCTCATTCAGGTCTTTGTCTCCTCATGTGTGAAATCGCAGCATTAGTAATGATTTAGACAATTGCTTTGGAGTTTAATTTAGACCAGTGCTTCTCAAATAGTGGGGCGCGCCTTCCTGGGGGGGCACGGAAGATCAGAAGAAGGAGGAGAAAAAACGCCAGTAAACAGCCGCGCGGATTAGGGATGGGAATTCTTTTAACTGACTGTCTTTAACTCTCGAACAGTAAAGTGATTTGTATGTAGGGAAAATTTATTTTGTGTTAGTGAGTTTGAACTGCTTCAAACTCCCACTGAGTAAGTGTGTGAGTGAGTGTGCTGTCCGCTCCTAGGCTCCTGCACGGCTCTATTTATACCAACTCCAGACGTTCAGAAGCCATTGTAAGAGAATACGAGCTCATTTTACATTTTGGAAGCAATACATTTGAAACTAACCAGTGCTTTTGTTTATTTGATGTGCGTAAGGATTAAATAATTGTTTTTACACTTTCATGTGTACTCATTCATGCCTGCTCGTGTAAGACCAAGACGCTCTTGTTTCGTATAGCAAATTTTTTTTCGCAACTCAGCGATGCATTTCATTACTCTGGTTTTTCGTTAGTAAGGACATTTGTAAGGTCGTAGTACTGCTACTGCGGTTGGTCCGGTCAGCAGAGAGGATCATTGGGACAGAACTTCCATCGATTGATCACCTGTACTGGGCCAGACTCAAGAAAAGAGCAGTCAGCATCACCGCTGACCCCATATACCCAGCACGTAGACTTTTTAAACTCCTCCCCTCTGGCAGACGTCACAGAGCCATAAGCACCAGACACAGAGTCAGCTTTTTCCACCTGGCTGTTTGAGCTGAACTCTACCGTACTCACAAAACATTGACTCATGATCATTCGAAACCATGTGATACAACCACTGCTACAATAATGTGCAATACTTGTTCAATTATGTTATTTATGTTTCATTTCATGTCACTGACCACACGCAATTCCTAGTTGTCATTCGCAACTTGGCCAATAAAGAATTGCCCAAATTATTTTATAAAGTCAGTTTACAATTGCTTATGAACTTTTTTATTTTATTAATAAAAATAATACGATGACATTTTTCTCTAAATATTTTCAAGTCTAGCAATATTCCAAATTATTTAAATCATATTTATTTTGTTTAATTCAGATTTTTTAATGACAATGTCATCTTTTCATATGTCATTGCAGGTCTGATAGCTCCTTCAGTTTCTTCTTTTTCTTCTTCATTTTCTCATTCCAAGTGATTGTGTACATCATTCAAAGTGTCGGAATCCCTAGCTGGGGAAACAGGTCAGTCATTTTCACAGCGCCTATGTTAAGAACATGTCAGTCCCCTTTATTTCTTTAGGCCCGTTTCTCTGGACATGCCTTTGACATATTTTTGCATGACAGCTGCACTGTAATTGCTTGTTTATGCAGAATGACACGTTTCACTTTCCTTTTTAGGCTGTTTTTTATGCATGCTGTCATGTTCTAAGAACAAATAAAACATTACTACTGTTATGATGGTCTTGCAGTGGCTGGATCACATCCATAGCAGCTCTTGGATATAATAAAGCTGTGTCTGTCTTCATGATGCTTGTGGCTGGATTCTTTACCGTCAACGCTGTGCTCTCGGTTATCTTGCTGAAAATGGTGAGTAAAAAATGATGGATGAGTGGCAACAATCAAAAGTGATTTGATGGAATTTTCAAAGGTCTGATAACTTTATTTCTTTGAGGCAATGCTATTGCATTTTGAGGCTGTAACATACCGTACTACTATTTTTTGTAATATTCTGAAATAACTTCTGAAAAAGCAAATGAAATATTAATATTAAACCTGACTGAAATATTTTATTTTTCAACTTTTACTTGATTTTAATATTAGTGTTATCTAAGGGCGGCACGGTGGCGCAGTGGGTAGCGCTGTCGCCTCACAGCAAGAAGGTTCTGACTGTGACTCGTGGTGTGAGTTCGAGGCCGGTCGGGGCCTTTCTGTGTGGAGTTTGCATGTTCTCCCCGTGCTTGCGTGGGTTTCCTCCGGGTGCTCCGGTTTCCCCCACAGTGAGGAAAAACATGCGTTTCAGGTTAATCTGGCCGTGTGGGTGTGTGAGCGTGTGGTGTGTATGCCCGAGTGAAGTGGACGCTGGCGCAGATTGGCTGCCGCTATTTCACCGGGCAATTGGTGTGTGTGTGAATGTTATGTGTCATGTAAGGCGACCTTGAGTGTCATAAAAGGCGCCAATAAATAAAAAATCGAATGAATTATTATCTACATGCCACAATGTGTTTAAGTTAGTCTGGGGAAGCCATGAGGATTGGTGTTGAAATGTATCTACGGAAATAAGGAAATCCAGTTCATATGACTCAATCTTCAGACAAAGTTGTTCTATATTGAGTCTGACTAATTAAGACAGTTTAAGTAACGTTTATTTTTACTTTTGTTATTGTAGGTTCACTCCATGTACAGACACACCGGTGCAAGTTTCCAAAAAGCTCAAGAAGAGTTTTCTCATGGAGTGGTCACCAACCGAACCTTCCAGTCAGCGGCTGTCAGCGCTGCGTCTTCAGCCTTTCAATAAAGACTCACCATGGAGCAGTTTTTTTTTCTTTTGAATGTTTGTACAAAAATGTGTATTGATTTTGCAATGGTATATGCAAATGGTAAAGTAATGCATTTTATAGCTATTTAACGATGGTTATTTGGGATTTATATAATAATTGCATGCTGAATATTATAACGTGTATGGTACACACCCTGAGCAAAAGTTGTAACACGTAGTAAAGATTTTGAACTTTTTATCTAGATTAATCTATCTTTTTATAAAAATGTTTAAACATTGTTACAGGCAGATACAACCGTCTGTTAAAACAAACCACACATTCCAAACCCTGCTAAGCCTGTTAACGGTGTATACCATCTCTAAACTGTAACTACTAATGAACAAGCAAAATACGTGTTTAGTTTCAACTGATCACATCAAGTTGACAGTGTTCTCCACTATAAACTAAATGTTCTTGTTTTACTAGATTTTTGTCTGTTTGATTTTATTTCTGTAAGCTGCTCAATTGTTGCATGGTTTATTATTGAATATTTCATTAAAGGTGTGGGTTTTGTTGTTCATTTTGATGGTTTTGTAGTCATTTATGTTTGCATGTGTTTACTATGCCACTGCACAACGTTTTATGTTTTATATTTGATTACGACAGCATTTTTGTGTGATATGTTAGTTCTAATTCACATGTTAGTTCAAACACACTGTGCATTAAAATACTTAAAACCTTCATAGTTTTGCACGCATTTGAGCTTAGTTATTTTTTTTTCCAAGCCAACTCTACTTCGTGTATCTAGTTGACACAGCTATTTTGCTTTTTTATCATAATCATGTTAAATTCTTGATATTCCAGCATTAAAAACTCTAACTCTGTTGCGTGAAAAATTCAGATTTTTTTCCATGTTGATTTTCCATGGTGAATAATGAATTCCAATGAAACTCTTACTACAAGTAAGTTAGCGTTACAAGTGGAAGATAGAATAAACTAACTCAAGTTTGGTTTAATAAACATATTTCAGAAGTTAAGCCTGCTTTATTAAATATACACCGCGACGGTAGACAATTATTCTACATTGAAGGAAGGAGTATAACTCTGTTACATGCGTCCCCCCCTCACAAATAAACGTCCCCGTTTATTCATACACATCAAACAACAAGACACTTGACATGAAACAAACATTCAAACACAGATCAACAAACAATGAGTCCAGAACGGGTTAAGTGTCCCTGTGGTAATGTCCAGCGAAAATTTCCAAGGGCAGCCACTCATCCTAAGATACGCGATCCACCAGAGGAAGAACGACCTTTCCAACGTCCAGAATCCTCCACGTGCTGGACGAACGGGTCAAACACCTGACGTGCCAACAAGTGATCTCCACAGAACGCCCAGGGAAGTCATCTGTCCATTGGAAAAAAATATTCCTCGGGGACAGCAGGGATGGCGTGGAAGCTCCGCACGAAAGGTCGTGCACCACTGACGTGACACAGGACTCCCATACGCTGGGTCACCCTGGAAGCTGCGCTGGAACACCCCACAGTCGCCGCTCTGGAACACCGTGCAGATCCGGTCCTCATCAATTGGGGAAAACAGGAACTTCTCCGCCGTCAGAAAACAACACGAAAAACTACAAAAAAAAACTACGAATAGAAAAAACTTGCCATCCTCATCTCTATTCCAACCTTGGGATAGAACATCCCACCGCTGCCACCAATGTAACGGAGCGGATCGCTGCCGTTACTGGACTAGAGTGAAGACCCCCGTGCCCCATACACCGCACGGCCCCGAGGGTCAGAGAATGGCAAGAACAACTATATACAAATAATCATCTTTAGTGGAAGACTCTCTCCCTGCCGAGCACTGGGGCGAGGGGGGTCTTCTGGAGAGTCTTCTGCCCCTGGAGAGTTGTCGAGTCCTGGCGAGGCATTGGAGTATAAGGCCTGTGATTCACCTGCTGGGCTGGCGGTTGAGGATTATAGTTCTGTCCGCTGTGTGTTTGACCCTGGTGGAGCCAAGGTTACCTGTCCAGTGACTCGGGTTGTGGGGACACTTAACCCTCTGAAGGGGGGGCTGTGTGCCGATCTCTGCCGCGCCCGCGGGGTTCGCCCGCGGGGTATGCGATGACGTCATCGGGTTTCCCACAATGCCGTGTGAAAGTCCGGTTGTTTGTGTTTTTAAGTGTTATTTTTGTTGTAAATACGTGTTCTCGTGTGGTTCTTTTTGCATGGTTGTGTTATAGTTTAGGGTAAGTTTGTGTTTGTTGATCGTTTGACTGTTGTTGAAAACTTACCAGGAGTGAAGAGTGTAGCCGTCATAATGGCCCAGCAGTGTTTTGTGTGTTGAGAGTAGAGTGTGTGTGTGCGCAGTGTATTAAAGCAGAGCTTTAATAAAGATCACCACTTCAACCAAGATGTGTTGGTTCTTACTGATACTCGTAGTCGTGCGGTGTATGGGACACGAGTGTCAGAATTACCACTACGCTGTGTGGTAACGCCTGGTCAACCCACGAAAATCGTGACAATAGCTTTGGCAAATTTTCTGGGTATAAATTGAATCTACAAAAGAGTGAGTGTGTTCCCATAAATCAACCTGGTCAAAAATTTAAACAGAATGAAATTCCTTTTCACTTGGACTCTAAATTTAAATACCTGGGGTTTTTACCCTTGTTACCCTTTCCTTTTCTGCCTTAAAGTCAGCAAACTTTGAACACATAGTGTCCAATATGAAGTCGGCTTTCTCTAGATGGGCATCTCTTCCATTATCTCCATTGGGTAGGATAATTGCTGTAAAAATGAATATTCACCCAAAATTCCTTAACCTTTTTCAAGCTATCCCTTTATTTCTTCCTAAATTGTTCTTTAAGAATATTGACCACTTAATCGCATCCTTTGTATGGGCAGGTAAAACACCTAGAGTTTCCAAGGTTCTGCTCCAGAAGAGTCGACTCTGTGGAGGGCTCTCCCTACCTAATTTCATGTATTATTATTATTGGGCGGCAAATCTTCAAAAATTACTTTACTGGATACAGGCTCCGTCTTTACCATGGTGTGTAATAGAATCTAGGTCTTGCACCTCAACATCCCTCCCAGCCTTAGTATATTCTTCACTTCCTGTGTCCCCTTCTCAATACACGGACAATGTAATAGTGTGTGCTTCCCTGAAAATATTCTTTCCATTTCGGAGGCATTTTAAATACATCTCGGCCTCGGTTATGGCTCCTATTCAAAACAACCATCTCTTTCTTCCTTCTTTTTCAGACTCTGTATTTTCATTTTGGTTTAGAAATGGCCTCAAATGCTTTGGAGATCTGTTTATCCAGAATGTGTTTGCAAGTTTCTCTGAGTTATCACTTAATCTGCCTCCCTCTCAGTTATTTCGATATTTCCAAATTAGACATTGTGCTTCCTCACTATTTGCTGGGTTTCCTTCCATGCCCCTGAGATCTCCATGGGAAGAGCCACTTAAATTGAAACTTCCCGCGAGAGGGATCATTTCCAGGATATACGCGATTATCCTAGCAAGTGATGATTCTGCCAACACAAAAATCACCAGAGCTTGGGAAGAGGAATTGGATGTAAAGTTTGAAGATGATTACTGGAAGAGGGTATTAGACAATGTGCGTACTGGTAGCTCATGTGCTAGACTGAGTTTCATACAATTTAAAACAATTCACAGGGCTCATCTTTCCAAGACAAAATTCTCTAGCATGTACCCCAATATTCCAGATGTGTGTGACAAATGCAAACTTTCTCTCTGCAATCTTGGTCACATGTTTGCACTTTGTCCCAGGTTACAATGCTTTTGGAATTCCTTCTTTGAAATACTCTCTGACATCCTGGGTTTTCAGTTGACGCCCTGTTCTCTGATTGCAATATTTGCAATTTCCTCTGAACTTCTCAATAACACACAAGCCGGCATGGTATCCTTTGCATCTCTTGCAAGGCGCAGGATTTTGTTGTCTTGGAAATCCCCTCAACCTCCCACCATCTCAATATGGCTGAAAGACCTGGCCCTCTTTTTACAACTTGAAAAAATTAAATACAACATCAGAGGTAGGGGGGACATGTTTCTTCAAAAGTGGGGACAATTCATTACATACTTTAATGACTTAAAAACCTTAAATGTGGACTGAATAGATGTTCAATGTTTAAAAGCAACTTCTGCCAAGTACATCTAATTATATGCATATGTACTGTATGTTTTTTTTTTTTAATTGCATCGGGTGTTTGATGAGTCATCAGGGGTACAGTCCTGTTGGGGCTTTACAAGGATAAATGATGTGCTGTGTGTATACTTGTACAGTGTTCAATTTAAAACAATAAAAAATCCATGACCTAATAATGATTTGGATTAGCTGAAATAAACGTGTTTGTTCAATCACAGTAAAATTTATAAAAGTCGGATTACCGACATTGATAAAACTTTATTAAAAATGAATAACATAAATAAAACAATACCAGACGCTAAAAAGGTAAGCCCAAATTCTCATGCAGGGTTGAACGCCAGAGAGAAAAAATGGGTTTTTAGTCTTGATTTAAAAACAGTCAGGGAGGAGGCCTGTCTTACTTGCAGAAGGAAAACGTTCCACAACCTCGGCCCTGCAACAGCAAACGCTCTGTCTCCCCTGAGCTTGCGCTGTGTTTTAGAAACACACAGAAGCAGCTGGTCAGCTGACCTGAGTAATCGGGAGGGGGAGTGAACACACTGCAGCTCGAACAGGTAGGGAGGGGCAAGACCATTTAAAGACATAAAAACAAATAACGTATTTACGCGAAAATAAGGGGGGAAAAAAACCCTATTTTCAAATTTTGAAGGGTGCTTATAATTGCGATTTAAAAAACTCACGTATTTTAAGGCGCTCATTTTTCGATATTTCAAATCCGGAGTGTAATGACGGCGCGAGTGCAGCGGGCTCAGCCACGGCAGGCGTGCTGTTCTTACAAGGAGCAATCACAAATAAATGGAAACATGTAGTCTTTCCTAATATTATTTATTATCAATTTTCAAGTACAAAACGGAGTGAATTTTGTACATGTTGTTTACATGTTGTAAAGTGAACGATGCGAAGGAGGAACATGCGTAGATCTTTCAGATGGCCAGAAAAAATCGTTTTATCTTGACACCAGCGAATTAAAACAGTTGTCCTTCCTAATACTTTTTATCCATTTTTTCAAGCACGTGATGCATTAAAGTGAACGGTGCGAACAAGGAACATGCATAAATGTTTCAGGTGGTGTGTTTTAAACTTGTCTTGACACCTGCGAATAAAAGAAATGAAAACGAGTACGTTCATTTTTTTCCGCAAGACATTGCACAAACAGCGCTAGTCTAGAAACAATAAGAAGCTAAGGTTTTGGGGTTTTTTTAACCGCTGCAACAAGTGACTATTAATATCCGATTTATAAGAATTATTTTCGTACCTGTTTTACTGTATATCTTCGCTGCTGCTCTCAGAGGAACAAGAAGTCATCGGCTTTCGGCATTCTCTCATTTCTTCCCACAGCAGGTGGTCTTCAGTTCCATCCAGTGCGTTGGAAATGCCAGTCTTTTTGAAGCTTCCCACAACGACTTCTGGCTTTATCAATGCCCATGATTCTAAGATCCACTGGCAGATTGTGTCCAAGTTTGCTGAGCCACCCGCTGGCGAATTGTAAACCTGTGGAAACTCGTCAGCTTGTCGGTGTAATCTTTCGGTAACTTTTGACACAGGCTCGTTCTCTTACGGATTGTCAGTCCCTTTCGCCGCATGAAACGGACAACCAGCTTTAAATTCGGATGTGGGAACGTTGTTCTTACTAGCCAGTTCTCTCGCTTTCAACTGCAACATTTCATGCGTGACTGTGAATCCGTCATCTCGAAGTGCCCTGAAGTACTCCAGCAATCCGGCGTCTACCTCAGGAAATCTTCCTTTTCGCGGGCCTCGGAACGATCGAGCACTTTTTTTCCCCTTCAGAAGAGCCTGCCTATTTTTTATCCATCTTATGACACAGCTTCTGTCCACACCAAATTTTCTCGCTGCCTTATGGTTGCTGTTTTCTTCAGCGAACAGAACCACTGAGAGTTTGAAAGCCACGGTATAACTCAGACGGTTATGAGGTTGGACAGAATAAGGAACAAGCACGTCAGAGGGACAGCTCACGTTACTTGTGTTAGCAACAAAGTCAAAAAGGCCAGACTGAGATGGTTTGGACATGTGCAGAGGAAGGATAGTGAATATATTTGTAGAAGGATGTTGGAGATGGAGCTGCCAGGGAAGATGGCTAGAGGACGACCAAGGAGGAGATATATGGATGTTGTAAGAGAGGACATGAGGTTGGTTGGGGTCAGAGTGGAAGATACTCAGGATAGAAAGAGGTGGAAAGGGATGATTTGCTGTGCCGACCCCTGATAAGGGAAAAGCCGAAAGAGAAGTAGTAGTAGTAAATAAATAAATAAAAAATAATAATTTTGTAATTTTTTTTAGGATTTACATACAGAGAGACCCACCGTTGGCAATGTCTGGACATACAGAGAGACCCCCCGTCGGCAAGGTCCGGACTCCTGGAGGGACGTGGATATTTGCATTCACCTCCGTGCCTTTTGCTATCGATCAGATGAAAGACTTACCCGTGATGCACTGGTGCTCTTTCGTCATTGGACAGTTTAAACCATGCTACCTCGATCCCCCTCGTTGGCCATTGGACCAGGCGACCACCTCCCACCCGCTGTTCTTTCGTCATTGGACTTTCTTTGCAACACTGCAAGTTTGTATCGGTATATAATGATGCCATAACTTGCATGTAATCGGAAAATGATATGCAGATGCTTGGATTAAATCCATTTGTGGTTTCCTGCCTCCGCGTCATTTCCCCGGATCCGTACTCTGAAAGCGCTGCTTCAGCACACAGAGAGAGAACATTGCGAGACCGCCGCGGAAGACGTCTTTCGACTTATAATTATTCAGAAAGCCTCCAAAAACATTAATAACCTAACTCAATTAGAAATGGAGTGGAGTAGAGAGTAAAAGTACAAAGTAGTCAAAAACATACTTAAGTAAAGTAACAAAGTACATTTACTCAAATACCTTACACCTCTGCAAACATCGAATATCTGATGCTGCAATGTAAACCTTTCCACTTCCCCCGTGACTTTACGACTGTACTTATAACAGCAGTGTATGTACCACCGCAGGCTAATGCTAAGCTAGCCATGGACAAGCTTCATCAAGCCATCTGCAAACATCTCATGACTCAACCAGACAGCATACTTATAGTCGAGGGAGATTTTAATCACGCCAATTTAAAGTCTGTTCTTCCCAGACTTTCATATCACAAATATGTGGACTTTCCCACAAGAGGAGACAACACTCTAGATCAGGCTTACTGTAACATTTAGGGGAGTACAAAGCCATATCTCTCGGACTCTCGGATCACCTCTCTGTGTCACAGCATACAAACCCATCATCTGCACGCAAAAACCAACAATACAATTTTAAATAGAATAAAACCAAAAAATATTTTATTTCTTGGTGACATTATATCATAGTTTTATTTGAGAACTTTTTCAAACAAACACATTTACAATTAAGCAATAGCAAGGTATTAACACATTTTTATGACAAACATTTGAAATATTTTAGTATATGAAATGCACTACCTTTTTATTTTTATGTAATGAAGAAGTTGTGTATTATAAAACATGTACAGTACAGCAAAACTAGTAGTCCGAGTGAAAAGCTAAACATTTTACCTGTTACTTTTCAAAATACATTTTTAAAATTATCATTGGTTGCTTAGACCTTACATTTTCTGTGACTGAAATCAACCAAATGTCATCAGACGTCCCGGTGTGAGAATGCCACAGAAAAGTGAGACTTTTGTACTGTACTGTACTGTACCAACAATCACTACTTCCTAAATAAAAAAAACATTTAATTAGTCATGAAAAGATCCCAAGTAATCCTTAAAGACAAAACAAGTAAGATAATGAACAGAAGCACCATTTATGTGTTAAAGAACCTCGATACAATTCTTTAATATGTTTAATGCTGCACTTAATGAGTCATTATTGTAGATGAGAAAAGTTGTGTTTGTTAGCCTCGTAGGACTGCAGCTTGCAGGTTTCACAACGCAGGTCAAGAGCTAAAGAGACATGGCATAGAACTGTCGGACAGCCACTGGAGGTGTATGGACCGGACCCTCTCAGTATGCCTGAGCAGAAACAGACATGGAAGTGAGGGTTGAGGTGGTCATCGGGGGGCAAAGATCAGAGAAAGAACCTCATAGAATCAATCACTGAAAGAACTGCACAGCAATACAGTAACACATTGTGCTTTTCCTAGCAATTAAGTTGATAAACCTTTATGGTTCTAATACCATTCTTGATTGTACAAGAGATCATCACTATGCATTGCTTTTTGTGTAATCGATTACTGCATTTCTTCACAGAATGAATAATACCAAAGAAACATCCTTAACAAGCATTTGATAAGAAGGTCCTGCAATGTAGTATGCATGAATAATGGGAAAAACACTTCGGCCACTCTACAATATTATAAACCATCAGTTGTAGGACCTCTGATCGGATCTTCATCTATGTTATCTAGATATTTTAAATACAGAAATACAAATTTAAAACTAAAGATGCCTAAAGAAAACTTACATCTTGCTGTCATTGCCGAAAATGTTCAGTCTGGAAAAAAAAACAAAAAAATGCTTGTTTCATCACTTAGCCCAACATACCCATAATTAGTATATTACATTGATAAACACATTTAAAATTAAAGAGTTATGTAACTATAAATATTATTTAGTCCATTTAGTTATGGGAGTGGGCCAACAATCATATACGTTTACTTTACATAAACTTTACGGTCATTTAGCAGCCGCTCCTATCAATTTTTTTTTTTTTTTTTACAAATCAGCAACTTGTTGCTATTTATAGTTTCCCCTTATATCGTGTTGGCCAACAGTAATATAGTACTGCTGGTCTACAAAATATATTCTCATTTGTAACATTATAACAAACTGTCACAACTGTCCACACATGTTAAAAAAAAAAGCATGCACAGTTAATTCAAGCAAAAAGAAGACAATCTAAGAAGACAATTCTAATTGCAAACCTCAGTCTCTTCAGTCAGTGGGATAATACAAAAAAAGAAACATTTTTGTACCATGGCATCATTAGGCAGAGAGGCTTTTGATTCCCTTAGGAAAGTTAAGTTCCCTTAAGTTTAAGAGTCTTTTGCTTCATTTGATATGAATGTGTAGTGGAAGTTTTGTTTATTTTGTTAAAAATGTGTGATTAACGAAAAATCCACCCTCGTGAATTCGGCTACTCTTCGTCTGAAAGACTCTTCTGGACTGTCTGACTGTAAACCAATGGAACCAAAGGGCCAATCTGGACAAAAATCAGGTAAATATTATCGCGGCTGAATGAACAGCTAAGTGTGAATGCAGTAACTAGGCAAAATACAGTACTGACTATATAATGACGCGGTATTACACTAAAAAAACGTGTATTTGGTGCTTGTTACATTAACATAAATGTAACAGAATTCTTTTTTGTTTATGTTTGAACGTAACGTAAGAATGAAACTGCTTTTACAAATTACCACAGTATGTCATGTTCTCTCAACACAATTAAAATGAGTTTAGTCGATTACAAGATTTCCAGCGGGTGGCGTTACTTGGGCCAGTATGAGTTCCTCTTTGCCAGAATTCTGAGACAATTCAAGTAATCTTTTCATGTGTAGGAGAGCATAATCTTTCAACACTCTTTCATAAAAACAGCACTTGTGCAGAAACTTTGCTTAAACTTCAGCCCTCTTAGATATATGTGTGAAAACACATTTTGTTCACATGAGATATACACTTAAGTTGCTCACAAGAGATGTTGCTCATTCCACTTGCGGGAGAATCATCTCTATAAGTATTTATAACAGCTAAGCAGCTAACGCACCACCTGTATAGAGTTTTGATAAGTGGCAGATACATAGCAAACCCCATTCCAACGTCCAAAACACACATTGACAGTGAGATGGTTTTTTTTTACCAGTTTTTTGTGTTATTGGTAGGACTTTATAATAACTACACCTTATTTAGCATCAATTAAGCATGAACTGTAATTTATTAATTAAGAACTTTAATCATTAATAACAATGTATGAATTAGACATGACATATACTTAGTAACACGTTTGTTAATGATGAACATCTACTGAATAAGCTCATGAACAAGCTGCTTAGCAATTGTTAATTAATACTTAACAACGCATGAAGATGTGATTACCTCATACTGTAATTCATGAAGAGGAGCTTGTTAATAGTTAGTTAAGGTTTTCTGTGACTTCTTTAAAAGCTATTTATGTTTTTTTTTTTT